>CAOLHI010001816.1:0-324188 GCA_948474755.1 Ctenosaura bakeri | reverse complement strand
ATGTAACAATCTTTACTGTATTAAAAATTGTCTTTGAATATAGATAATTGGTGGGTGCTCTCTGTTACCCTGTATGTTGGGGGTCCCGGGAGGGGCACCCAGATAACCAAATAAAATACAACCTGGGGGAAGTTAAGTTCGAGTGCTCTCTTAAGCTAACAAGAGGCAGGGTAATGGCAGCTAGGATCTTGTACCCTATGTCTACAGCTTCAGGTCAGAGAGTGTAGCCAGACAAGTTTTAAAGTAACAAAAATAACAGTTTTATTGAGAGATAAACAGCAAATAAGACAGCACACACACTAGCTAACTTGGAAACAGAAATAGAGAGCTTTTGGGGAATGGATAATACGACACCTGGTCTTGTAGTCCTGGAGAGAAAGACAGGGTTCCAGGAGAGAAAGCTCAGCACGGTTTGCTGAGGGGAGTTCACTGTACAAACCGGCAGCAAGGCGAGATGGAAGTCCAAAGTGTTCCAAAAGGGAGATAGGCTCAGTCATTGGAAACTGAGGGGACAGCTTGCCAAACACAGCGGCAGCAAGGCTGGATGGAATTCAGGAGTGATCCAAGGGAGTCCCAAAAGTGGGGACTTTTTATAGGGTGGATTTTACCCACGGGCTATGCTATGTTCGGTGAGAACAAAAGGGAATTTGGAGCTGGACAAAGGATTTGGAAAAGGTCAAGTTTTGCATGATTAGCTTAGCACTTAACGACAATAGCGTGTCCAGTACATTGATGGCCCGACATAAAGGAATGGCTTGGCTCTTGGCTGTGTGGTTTTGTGTGGAAATGTGCCGAGCAAGGCTGGTTTGCAGGGAGGTTTTTCCCTAAAGCAATGGAGAGGCTTAAGTTGCCTGCCTGAAAGAGGTTTGGAATGTTTACCCATTAACGGCCGCGCTCCAGACGTGCTTGTCCGGAGGACCTCTGCAAACATGTGGAGTAGGGTGCAAGAGAAAGGTCAAGCAAAGGCCAAATTATTTGATATCAAAAGGATATCTAGTGCTCTCACCCGATATATCATAACTGGAGTAACACTCTCCACCATCACAGATGTTGCGGGGGGGTAGGAGAGGACTAGATATGCAAATATTTGGCTGTTTCATTCTCACAAATGAGGATGAATAAGTGCTGCAGAGAAAATTGATATTTTCTGAAGAGTTCTTGCTTGGTATCCACGCATTCCAAAATATTTCAGAAAATTATTCTGTGCAGAAATACATATAGGGTTTCTTTATTTGTTTTTGTGCAAGATTCATGACTCTTTCCAGATAACCATGTGGTTTTTTTGTGTAAGATTCATGTAGGTTTGATTTTATTGAATACTAGTGTATTTACCCAGCTTTGCCCAGGGTTTTTATTTTCCTCTTAAGAACTCACCAAACAGTCTTCTCCACTTCCTGCAACTGCTCCATATTTCCCAATGCAATCTATATTCAGAGTTATTTACATACACAGTTGGGTTGCTGAGGGATTACACTGTCTTCCTCCTTGCTGCTAGACCTCACGTCCATAGCAACTGGCCTATTTCTGTACGGGTAAATTTTCCCCATACTCCCCAATCCAGTCTGTATTCATAGTTGTTAATACACAGAGGTTGGGTTCCTGTGGGAATATACTGTCATCCTCCTTCCTGCTAGGCATCATCTCCATAGCAACAGGCCTATTCCAGTTCCAGTAACTTTTCCCTATAGTCCCCAATCCAATCTTTGTTTGAGGCTGATGTACTGGCTTTTGATTTTTTTTTGCTTTCTGTTGAATTTGTTCAATGGCTTTACATTTTTCTGGAAGCATTTTTTGTTTTGAATTTCAGGTTTACGTTTCCTCAGTTATGGAACCCATACAATCTCCTGTGTGAGGTGAGAAGACCTTGTAACTATGGTGTGTAAGCCACTTTAGTTTTTCTCACATATGCCTCCCAAAAGTTTTCTGGCATCCTTATTGATGGTAGGCCTCATCTTCATAGCCTGAGGCCCAAGAGCTTTTGGCTGAGAAGTCTAAAGGCCCCTCCCTAAACTGTCAACCTCAGATTTCCATGGAATCTTCAGAGCCAGTCAATCATATGAGGTTTTCTCATCTCACATAGCCAATCATATGCTGACGCAGACAAACAGACAAATGGACAGACACACACACTCAGAACACTCCCTAGGTTCTGGCAGCAGGTTCAGTAGACATCACATCTATACTATTGATATCTCCCATGCCCACCTCTCTTCCACTTTCAAAACTGCCACTAATTGCTTCAAAGAATGACTCTCTGCAGTATTGACCTTCTTTTAGGAGAATGGAGGAGAAATTTGAAATCTGTTAATGGGGTGAAATTTGTGTATCTGAGAAACAGATAGATGAGACACAGCCTGGAATTTACAGTTCTAGGCATGTTGGTTTAAGTGTTACCCTGTGTGTTGGGGGTCCCGGGAGGGGCACCCAGATTGCCAATTAAAATACAAGATGGGGGAAATTAGCTGGAGCACTCTCTTGGCTAAATGAGAGGCAGGGTAACCTTAGCGAGATCTTTAACCCAATGTATACAGCGGCGGGTCAGAGAGTGGCTAGACAAGGTTTCAAAGTAACCAAAAATATTTTATTAAAGACAAGAAGCACGAAAGACAAGACATAAACTAACTAACTTGGAAATAGAAACGGAGATTTGTTTGGGAAGGCAATACAACACCTGGTCTTGTAGTACTGGAGAAGTGGGGTCCGGGGAAGAAAGTTCAGCATGGTTAGCTGAGAGGAGCTCCTTAGACAACTGGCAGCAAGGCGGGATGGAAGTCTAAAGTAGTCCGAAGACCGTTTGGAAATGCGGGGTTTTTATAGGGGAGTTTGTGCCTACTGGCTATGGCGAGCCAGGTGAGAACAAAAAGAGTATTAGCGCTAGACAAAGGATTTGGAAAGGTCAAGTTTAACATGATTAGATTTGCTCTTGATGACAATAGTGTGGCCGGGACGTTGATGGCCCAACATAAAAGAGTGGCTAGACTGAGAGCCATGCGGCTATTGTGGAGTTTGTGGCTGGAAGTTCCCAGAAGCTACAAGCGAGGCTGGGGTTGCTGGCCTCAATGGGATCTGGAATGCAAAACCATTAGTGGCTGCACTCTGTCCGTGCTTGTCCGGAGAACCTCGCAAACATGTGGAGTGTGGTGACTGAAAACCGGTCCAGCTAAGGCCGAATTGAGTGATATCAAAATGATATCTGGGGGTCCTCACCTACAGTGCCATACCGGAAGTAACATAAGGAAACCCCCTCTTTACATACCAAAACTCACAGTTAAAGCCTGTTGAAACAAAGCAAACCTCTAACTAGCAGCATTTTCCTCTTTAGCCCTATTGCGAATGACAAGAGTTTGCTCTCTGCAAACAGACTAGGCTTTTGCACCCAAACTGCAATATGCATCCAGAAGGGTCAATTCACATGTCAGCACAGCTGCAATACTTTACGCATTAGCTGAAAAATCCAAAAGGCAGCTGCAGTCTCATTTCTTGTAAAACAGTGGGGCTGTACATTTCCTGTACTCATAGAAGTGATAAACAGTTACTTTTAAAGAGAAAAGAAAGCTTAAAATATAGGCCCACAAAGAGTCCAAAAAGGCACTGGGCAGAATGCCTAACACTGGGTAAAATCTAGCCAAACTCATAGGTGTGACAACCATAGATAGATTTCTCCCACCCTCTCTGTCACACACACACACACACATACACACACACACTTGAGCTTGTGCCCCAGGCACTAATGTGGAGGGGTGTGCAAAAAGAGAACCACCTGCCTGGCCCCACCCACTGTCACTCGCCCCTCCACTGTGTGCTCACCCCTCCCCATCACCATTCACCCCCAACCCCTGCTCGCCCGTCCTCTGCATGCTCTCCCCTCATCCTGCCGCCACTCCCGCCTCCCCCCGGTGCCACTCACTTGCACACACATTCGCCCACTCCCACACTCCGCAGCTTGGGTGCTGTTGAGCTTTGCTCTGTCCTCATTAATTAGCATAGCTATGTGTACCTGATTTACTGAAAATATTCCATTTTCCTCTCCTTCTTAGGGCTTGACTACATAACACATGTCAGTGATAGGCAAGTCAGTATCTTCCAGATTGATTGCAGCTTCCCTACAACTGGCCATGCTGGCTAAGCTTATGGGAATTTTACTCCCAGACATCTGTAGGTCACTAGATTGAGTACTCATCATTTCCTTAATAGGCAATGTTACAAAAACATTGATGATGGGATTTTCATCTGGGCTGGATCACAATATGAGTGCAGGTATAAACCAAAATGGGGAACTCCAGGTCCACATTCTAATTTCATAAAGGTCAGTGTGTGCTTTCTAAGAGTGGCAAGGGCTAATGAGATAGATGGAGGCAAAGTGAAATGGATAGGCCGAAGTGTCATTTTTCCAATTTTGGCATTTGTCAACCAAGCTGACAAAGCACACCTCAATTCTATGCAAAGCACATCTCTGCTCTGTGCAACAGTGTCACAGGCTTCAGAGCACAACTGAGTTCCAAGAGGCAAATTCCCTGGCTATAAACTAGAGTTCAATCACCTGCAAAATCACCTGGGCTTCAGATGGCTTCCTGCCCTTTCTCTCCAGACATAATAGTGATGTCATCATGTGGAAGAGATGGCAACTATTCCCAGAGGTGTGAAGCCCAGCCTACTGGTCAGAGGTTCCTCTTCCCTACTTTAAACTCCCCCTCTTTATTTGCAGTCTTGATCAAAATTGCCTCCTACTGTGGTGCAGCTAAAATAAAAGAGAGAACAAAGATCCTATGTTGCTAATATAAATTTAATGGACTTTCTATTTCCAAGGTAAATGCAGTGTGGGGAGGAGTCTCATTAGGATTCTAACTTACAGCATTTCTTTATCTGAGTTTCCTGATGAATGCCAGAGGCCAAGGAGAAAGATCCCAATGGGAAAACAAGCTAGGTTGGGAGACAGGCCTGTATTTTTTTTTTTCTGGGACAATTGATTCTGGAAATGGACATGAAGGTAAGCTGGGTAAATGGGCCAAGAACTGGGGTGAAACACAGCTAACCAGATAATATGACAATACAGAACGGGGACAAAAACATTGTTTGACATTATGGAAGGTGGCAAAGTGTACACATCAGCACCAGAAGTTATTGTTATTCCCTGTAGGGCTAATATTTTGCATAGCCAGGCTTTTGAGTATTGATGCTGTCCATCCATTCCTAGCCTTACTTCGAATAGCACAATGGATATAAACATGCACCCATATACCACATTTCTTTCAATGTGCACAAAGTAAAACACCACATACAAAGACCTTTGTATTAAATCAGGGAGCTCTGGCATCAGCTATAAATGGCTGGAGAAGAGGGGGGAGTATTTAAAGACACCTCACACAGGGAATCAGTTTTTCTCCTCTTTCAGTGCCACTCATGCTGAGATTTGACTCCCTGCCTAAAGATCCATACAAGCATAGCAACTGTGCTTGTTTGGATTTTTAGGCAGGGCTGTGGCTGGGGAGGGAAGGGTGCAACCGAAAAGGTTTCTCTCTGGTTTCTCTTCAGATCATATAAATCTTTTGTCTTTTACTAAAAGGGTTCCAAAGGTATTGTCCCTGCCTTGCTGTGTGAGATAAATAAACAGCCCCTCTGGCATGGCTGTGAGCCACCAATTGTCACAGTGTGGTTAGGCCCTTAAACTTCTGAGCATCATCCAGGGTTTCCCTCCTGGTATAAAGAGTGTAATTGCTTGTCTCCTTCCTGCTGGGATTCTTTTTCTGTGTGTTCTTTCTTTGTGAGTGTACTGCCAGCATTACACTCTGTACATATTGCAACTGTATCTTTTTCTTCTTTTCACTTTTTGTCTCCTTAAAGAAATAGTGTTTTGCATATGAAAGCCTATCTTGCTTTATGCCCCAGTACTTTCATAGCATTATCATTAAAAAAAAGAAAGAAAGAAAGAAAGAAAGAAAGAAAGAAAGAAAGAAAGAAAGAAAGAAAGAATTGGTCAGTGGAAATGATAATGAAAACTGTTGCTTTGTCATGCATGTCTTTATATCTGAAAAAAAATGTACGATTGTCTGTGACACAGAGTGAAACTCTGTTTTTTTTTAAAAAAATTCTTTACAACTGAAAATATGTGTGTTTTTAAAGGTTTAAAGAGATAGGAACAGTGTTACTGCATTTGAGAGACCTGAAGACTTGTAGGCAACTAAAATTTTGATTGGAGGTTTAGCAGCTGGATCCCAGATGGGTGGTTTTTGACACAGAATTTGTGCAGATGGGTAGCATTAGAGACACTCTCCTCCTTTCTGTAGTACAGCATGAATGGTGGGTTCCTTTCACTGCCTCTTCCTGCTCTGTACTGTGGAAGGAAGTGCTTCATAGAGTTTCCACCCCCAACTGTATGCTTGCAGTCAATGGGATCATTGTGAGAAAGGGGACCATTGCCAGATTTCCCCCCTGGTAATGGTATATGGTATATGACAGCAACAGATAGGGATGCAACAACATCATGTGATTGTGCATGTCCCGGACTGGCAGCAATGCATTGCTATGTTGGAGTGGCAACATTGTGGGGTAAGTATCTTTGTCTATTAACTGTCACAGAAGGGTCGTTGAATGGTTAGTGCTGCACTTTTATTTTAATTGTTATTCTTTAAATTCTTTCTTAAATTATTGTTTTTTTATAAGAAATTTGTATTTATTTGTTTCAACTCTTTTTAATATAATGGTTTTTAAAGTGGTGTTTTATTTTAATCTTTTTTTCTGAGCTGCTCTGAATCCTATACTGACAGAAATGTGGGATATTAAATAAAGAAATAAATAGCAGCTTGGAACATATTCTTCTATGGTTCACATACAACGATATCCTAATAAGCAGAATGAAAGTAAGTAAAAGTTCCTGGGATCATATTGATTACCATTTTTGCACACTGAAGATATGTTTATTATGACAGATGCAGTGAAAAAATAATTGCCAAATCAAATTAATTGAACTTATTAACCCTAACCATACTTTGAATTAAAGTCTTAGGTGTGTCTTTTCCTTTGCTAGTGCACAAACTCTGCATGAAGCTCTAACACAAATATGAATTGGAAGAGGAAAAGATAAATCCAGAGATCTGTTCAGACAAAAGAAGAGCCAAAAAGTTGTCTACGTGCATGTGGGAGATCCATCTTGCTACAACAGTCAAAGTGATCTGGATGTTGCGTAGGATACATTTGGTGTATGTCAAGGGCCACTGGAATCAGTCATCTTTAACTAAGACAGTCAGTGGAGACAGACTGTTTTGAGTAGAAGTTGATGTGACCCTGGAAAGGGACAAGATATTTACCAGACTGCACAATTACATTTTGACCCTGCCCACTGGAAAATAAGCCTCGGTTTGTAGTGCATGCACATGGGAAGCTAAATTGCTTTCTTGAAAAAATACCTTGAAATACCATGGCTTTAAAAGCCTGTGGGAGGCTTTCATGTACTCACCATTTCTGAGAAACCAATTTAGTGGCATTGTGCTTGTTTGGAATGGGTTATTGTACCAGAAATCTCCCATATGGGTCTGCCTTGTGTGTGTGTGTGTGTGCGTGTGCTTTAAAGCCTAGTTTATACACATGAATTTTCGCTTGTTATCCTAATCAATAATATTGAAATTTCATTGCAGGGAGAGAACATACAATGATTACTGCATGCTGTTTGTTGTCCTCTACTAATTCTGCCTATCAAAAAAATGTAAACAGAGCAATTAAATCACTTAGTCACCCATGACTCGCCAATAAGTCCTGCCAAGAAGACACAGATAGGGTGGTCGAAAAGAAAGATTCTTCTATACAATCCCATGCCATTTTTAAGACCGCGTATTTTTCTTTCTTTTTATCGTTCTGATTCCCCCTCCATCCCTTTGCTTGCAAGTGGAAATATTCCTGGCTGCTACCAGAACTGCTACGACTGGCTGATTAAAACCTGTGATTCAAATGTATGAAGGGGGCAATGGAAAACATAACATGCAAAATACAGATAGGATAGAATGCCCATGTTCAGGTATTGTCCTCTGTTCTGACTAAGGTGCAGTGTTTATGGTTAATTATATCAAAGCCTGTATCACAATGGAAAAGGTGCGGACTTTCTCCGATTCTCTGTAAATCAGTACCGTATTTGCAGTGGTATTTTATATTCTTTACCTCAGCTACTACCCTTGGCTCTTTCAAAAGCTGCTATTTTTCTTAGGCTTAAGTCCATTATTATGCAGGAGTGTAATGAATTAGAGAGTCATAACACACAGTGGGGTATTCCTTGGTTCCTTTAGTAAACAAGATGCAGTCATGGGTGATGACCTTTGCCACTGTGACTGTGTTGGTTTTCCTGTTTGTAGATGTCTGTAGTTACAGAAAGTGGCCAAAAGTTTTGGTGTGCTACAGACTTTTTCCTTGATTGCTACAGGTTAAAGGTGTAAATAATCTTTGTACCTGCCTTAACTTACAAATAAAATTTTAAAAAGGTAAGCTGCCACCTGCCTACCTGCTGGAATTCCTGGCTTTATTCTATATGGACCACAGTTAAATTCTAGCTTATTATCAGACTTTTCAAGTGACATTCAGCTCTACTTTTTAGCATTTTCATAGTTACATATTAAAATATACTTCCATAAAAAAATTATAGTGGCTGGTATATTTGGGGTTTTTTTTTGGAAAAGTTCAGCTTTGGGCCAGTATAGGAATAGCTTGATCATTTTGGTGTGCATTTCACTTTATCTTTTGAAGAATACATGTCTCTACCCTCAAAATTTTCAGGGTATTTAATCAAGGTCCCTTAGGCTACACATAGCTGTGGGATGGAAGCATGCTATCATTGTGAAGGCATAGAGTTAGCTTCACATTTGCATTATTATTCAATTTTCTAAACATTGGGATATGTTGGACTGCAGCTGCAGCAAATCTGAGCCTTTTAAGGTTGTGGAGTTATACTAAGAATTTTATGCCTTGTGACAGTGGGTAAGGCCCAAGCAACGCTGAGATATCATGAATGTACTGTGTTGAATTCTAGGGGAAAAAAATAAGAAGAATGAAGATGACTACAAGTAAGGGCTTGGGCTCTAACTCTAAGAGCTCCAAATAACACATAACTTGCACACAGATGTCCCAGGATCAATTCCAGGTAGCACTGGGAAAGATTATTGCTCATGTTTGCACATCCACTGCTCACCAATGTTCAGACACCTCTGAGCTAGACAAACTAGTGCCCCAATTCAATACAAGGATACTTGCTGTAATAGTCTCATTGCTTTCTCTGTAGTCGAAAAACCCATTATCACATTTACAACTCTTACATTTTTAATAGCAACATTATATATGTATAGGTCCCATCTTCCATTTAACAAGCAGCAGGGAATGATATAAATTAGGGAGATTTGCATACATTTTATTTATTTTTTCATAGTCCTGATTTCCACATTTGAGCTTCCAAGTAATCTGAAATGCTATTTCTAAGAGCTCTGTTGTTGAAGAAGGACCAGAATGAGAATGAAAACAAGGATATGGCAGTTCTTATATTTTTCCTGAAATTCTTTTGCTGGTCTCAGTCTGCATTTGCACATTTCCCCCTGTACACAGATGAACCATTTTTTTAAAAAAACAAAAACATATGACTGGTATGTTGTTTCTCTCACATCCTAAAGCATCCTTAAATTAGCCATGATTATTTAAGACAGATGCTTGCATAAAGGATGCAGAAGAACAAGGACCTTTCCACACTACACTTTTATAGTGCCATTATTCCACTTTCAACATCCTGTGGCATTCTAGGGTTTGCAGTTTAGGGAGGGGCACTAAAATTCTTAGCCAGAGAGCTCTTTGGCCTCAATAAACTTCAAACACCAGAATTCCACAGGATGTTGAAAGTAAAATAATAGCCCTATAACAGTGTAGGGTAGAAAGAGCCTAGTACTCCTAGAGATTATAGGAGTAGGGATACCAATATGCCCAAATATAGCGTTGTTGTCTATATATAATAAGGTTGAGTGCACTCAGGTAAGGAAAGAATTAATAACAAATCTGTTAATTGCAGCGAGATTAATAATAGCAAAAAAATGGAAAACAAATGAAAATTTTCAAATAGAGGAATGGTATAAAGAAGTGTGGAAAATTGCAATTAATGATAAATTAACATGTAGAATTAGATTTATGAAAGGTTTAGTAAAAGGGAATGATTTTGAAAAAATTTGGAAAATATTTTTGGAAAAAACCTTGTTAAGAGAAGGTAAAGTTACCCTTTCACAAGAAGAATGGCAATTTTGGAAAGTGGATTAAATAAAAAGTTGGCTCTGGGGGGTGGGTTCATTTTTTATTTTTATTTTTTTATTTTTTATTATGTGTGTGCGTTAAATGTGATTTATTGATTAAATGGGATAATGATGTTCAATCTTCTTATAAAAGAAAAAAAATTTAGAAGATAACTGGCTTTGGGGAGTGGTTACCTTTAGAGATAGTTTGATATGTTAAGAAATAAGATTATATTTAACAATAATAATAGATTAAATGGAAGCAAAAAATATAGAATTAAGAATGAAATTATTATAATAAAAATGAATATAATGAAAATAAGAATTAAAGATAGGTAACAAAAATGTATAAGTAGTATGATATAGAATAAGCTGAACAAGTTTATGATTTTAAGGGCAAAAGAGAAAAAAATAATGTAAGTTTGTAGTGTTTAGAAGAAAAAAAAGGAAAAAAATTATTATTTTTTCTTTTTTTTTGTTTGATTCACTATTATGTATAACACATAGTGTTTAATTTTTTTGTTTTTGTTTTTTGTTTGTTATATAATCAATAAAAAATTATTAAAAAAAAAGAAAAAAAAGAAAGAGCCTAGTACAGACGTTCACTCATATATAGTGTTTTATTTCAATATCATTATTTTAATGCCCATGGTTTGAGTCAAGATGCTGTTCAATTTGCAGAAGGACACACAATCCTCTTTCTTTGATTAGGGTTTCCCCAGTGGCACTCTCCATGGGCAGGCACTCTCTTTCTGCAGGCAAGCAAAGACTTAAGAAAAAAAAAAGGTGGGTCTTGGGCGTCTACAGTAAGTTTTCCTGTGGCTGAAGAGGGATGTTTCCTTTTTCCTGATGCACTTTTTGTTGTACTTTATTCTAAAATGTTTCATTTTCTTTATTTGAATTTTACTGCTGTTAGTTGCTATTTGATGCTACTGTTGTTAAATGACACAAGAGACTTTTTGAGAGACAGGTGAGATACTTGTTTAATAAATAATGGCCTGAATTTTATAGGTTAGGCTCACCTGGAGTAGATTCATTGAATCAATTGTTGATTGGTCCATCTACACATGGATAAATCACAATAAAATCTCTTCTAAACTGTGATATGCTTTGTGGGAGCCTTCTTGAGAACAACAAGTGTTCTTCTCTATTAACTTCTGTAATTAATTTAGATTGCTCCATAAATCTCAATAAGAGCTCATGTTGCTATTGACCTCATGTGCATGCATTTTTGACAGTACTTTTCAATGTAACCCAAGCATCCTTGCAATCTACAGTCCAGAAGTCACCATTGTCTTCTTTAAAAGGAACTCATAAATATAAAATGATGGTATCCAGTACTTTCTTATGAAGTTTTAAAAATTCCTTTCTTCTGGTGGCTTCTCCTGTGTAAGAATAATTTTGCATTCTTCTGCTCTTAGGGCTATCACCCGCAGCTTCCTGGCTGAAAGCAGTGCCAGCCCCACTATTTCTCTACCTGATGTTAGCAGGCTGATGACCTGTTTGCATCCAAATCTAGCATCATAGGAAAGAAGGGACACTACAAAATTCATCCTCTTTGGATCCCTATGTGCTTTCCCCCTCTTAAGTACTTAAAAATAATAGTAAAGCTGCAATAATGTCAGTCCCACATTGTCTCCAAATTCATTCCCAGTTTGGAGGAGACACTAATGTCTGGAGGAAGGAAAGAATACTGAAGAAAAGAGTGAATGTTAAGTGGATGGTCCTTACAAGCAGTGATCTGTGTAGGTTGAAGGGAAAGGGAGACACCAAACTCTCTGTGATGCTAGCCATGTGTTCATGTATGGAACATTTAGGAATGGGATTTAGAGCCCATGGCATTTTCATGCCTAAGTGCTGTACCACAGTGCAATAGTGAAGCTACTGAACATCAACACACTTCTGTTATTCTATTTCCCATCAGGGGACATGGCTTAAGGGTACTGATATGAACAGATGGACCAGTAGGTAAATGTACTGTTAATACCTTTAATCTCACCAAAATGCATTATTTTATGCTAAATCATACCATTAATGCATCTGATGAAGTGATCAGCAGTCCATAAAAGCTTATGACTTCTTAGTCTTTCAGGTTCCACAAGACCATTTCTTGTTTCCCTTGAAAAAGTTATCAAATGCTTCCCGAATATCTGTCAACATTAAAGCATAGAACTCTCTATATGAGAACCAATTGAAAAGGAAACATTTCAGTTTTATTCCTGTGCTACAGAAGTGAAGTTCGTGTTGTAGACATGTAGATACTTCTAATTCTCACCATCCTGTTTACTTTTGGCACAATACTGCCTGCTGGAAATGTCCTATATAGTACCAGTTTCAGGACAGTTCAATGCTGAATGCTCTGAGATCATCTCAGGAAGCTTTGATTAGCCTCTAGGGCATGCTTAGAGCTGAAGATATCAATGCCATTAGTGTCATCATCCCAAACCTGATCCAGGGAAGTAAAGCAAGGTCAAAATGCTGTGAGTCATTTCTGAAATGCTACCTGTCTCACTGTCATGAATCTTACTGGTATGACTTTAAAGTTCACAGAAAAAACAGATCACTTCTCACAAAAAAGGCATTCTGCTTGTTTTTTGTTGTTTTCTTTTTAGCCTAGGAATTCAATTCAATGACCACATGTTTTGGGGTAAAAAGAGAAAATTTAACCTCCTTGACAAATTTTACAAATTAATAAATCAAACAGTTGTAATGATGCTGAATGGGCACTGTTAAGACTGTTAAGTCTTTGAAGGACTGTGTATTAACTTTCATTCAATCAGACTATTTGTTTTATAAAAAGAGGCTTTCATAGAGTGACTTACAGGGTTTCTTTCTTTCTGTCTGTCTGACCCTACTCAGAACACAGGAAAATGATGTAGGAATATGTATAAACACATGTTTACCATAGATAGGGTAGCAGTTGATTTTGTCTTCAGTGAATCTGTTTTTCCCAGGGAACTTTGAATGCCAACATTGCCATGGTTGCAAGTGAAGTGATTGAATATGTTCCTTTCAAAGATAGGACACTTCACTGTCTTTGTAAACAACATATTTTTAATGCAGGGGAAAAGTTTCAAGTTACAATAATCTTCTGGTCTCTCTCTGTTTATCTGACGCAGGCACAGTTCTACCATGCCTAGGCCAAGAGCAGATGAAAGGCCCACCCTCCATCCTAACTGCCACTGCCCTTGCCTC
Source organism: Ctenosaura bakeri (assembly GCA_948474755.1). Taxonomy (NCBI): domain Eukaryota; kingdom Metazoa; phylum Chordata; class Lepidosauria; order Squamata; family Iguanidae; genus Ctenosaura; species Ctenosaura bakeri. Next base: position 310,749 of record CAOLHI010001816.1, on the reverse strand, counting down.
AAAGGGAGCAAAGAAGAGGCTGGCACAGCTCCATCATGCCTAGTCCCTGAAGTGGATCAAAGCCCCTCCTCCATTCCATCTGCCAATGTTTTGACCTTGGAGGGAGAGAACAAGAAGTACCTGTTGGAATTAAACCCTTTGCACACCGCCATCCCTTTTCTTTTTGTGTCATGCCTCCAGACAGATTCCCCCCCCAAAACTTATAAAGCACCATGTAGAGCAATGATGATATAAAAATAGATAATTATGATGATGATAATGATGACCAAAACCTTAACTTATTTGGGAAGCTAAACGTTTTATAACTTCCCATTGCTTGTTACTTTGTCTCATGCTCACCATGAGAATCATATCTAAGCCAGTAACATTGACTTAAAAGACCTGAGATTATTGCATTCTCCACAATTGAATATTGAGACCAAAGAGATGCTTCCAGCCATTTAATTATACCTGTTGAGGTGATGTTTGGTTGGTGTCATATGACTGGGCTGGATCAGATAATTTCTTTCCCACTGACCATCTGATTAAGGCCTTTGTTGTTTTCTGCCTTCAACTCATTTCCAACTTTATGGTGACTCTAAGGGGAACCTATCATGGAGTTTTCTGGGGCTAAGAGTGTATGATGCTTTCAAAGTCACCCAGTGAGTTTCCATGGTTAAGTGGGTATCAAACCTTAGTCTCCAGGGTGGTGGTTCAGTGCTCAAACCACTACACTATGTTGGCTTGAATAAGACGTACATGCTAAAAATAAAATCAGGGCATTGATTTGTGCAAGATTTACCTAGAGATTCATTCAGAATAATATGGAGGATTGAGACATTGTGTCTGCCTGAGAAAGTGTGAAGATAGTGGAGGAAAGGCTGCAGTGCTGGGAAAGTGGAGAATTCTACCATGTGCTTATTCATTGCTGCTTGATGGACTGGATCAAAGGAGAGGCCTTGCTTGATGCATCCTTCAGAAGCTAAAATCACAGGAGATAAAGAATACCCCTTCCATTTCCTCTGATTTTCTCCAGAACTTGTTAAGATGACAACAGCTGTCTTTTTACCAAACCAAGGTAAGTTTTAAAATATGACCTTCAATGTCTTCTCTAGGTTTAGGTCCTTCAGATCAGATGCACATGGCTATAAGTTTTGGCATGCAGCTCCATTGTTGCTACAATTTTGATGAAGTGTTGATACAATTTCATATAAAAAATATCCTGAAACTGTGTCATGTCTATTTTCAAGCTTCCGTTACACAGAGAAAATAAAAGGGTAGATCTTCATTAGATATGAAATGTCTGCTTTGATTTGGAAGTTGTGTTTTTGTGACTTTATTACAATATGCTGGGTATTTTTTGTTTTTGTTTTTTTTCCAAATCAGATAGCAGCAAATTGAATTTATCAACATCCTAAGATAAGCATACTTTCCCTGAGCAGTCTTAATTCTCCCTGTTATTTTGTTTTAATTTTCAACTAGGAGTTATCTGTTGCAAGACTTTTCCTGTACCTTGTCTCAGCAATGACAGTGAGATTCCCTCTAGATTAGAGAACTTTACTGATGTTTGGAAGAATGGGTTGCAATTTGAATGTAAAGAATATAACATAATAAGAAGAATTCTTGCAGGACACCGAAATTAATCAAACATCTGTGACTTGTTCAAGAAGACTGATTAGAAATCATATTATCAGAGAATGAGTATCTAGGGGCCTGATAAGAATACCATGGAGCTAAGTCAGTCCTGTACAACTTACAACCCATCAAGAGGCACACAGCCCTTTATTTCTCAATGCATAGGGACTCTCCCATGAGAGTACTTGATATAGCTGTTATATACCTGATATTGTTACTTGTTTACAACTCTTAAAGATGTGTCTTGGGGACTGGCTCTGAAACCCCACTCACTATCTATGTTTCTCAAAAATACTATTCTCCATTCAGCCATTTACCTACTGCTATTATGAGAGGGAGGGAGGGAATTATTACTCCATCATCCACTATCACTGTTGTTGCAGTGTTTTATCAGTGCACAGATATGTCCTGCTAATACAAAATGGAAGAAAGGTTAACTGGTGGTAAGTGGACTAGATAATGGAAAGCAAGAAGTTCTCTCCTGCCTCTGACAACTGGTGTACTCCAGAAAGTGGTTCTAAAACTCATGAGAAGGAAGACAAACTGAACCTCTTTGGGGAGTTTCATAATATAGGTAGTGGTGCTGAAAAATTCTATCCCAACATACAAACAAAGTTTGAAGATGGCAAAATGAACAACAGGGTCTCAGATGTGAATGCAGCATATGGGCAGGTTCTTTCAGAAGCAGATGGTCCCTCAGACAAACTGGTTTCAAGCAGCTTTGTTAGTCAATACACTACAGTTGGGATAGTACCCAAAAGTGAACTAGAAGCCAGTGCTAGTGAAACATAATAGGTTTAATGCATTCTGGTAAATAAATGCCAGGCAAGTAACTCTGACAATTGTATTTTGCATCCACTAGAGTTTCTTAACACTCTGCAGGGGCACTGCTACACAGAGCACATTGCAGTAATCTAGTCTGACAGTGACAATGGTCAAATCTGTGTCATCCAGGAAAGGACATAGTGGGAGCACAAGCCAAAGATTTGCAAATACTGGCTGCAAATACTCACAAGCTGGAGATGAAGATATGTCTCTGGCAGGAGAAGTGATGCAGAGATGGGAAGGAAAAATAGAAAGAATGACCTGACATTTTTGATAGCTGTGTTATAATAGTGGTACTTGCCATTATCAATGCTTTATCTGGAATACCAATATATTCAGTAATATTGCAACAGAGGCTTTTTTGGGGGCAAAAGGTTCTACGTATACTCAGGGTAAAGGTTTACATGTACTCAGGCTAATGGCTAATTAAACCTTCCATTGAATCTGGTTAATAATTTGATCAGGTCTCTATGTGAGTTGGCTGACAGAGGGTATTGTGACTCACCATGGAATTCATATAAATGTGAAATGCTTGTTGGTAATGGCACATATCCACAGACTTATTGCTTATCTGAAAGATTATTGTAATGCAAAATTAACATAACAAATACAAATGAGATTTGATTAGTTAGCATTTGCCCACCTTGAAAGGACAGTATCTCTGTTTGAATTTTACATATAAATGGTACTGTTCTTAAATTTGTCCCCTCCAGTTTCCCAAAAGGTTTCTTTTCACATGAAAGAGATGTTAGTATTCTGCCTCATTCTCAGGACATTGAAAAATTCTTTTGCATTTTTTGGGGTAATACTTTTATGCTTCCCTTATCAGGTTTTTTGTTTGTTTGTTTGTTTGTTTCAGATGGGATTTTAATGGGCTTCGTAAAGCCAAAAATTCAGTACAGGAACTTCCTTCTCCACATCAAATACAATGTCAATCAATTTATGCATGTTTCTTTCAGTTAAAAAAAGGACCATATAAACAAACATTTTCAAGAACCTCTCAAAGCTTAAACTTGAGTTTTGGGTTTACTTTACAGTAAAACATGTATTACTAGTGACCAACGTGAATCATTTAAAGCTTTAGTAATACCAAGGTGGTTCGTTGTCACCTTCCCTTGTAATACTAAGAAGCTGAAATTTATAGTGCATTGCACTTTTTCAAAAAAGTTTACTGAGCTTCTGTCACTCTTAAGTTATAGGACCCCATGAGTCAAGTTAAAATAAATCTTGGATTGAGAAAACAAGACAAATAAAACTGGGTTTCAAAAATGCTTTAAAAACCACTCCTGGAAAAAAAAGCAACTCTTGAGGAAAACCTAAACAGACCATCTTGCAGGCCACATGTGACAAAAGCTATATAGAGGAAGATACAAGTAGGTAACTAAACAAGATTAAGCGAAGCTCCAAAAATCTTGATATAGGCTTAATTTAAGTGTGGCAAGTCAGGGATGCTGTGAGGAATTAGAGAAGTGATTATGCTGTGAAAGATAGGACCTTCCAGTTCCCTTGGGAACTATAGTCAGTTAAATCTATCTATCTATCTATCTATCTATCTATCTATCTATCTATCTATCTATCTATCTGCTTTTATAGCATCTTCAAAGTGCTATCTGTCTGTCTGTCTGTCTGTCTATCTATCTATCTTTCAAAACTATTCTGGAGTAAGAATATAAAATAAGGTTGTTGTTGGGTTTTTCCCTCCTGTCTCGCCCCTAATCCAGAGACGCTTACCCTTTTTGGAAACTGTTCTGCTTTAATCCACAGTCCTAAGTGCTCAGGACCTGAGCAAGGCTCTTGCTGACCAGGGCTTTTGGGCATTCAAAAGGTCACTGTAGTCAAAGCTGACCTGACAGCAAATAATGATAACAACCAAAACCCTGTGAGCTACCTCTCAAAATCATAATTGCCACTCTCTATTTATGAATGATAAAGGGTAACCTGGGAAAAAGTAACAAAATTATATCTTAGTTTTATGATTTTTGCAATCTACTGGCTAACAAAAAATACCTTAACAAAACCAAATAATTGCTTTGATAAAATATCTAAAAAGGAGATGTCAGTATTAATCTGAAAGCTGAAATGCTTCTTTTTGATCAAGTATGAGATACACAGTTCTAACTGGTGAAGGTTGCCAAGGGCCAACTGAGACAACAACAGGCCAATTGAAACTGTACACTCACCAGAGGTGGCTGGTGGCTCCCAAACTGTAATTCATCTTCACTTTTAATGGTGGTTCTTCAGTTTTAGTGGCAGCCTCAGCATACCTGTTAACTGACCAGTTATATCTAAATGATCTAACCAGTTCAATCCATTTCTTTCCTAGGCATTACTAAAGACCACTTTAGAAAAGGAAATTTTACAATGTATTTTTGAAAGAGGATGGGGATTTTGGGAACTTTGGAAGACAGAACTGGACTTTCACCATTATCTTTTTGCCAAATGGCCGTCAGATTAGATTCCTGACAATCTGCTTTCAACATATTATCCTCTCACAAGCCAACTCTACTCTCTGTTTTCACAGTTAATTCTACTTTCATAATGATAATGTTTATGATGATTTGATGCTTCTATAGAGGCTGTTATTTACTGCAAGACATGGAGTAAAGTAAGACTGGGGAGGATATGGGGCGTGCTGGAAGTACAACTGTGATTGCAAAGGAGGGAGGCATTGCATAAGACAATATGAAACAAGCTAGATGGAACAAAGGAAGAGTGAGAAGTGCAGCAGGTCGACCCAATGGAAATGGTGTGTGGCAGCACAGTGTGAGAGGAAATGGAGAAAAAGGAAGGGAGGGAGGGAGGTGAGAGGTGGAATGCAAGGGAAGGAATTATGGCAAAGTTGTGAGAGTCAGCAAGGGAAACAAAGGTGGTGATGGAGGGTGACAAATGGAAGAGAGGCTACCAGAAGAAAGAAAGGTTTTAACTAACAGAAGGTACTTGATAAGAAGGAACAGTGACACAATGGAAGGACAAGAGGGAAAGAGAGGTAAGTGGTGCTCCCCGCAAACAGCAAGAAGGGAGAGAAGCATGGTAAAAATACAAAGGGAGGCAAGGCATGAAAGGAGGCACAGTTGTGGAGGAAGGGCAGAAAACATTGTGAAAGCATAAGGTGAGGCAAGAAAAAGAAAAGGAGGAAAGAAAAGCTGCAGGGGGTTGAGGCAAGGAAAAAAAAGAAATCAAATGATTCAAAATCATTTCAAATCATCTTGCATTATCTACAGCACAATGCCTTACCGTAGTGTCACACACATTCTGCAGCCAGTTATCAAGTAAACATGAGACACTGAAGCAGAGGATTCAGGCCATTTCTGCATGACAACACTCTTTTCCATCACTGTGCTGCAATCTTGGGTCTGGAAGGGAATGTGTCAGCAGCACTTCCCTCGACACCTGCTCACTCCATGGGGAAGGAGGCACAATGGCACCACCTCTTCCTTCTGAAGTACAACTGGGCACTTTCCATTGCTGTGCTATGGAAGGAAGCATCACCATTGTGCTTCCATGGCTTCCACATGGCTGGGAGTGACGGGAGTGCCACACAATCACAGGTGCAAATTGGATTTTTTCCCCATTTTGCAGGAACTGCAGAAGTGTGATGCTTGGGGACAGGATGGCAGTGGGCTGGCAATAACGTCATGCGGAAGCACAACCTGCCAACCTCTGCCATCCTGTCTCAGAAGCAGCTCAGCCCCGTCATGTGGAAATGGCCTCAGTGATGGCATATTCAAGGAAAATCCCCTCTTACTGCCTTGGAGAAAACACACACACACACACACAACAGACACACACAGTGTCTTCATTCCACTGGAGATATAAGAATGATAAAATTCAAAGTATAATTTGTCAGTATAAAAAGCGGTGGATGTTCACACACCTCTATAGTGTTCTTCCTTTGTCCTGAGTGTTTTGAAGAAAGCTTTATAAAGCTGTCTGAGTAATCAGAAATGCAACGATTTGTTTCTCATTTACAGTCTCCTCACATCTAAAGCATTTTCTTTTTAAATATATCAAAGAGAATTTTTGCATTTTTAAAAGACTTAAAATTCTTTGTAAATGGAGTGGGCTTTTTCAATGGAGGGTTCCCCCTTCCCACTCCTGCCATTGGTTATTTGTACCATCTATAGGCTGAATTTATTGTGTTTTTTTCCAACATTTGGTCAGAAATAAACCTCATTAACTTCATACTTCCTCTTGTGACAAAATTTTAGTTCTTGAACCATTATGATTCTAAGTGCATTTGCAAGAGAATACAAAAGCTAGAAAAATCATAGGGGATTTTTTTTTTAAAAAAAGACTAATCTAAAATGCTTGAAGTAGCATTAAAAAAAAAACAGATTGCAAAAGATTTGAAAATAATTGAGCTTGTAAAGCTCAAGTCCCTAAAGGAAATGCATAGTAACATCCCCCTGAGCCTTTAGCCGGGTATAAATTGCATTATGACTGGTTGTTACTATGCATAAGAGAAGACTTACTTCTCACATAAAAACGTTTCTTAAAAACTGCTTATTTTTGGAGCTCTAGTATGCTGGTAGTCTTACCTGAAGCATGAGTAACATGCAGCACTATCTCTACCATTAGGCAGGATGAAACAAACACTTCTGGTGCCAAATCCTGGGGGAAAGCTGTTGCTTTTGAACGCTGCAACTGTTCCTTCTGCTTGAGGACAGAGTTTTGTATCTCATACAACCTATCTAGCTACTTTCTCTCTCTCTCATTTCTCTCCTCTGTAATCTTTACCAGTGTTGCAATAAGATTCAGCTACTAGTCCTGTGGCATTCTGTATACGGAAAGGAGAGGGAATGCAATTTGTCCCCCTCTCCCCCAATTTAAGCAACAAAATATCCAGGACCAGGACTGGTCATTTGTGAGTTGGAGACCTGGAAAGCAAGAGGGTTGTCAGAATGAGTAATTACATTCACAGTAACAGTCAGGCACATTGCAATATGACCCCAAAATATATGTGCCTAGCTGAAGTTTAGCACTGATTTAGGCAAATATTCAGTGGACCCTCTATGGATACCACTTCTTCTGAGCATCATCCTGCACATGTGCAAAGCTGCTTGTGTGGAATAGATTAAGACTGACAATAACCTTTAGTATTGTGATTTTTATTCTTTATTTTAAAATTGCATGTTTGATCAGTGCTACCAGCATCAACCAGCATTTTTCCTTGAGTATTTTTATTAACTTCGGTCACTTCATACACACACATATAGTTAAACATGAAGCAGATGATTTTTTTGCCTCCCCCTCCCCCAAAAAAAACATTTTACAAAGTTCTGTTCAGAATTCTGTGTGCCCATCAATACAGAACAGTTACAGTTAATTATGAAAAGTGAATGCAGGCCAGTGTACTCTTTTTGAATCAAAGACTTCAGGTCTCTCTCTCTCTCTTTTTTTTAAAAATAACCTTTTTGGAGCATTTGTGTGAACTGTGGCTACAGTGCCAGGCAGGGCTTTTTAATCAATTGCTTGTCTGGGTCTCAGTCAGGTTCTTAATTATAACTTAACAAACTTTGTGCTCTTTAATGTAAAGGACCTTGAGAAAAGATTTAATTTGCCAATGTCATTAGAAAAGGAACGGGGAAATGAAGATATAATTCTTAGTTGTAAACCTGTGTCTGGGCCATGGATCCTTGACAAATTGGATCTTCACACCATAGAAAGCACTGCCATAGTCAGAGCTTGTAGCATGTTGCCTTGTTCCAAAAGTATCGCTCACAGTTTTCTTTTCTAATTCTCATAAAAGAATTAAAAAGACATTCGAAAGAAATGTTGCATTCTCATGAAAAATGTTGAGGAAATTATAATGGATGAAGTTCATAATTCTTGTTTATGCTTTATTTATTAGGTGGTCAAATATATGCAAATATTGTTGTTGTTGTTGTTGTTGCTGCTGCTGCTGCTATACAGCCATTTTTGTGACAGCCACCAGCATCTTCGTCCTCATATACATCAATTAAAGTAAAGGAGAAGATTTCACATGATATCTCCCCCTGCAGAGCTTTTTCAGGTCTAGAACTTTGGGCTCCCATGGAAAACTGTAGAAATAATGAAAAGATGTAGAATTGGGGGTGGGGAGGACACTCTCAGCACTTTGCCATGTTAGGGCAAGCCCATAAATAGAACCAAAAAAGAATTTTAAGGACCCTTAGAATGAAGCAGAAAAATGGTTACCTCTTTCATGGAGAAATTATGGGAGGGAAAAAATGGCAAAGCAATCACTCCACTTACGCCTTTAATAATGAATATAGCACTGACCAAGAATACAAGCTTAAAGCCTTCACAGATGATCTCATCTTTTTTCAGGAGGACCCAGTGTTAGGTGCCAGTAAATTATGGAGTAAACTCAAGACATTTGGTGAAATGGTGGGTTTAAACATTAACAAAGAAAAGTTATATAGCTTAACAAAAAATGTGAAAAAGCCTGAGAAAGAGGAGCTGACTAAGATATCAGGATTTAAGACTGAGAAAAAGATAAAATATTTGGGCCTATGGATCACAGAAAGTAACAAAGATTTATTTGATAACAACTATAGCAGGATCTGGACAAAAAGAAACAGTGATTGAAAAGATGGACAAATCTTCACCTGTCTTTGCTTGGTCAAATAGCAACAATTAAGATGAACATTCTACAGAAATTAAATTTTCTGTTTCTGAACCTCTTGATTACTACCCATTATAAACCCTTTCAATTGTGGAAGAAAGAGCTAACTAAATTCATATGAGCAGGAAAAACCCAAGAATCAAATGGAAATTCTTAACAGATCAAAAAACCAAGAGGAGGTTTTAACCTTCCTGACCTAAAACTCTACTATTATGCTAATAGTTTAGCATGGATCCAAGACTGGATTTCATTAAAAGATAAGAGAACATTAACATTGGAAGGCTCAAATTTCAGGTTTGGATTTCCTGTGTACCTATAGTATGGGAAGGTAGATAAAAACTTCTGTAATCATTTCATCAGAAAGGCCCTTTTAAAAATATGGACTGATGTCAAGAATAAGACCTACAGTAAAATACCAAGTTAGATATCACCACAAGAAGCTTTTTTTTCAGAAAATGGGTAGATGGCCAGAATGACTGGATCAAACACAAAGACTTGATAATACAAGACTTTAAAGATGAGATTCAGATAAAAACTTGAGAGGAGCTTGAAAGAGAATGTCTAGGATTAAACTTGTTCCCTTACCTATAATTAAAAGAATGGTTCCACATAGACTCAAAATTGGAAGGCTTTATACACCAGAAAACTTACAATGAATTAGAAAAAATAATTTTCACAAAGACAAAGCAAAAAATTTCTCATTTTTACAAGTACCTGTTAACCCACCATCTAGAAAAGAAAACTGTCAATGTTAGTATGGTGACCTGGGCTAACAATATACAACATGAAATACCACTAAAAAATTGGGAAACTACTTGGAAAAATACGAACCAATTTATTTGCTTGCAAGATTTGAAAGAGAACATTTTAAAAATGATGTACAGGTAATATCTCATCCCAGAAGAAATTGTCAAAATCTATCAGACTGGAAATAACAGATGCTGGAAATGCCAAGGAAAGACGAGTTCTTATTATTATCCTTGGTGGACCTGTTCAGTGACAAAAAAATTCTGGGCAAAAGTACATGAAGTCATAATGGAGATATTTCAAACTAGATTTCCTTTATGTCCAGAATTTTTTCTGTTAAACAAGACATATCTATTCAAAAAAATATTTCTTAAAAAAATACAATAAAATCCTACTTTATATAATTACTGTAGCAAGAGTTAATTTTGTGAAAATTTTGAAAACTAAAAATATTCCAGATATAGACAGAAAACAAACTAATGAACTGGAAGAAGAATGGCAGCCAGTCATAATGTACATCAATAAGAGATGGAGTGTCAAGATTTAACATTTTATGTAATATATATATGTACCTCACATCCTAACTACTTTTATATATTATTATCACTATATTGCACAGCACACTTTCAGCATATGGAGAAACAGAAATATATCTATATATCTATATATCTATATATCTATATATCTATATATATATATATCTATATCTATATATATATATGCTACGTTTTTTCAATTACCTTCTTAAACAGTATAAAATGAGTATAGATATTAAAAGCAGAAATGTCACATAAGGATATACTGGAAATAAAGAAGGTGAATTCAAACTATAGATTTCATTTGAACAAAAGGTAAATATGGAGTTTTGAGAAAACATGAGTGAATGTTGTCCACAGCTGTAGGCAAAAGGAAGTTGATAGCTTTGTTTTTCCCTGTTTTTTCTTCTTTTTCTTCTTTGTACTATGCATCTTTCTTTTCATTTCTTATTATTTTGATTGTTTTGTTTTCCATACCATGTAAACTTTTTTGAATGTATTATACATGTAATGGTATTTTTAATAAAAATTTAATGAAAAAAAATGAATATAGCACTGTTTTTCCTCTCACCTACGACAGGGTTTACAGGAAAGAAACTGTATTATAACTATCTAGAAAAGACAACAAGGTGTCATATTTGTAATATAATATTTGGAAAACCCTGGGGAAAGTGCTGAACCCTGAAGCATATTATCTAGGGCTGAGTCTTTAAAAAAACCCCAAAAACAAACTGAGCAATTCTCAGAGACTTTTCTCTCTTTAGTCTCCTAAAAGCAGAGACCACTTAAAAGAAATCTGCCATTTTTATCCCGTATATATGTACGTATATGTATATGTATATATGTATATATTGGCTGCATCCTCACAAAAAGATATACTACGTACTATGTAGAAAGTATAAAATGGCATGGGCAGCATTCATTCCAGAGGATACAAAATGGTTTCCATCTTGCCATCACATTCGTTCATTGTTTTTTCCTGCAGTCATATATATTGGGACAGGAAACTGTTTGGAGTTAAGATGCTTGATTGCTTTCTCAGGAGACATTGGAAGCTGCAGTCTCACCACCACCCTTCACAAAATTGACCTTTTTATCCCTCACAAGACCTCTTTGGGAGTGAGAAATATTTTGGTCAGGTTTTGAGGAACCTCTGGGCACTTTTAATCCAATAACCTTTTAGGGGTGCTTATTCTGGGTCACTTCTGCTTAGAAAAAAGGTCTCTCTTAGGATGAAAATGGCACAGAGAATGGGAAAATATGGCAAATTTCTTCCCATAGTCTCCATATTCATACGCGAGTGATATTTGGAAGTATATGGGGACAAACAGTTAAACTCTGGCAAGACCTGGGGGTCAAAAAAACAGCTACCTGTGGAGTGTGGGCTGTACTTTCTCCTCCTCTGTTACACATGCTTACAATGGTTGTGGTAAAATAAAACAAAAGACCACAGAAAAATGAAGAACTACAACTACAACATTGAGCTCTATCAATAAGCATTGGAAAATTTCCCAGACTGGAGAATTCCTCCTCCCCCTGGGAAAATTTGCTGAAATCCTTTCTCATATTTCTCTTGTTAGCAGCCCTGCACTCCCAAGCTTTGATGTGGTCTAACTGGTAAATATTAATCAGCATACATATAAGTTATATACACTTATGACTGAAAGGCCATATGTAGAAGAGATGCTGGCTGAGAGTAGATCAGAGATGACCTCAGCATGGCCAGTTCATAAGTTCACTGAGAATTAGCTGAGAAATTCTGACTTAATGTCTTTAAACTAATTATCTCAACTGTCCACAGAAAACAATAATCAAGCCTAGATGCGGCAGGGAAGCACCCCTACTGTGTGCATTTCCTACTGAAGACTTCCCCAGTCAAATCACCCAACCAAGACATTGAAACAATCAGTCCATTCGAAACCCCTTTTATTTACTCTACCATAAAGCAATTAAGTCACACATCTTCAAAACAGAATTCGTCCCACGCTGCCTAGCTTGCTATGGCGGGGGGGACGGCCTTTGCCGCCCTCCCACGCCACGAGATCACACTGCATTGGCCGACGGGAGGAGGAGGGGCGGGGCTCAGTATTTGGAGCCCGTCCCTCCTCCCCGTTGGCCATTCTCGTCATCCAGGCGAAGGAGGAGGTCGTATCAGCCCTGGGCGGAGGCGCCACATGGCTGATTTGAGGCCTGTTCAGGCCTTCCTCCTTCGCTGGGACCCGAGCGGCTCCTGCAGCGTCCGGGCCTTTTCGGGTGGATGGAGGCTGCAGCTGCCTCAGCGGCTGCCCAGGTAAGGCCTCGGCCGCTTCGCTGCAGCCGCGTCAGTGCTGGCGGCGGGATACTGGGCATTATTCGCAGCATTTATTATCTCAACAGTACGAATCTGTAAAGTGGAGCTGTGTTGTCACCAGTGTTGATTCTTGTAATGCAGCAGAGGGCATATTTATGTTTGACAACCAGCCAGAACAGTTAAAATTTGTAGATATTCTGAAATGCAGGAATGTAACTTTTCATGAGTTGTATCCTCATAAGCAAGAATGAGTAATATTGCTACAGGTCTTCAAATTATACAGCGTTTACATAGTATTTTATCTTAGTATCTTCACTAAGGCCATTTTAGCACTACAGCTGGGGCGGGGCCTTCCTGCCCGGCCAGTGAATGTTTTGTACCTTGGGAGGAAGGGGTGCATTTCAGGCAACAAATTGTTTTAGAAGAACCCCTAGTTACTTTTCTGTAAAGTGTCCCAATATTTTAATGGGAAGATTACTGTATGACAAGTGTTATCACGCACTCTTGATGATATACTATAACACAGAGAAACTTCAGAGTCCAAAAGCTTGGAAGAATGAGACACATAGGCAAGGGGCCCATTCACACTACACAGTTAAAGTGCTATGATTCTACTTTAACTGTCATGGCTGCCAGCTATGGAATGCTGCAGTTTATGAAGCAGTGGTTACAATTTGCAGTCAGAGAGGGCTGCAAACCTCAGGATTCTACTGGTTGTTGCCAAGGCAAACACAAGTAAGATACAGAATATCTTTGCAAACTGAAGAACTGGGTTGGAAGCTAACTGCACTCTAATAGTGGATAGGTATTATTTTAGTGTTAGGAAGTGCTGCAGCATCAGCCTTCAGTTACAGATCCCAGGTTTTGGTCTGTAGATATCCGTGCAGGGATGATAAAGTTATCTGGAATTGCTTAGGGCAAAATCGAAGACATTTCTGCCCAAACCTGTGATTACTGTAGAACTCTTTGTTTTATGGACAAATCTTGGTCCATAATATATAGTAGAATGATCCTGAGTTTACATTATGTTAAGGAAAACATATCTAGTTCAGAGGGACAATCTGGCACGGGCACATTTCAATGCCGCACTTTTTCCATGAGGGCAGAACTCATTATTTCCCATACCAGCGGCCTTCTGTCTGATGGAACAGAAGGGGCGGAGAGTTGGCCTGTCATATGGGATAATACATTAACTTCCTTCACTGATAGGGCCTTCTACATTCAGACTAACAGTACAATATTATTACTGACACTGCTTTCTGTTTTTGCTTTGATCCCTTTGCACAGGCAGTGATGGTGTACAGAGCAACCAGACCCAAACTCCTGACTCTGAAGGATTCTTCCTCAGAACCAGGCACTGTGGGGAGGATGCCCTGGAAGTTTGCCTTTGTCTAATAGACAACAATTGGTTCTGTGTTTTTCTCTGCATTCTCTTCAGGAGATTCTGTGCAGTTTCTGAATTTTGGAGAGGTCTTTTGGGGCCTTTAACAGCTGCTGTATCTAACAGGCCAAGATCTATCACTGGTCTTTCCTTTAGTAATTATACTTGATACAGCAATAAAGTAATACTATGGCTGGATTCACAGTGGACTAAATAGGCATCTAAAGCAAGTGGTTCTTCTAGTGGATTAAAAGACGTTTATGCCAGATGCCAGTACATCGGCATCCAACAGGTAATGTAGGTTTTCATCAGGGTAGTTTTGTTTTCTTCCTGTTAGTATTGAGCATCAGTGAAATGAAAGGAATGGGAAAGGAAGGTCAGGAATCAGCCACCTTCTTTACCTTCTTTTACTAAATCCAAGATAAATCATATTTAAGACCAAAAAAAAACATGAACCAAGGGGGAAATCTATGAGCACACTTCTGTGTACCAACAGCAACTCAAATGTGCCATGGTACACAGAAGAAGTATGTTCAGTTAGGTAGATTTCATTTGATACAGCAGTGTGGGTGGTGCTCAGGCCTGGGGTTTGGGCTGAGCTGGCCAAAGCAGATATCAAGTCAGCCTTCCGCCTACTACATGTGCACCCATCCAGTTTTGAACTTTTGGGATTTACCTTTGAGGGTAAATTTTACGTTGAACACTCCCTCCTGATGGGACGTTCGGGTCGTGTTTTGCCTTTGAGACGTTCAGTACCTTTTTGGATGGGTCATTAAAAGGTAATTAGGCCTTCAGGGCTTTGTGCAACATTGAGATGATTTTCTATTGTCGGACGCTGGGGCTCCGGGCAATGCACATTTCATTTTCAGAATTCGCATCCTTGATGGGAGAACTGGGTGTCCTTGGCACACGAGTAAACAGAAGGCCCCACACAGGGACTTACATTTTGGGGAATTGAACTGGACAGTAAACCAAGCCCATAAATTGCCGCCAGCTAAAGTTCAGGATCTCGGGTCAGGGGTGGCAATTTTCTGGGTAGGCGCAAAGCGACTCTCAGGGAATTTCAGGAGATATTAGGGCATCTGAATTTTGACTGCAGGGGATGGCGCGTGGCAGGGCGTTTATCAGGCGGCTTTGTAATGCCTCTAAGGGTGTCACCAATCCACACCACCGAATTAGGATCACTAGAGAGTTGAAGTTAGACTTAGAAGCATGGTAGGAGTTCTTGGCTGTTTTTAACGATGTCGCCTTTTGGCATGATGAAATTAAAGTCAAGGATACATTGCAAATATATTCTGACGCAACAGGTTCCATTGGCTACAGTGTCTTTTTCGGAGGCAGGTGCTGCGCTTAGAGATAGCCCGGGAGTTGAGGAGGAAGCGGGCATCACAGCTGACCCGAAAATTTTTGGAGTTTTCCCAATATGGGTAGCAGTGCGCATCTGGGCACGTAAGTAAGCAAATGATGCCGCCCAGTTTGGTGTCATACCAGGCTACAGTCAGAGTGATCAACTATCCTTCTTCAAAGTAATAGCATGTTATGAGACTGGAGCGGGCTTCAATGTCTACGATTTAGCATTGTTTTCAAAGCAGTACATGTTGCGGGCATTGATAATTCTTTGGCTGACTCTCTTTCCCATATGCAGATGGAACGCTTTAGGGAAATGGCTCCAGCCCTACCAGAACCGATGCCCGCTGGCCTGTGGAATCTTGGTGGGGTGAGGTAATGAGGATGATAGGTATGTCAATCGCACCCAGCACTAAGAAGGGTTACAGCAAGGCAGTTAGGGAATTCAGCAACTTTCGTAAGTCCAAAAGGTTGCAAGACACTTGGCACTCCCAGTAGACCACATTTTGCAGCTTTGTGTGGTCCTTAAGCAAGTAAACGGTACGAGGTAACAGGCAACCACTTTCTCATGGTACCCTAAGGGGTTTGGGTGATGCATGGAAAGTAGTGTGTTCCTCAACATATGAGGCTCTTTTGTTTCACTCAGCGGCTCTCATTGCATTTTTCGGGGTGCTAAGAATAAGTGAATTGGTCGTTCAGAGCAAAAAGGATAGATCGGACAGGGCCCTGGAATTCCGAGACCTGTCTTGCGGGGAGCAGCATTTCTGTCTGGTCATAAGGGGATCAAAGACAGATGAGGCCAAACGGAGCGATGTTGTGACCTTACGGGAATACATTGATGCAACCTTGGGCCCGGTAAGGGCACTTAGAGCTTATACTGCTAACAAAGGAACATGCGGGACCTCTTTTTTATCATGCAGACACAACTCCACTCACTAGGTATCAAATCTGGACCATTACAAAGAAGGCCCTGCTACAATTAGGCCTGTAGGGAGTCAATTTTGGCACACACTCATTTTGCATAAGGGCTGCTTCCACTGCAGCACAGATGGGCAGGAAAGCTGACGACATCAGGAGGATGCGTAGGTGGAAATCCTCGGTGTTCAGGCGCTATGTCAGGCCAATTGATCTGCCTTAACGTTTTGGTTCCTTTCCAGATTGACCTGCTGCGGACAAGAGGAAGCGAATGTGGATTTGCGGTCACAGTTTCAGCTCCTGGGCCGAGCGGCAAGCTCGTAATGGTTACATGGGCCCGAACCTGGGACTGGGTGATCGGGCGGCCATACATTGGCTTGGAAAGAGAGGTCTGCAGTGGCATGGCTTGCTACCTCTGTTGTTCAGGGAGCGCGGTGAGCCTCCCCTGATGTGATGGTCATTCACCTGGGTGGTAATGACCTTGGACTGCTAAAGGAAAGGCCTTGGTGTTACAGGCCATTCATGATATGCGGCTTATGTTGTTCAGGGAGCGCGGTAAGCCTCCCCCTGATGTGCTGGTCATTCACCTGGGTGGTAATGACCTTGGACTGCTAAAAGGAAAGGCCTTGGTGATATAGGCCATTC
Organism: Ctenosaura bakeri; assembly: GCA_948474755.1. Classification (NCBI taxonomy): domain Eukaryota; kingdom Metazoa; phylum Chordata; class Lepidosauria; order Squamata; family Iguanidae; genus Ctenosaura; species Ctenosaura bakeri. The sequence continues at coordinate 293,842 of CAOLHI010001816.1, read as the reverse complement.
ATGATATGTGGCTTATGCAAGGCACATGGCCTCACACTTCTATTGTTTGGTCTATATTGATACAAAGGACATGGGAAGAGTGTGCTGATCCCCAGCACATAGAACGAGCCTGCCAATTGGCGAATAGGGAGATTCGTTGTGCCTTGAGACAGGGCTTGGGTTACTACATTCCTCACCAACATTGTTTTTAGTAAACTGGAGATTTATTGGCATGATGGCGTACACTTGTCACCAGAGGGCAATCAAATTTTTTACAGGATTTGCAAAAGGGGCTGGAATTGATTCTGAGGGGATGGGGGATGAGGACTAAGCGGACGCTTGCCCTTATCCATGGCCGGCAGGGGGGGCTTTAGGTTTGGTGTGTACCTATGGCAGCCCCCCTTGTGGGGTGTAGGATAAATCTTATCCTTGGGGAGGGCCCTGGGATCACCCCACTTGCTGCGCAGCGGGGGGTGGGCCTTGGAGCTCTCCTTCCAGACAAGGGCTGGCCAAAAGTCTTCATGCAACTTTAGCGGTTGGCTTTGGGGCCCGGTATTTCGTCCAACGGCTAGGGGAGATGGTCGGGAGCTGCCTCTTGACCCTAGTCCGTGGATGCTGTATACCCCCCCTGTTTTTCTCCTCAGATCATAAAACGCAAGTTCATGTTCAAGTTGAAGTTCAAGTTTAAGTTCACCCCTTGTTAAATAGGCATATTAATAAATTGCCCTAGTTCAACCCATTTCGTGGGTTGGGTGGCAAATAGAGTATAAAAAATGCCCAGTTTTGAGCAACTAGCTTGCAGTTCACCAGTTGCTGAATGTCTCTCTGCTGCTTTGATTTCCAGCTGTGGAAATTGCATCCCTTGGGTGCAAGTCTAAGCCACTCCACTCCTTCTTCACTACTCTTCTGGATGGTAATTATAACCCAAAACCCTCAGCCTTGCCATCCATAATTTTTACTCCTTTTATCCTTTGCTTTGCTCTTGTGTGAATGTCTGACTGTTTTTTATCTTGTGTGCATTTGTTAGTGAATTCCCCTCATTAAGATACATTTTTGTTTACTTTGGAATCTCTGGTTCGTTCTTTCTTCCATGACCCTGTAAACATTGGTGGGAAGATTTCACTAAGTTACCCCCCTCCTTTGCAGGCCTCCTAATTTTCAGCTAATTAATTTTCCTCTGTCATATAGAGCTACTGGCATTGTGGGTGGACCCCTGAGTCACCCACATTTTGGGGTAACACTCTGTTCACAAATAAAGCAAAGAATTCAGGAGATCACTTGCACACAGCTATAGTCAGAGATAATAGTGTTATCTCCAGTGTGTTATTTTTGCAGGGTAAGAACACATAATAGTATTCCACCTGGAAACAATCTTTCAGTTAGCAGGGTTACTCTCTATGCCCCCACGAAGTATTCATTACTTTGGGCTCTAAATGCTTTAGGGGGCATTTAGTATTTTTTGTTTCCCACATTTGGCCAGTTTCTTGACATTTTTAGATGCTTTCTTGTTTTGTAAAAAGAGTTAAAAAGACAAAAAAGTAATATAGTGAGTCACGTAGCAAGACAGTAATATTTCTGCAATGTTACTTGTAAAAAGTTATTTTTTTAGCATCTCATAAGTTACACAAAAGTTTACTTTTGAAAACCTTTCAAGATTGCAGAACACACACACACACACACACAACATCTCTCTCATATCCTAAGGAAAGAAAGAGGCTTAAGTTGGTCTGTGGAGTATGCACAGAAAAATGTCCATCCCCTTCCTGTAATAGGTGTGAGAAAGGATGGTGTTGTTTCTTCCCGTCCCCGTCAGTTCCTCCCTTCCCTGGAGCTTGAATATTATTTGATAGCAAGGCCCTTTGGAGTCAATAGGATTTACTTTGAATTAGACATTAATTAAACTCTAAATTTGATTTCAGATTTTTGTATTCCTATATCTTTGTAGCTCTTTATATCTTCACAACTGATGAACAACTGTGATGAGCAATCTTTTGAAATAGCCAAGCCTCTCTAGCAGTAACAGAGCTATCTATTACTACACTAGCTGCATGTTCATGAACCTTTGTTTGTGGCAGTGTCACTAAGGCAAAGGGATGGAGAAGAAGGTCATATCAATTGTTTTTAAAATGAATTCCTTCTGTTCATAGTCTGCAGGACTATGACAGAAAATGTGCACATATATTTTAGATTCCCATCATTGAAAAAAAAAACTACAAATAAAAGATTCCTGTACCATTTTTTGTTGAATTATACACTAATAAAAATGAACAACTCAAAATATATATTTTGAAAAGGTGAAGAAACACATTCTTGCAATGGAAAACACATACAAAAATTTCAACATTGAGAAAAATATGCTTAAAAATGTATATATTTAAGGAAAATATGTACTAAAATAAACATAAATTTCTACACTAACCCTGTCTGCAATTTTTGCAAGCCAATATGAAACAAGGAAGGGAAAAGATGCACTACTTCAAGAGAGATGTTTTCACATTTCCACTAAAGTAGTAGTATAAATCCAATTATTGTTGCTGTGCATTTTCAAGTCATTTCTGATTTAATGGCAACCCTAAGGTGACCCTGTCATTGAGTTTTCTTGACAAGATATGTTCAGATGAGGTTTGCTGTTGCTTTCTTCTGAGTCTAAGAGAGTGTGACTTGCCCTATCCCACCCAGTGCATTTCCATGTTAGAGCAGGAATCTGACTTTCAAAGTTGTATCCAACACTCAACCACTACTACATCGTGCTGACTCTATTATCCAATGGTCCAATTATTTTATGCTAAAATATACTAGTGAATACTACTGAAATGTCATGAAGGCACTGATATAACGTACATTACTGTGCAACATGTAAACATTGATTGGGGGGGAATCAGTTAATCCATTTTCAATCCCAAAGGTGGATGGGGTGAATAGGAGGTGTATGGCCATGGTATATTTCACAGCCTGCACAATTCATGTGTGTGAGGACTAAAGGAGGCTTTCTTTCTTAGTGTAATTCTCTTTTGTGGAGTGCTTTACTTTTCTCCAGTCACACAGGAAAAAGCATGTGGTCAGGGAAACTACCATGAAGGTAATAGATATAAACTGGTTTTCTACCCCAATTGACCACAGATGTAATATAAATCAAGCTCAACTTCTTCATTTTCTCCCTGTAGTATGTATTTCACCTGTTCCCTTTTACAAAAACCATAGTTTTCCTGTCTGTTTGTCTAGTAAAGCACTGGTCTTATTTTGGATTTTTTTTTTCAAATTTTGCCCAAATTTCTATTATTTTGTCCCTAATTTCTAGAAGAACTGGTTATCTACTGTCTTTTATTCCACACAAATGAGATTTCTGCAATAATTTTTTGATTCATGGAATGCTCCTATTTAGTGTGCTAGCCAACTATACCCTTTCCAAGGCATTCATCAGTATTCCTGCTCCCCCTTTACTGAAGTCTTCTATCACCAGCTATCCCCTGTAGGTGAACATTTTGTTCCCACTAAACATTCTCAGTCCTCATTAGGGATGAAATTTGATCAAATTTATCTGGTTCAAAATCTATGAGACCACTATAAAAGTCTATACATATATTTTGGTTTCCTGTTATTGAAAAGAAAATCAAAAAAGAGCAAATTCTCCACCTGCCCTCCTTTCACCTTTTTTCTTAAATTATATACAAATACATGCAAAAACTGAAAAGTATATCTCTGAAAAGATTTGCAGAAATATTTTTAGTAAAAAAAAAATCATACAAAAATGTGCGGAAAGTTGAAACATTAGGAACAGTGTGTATTAAATTGAGTCCAAAAGCACCCCCCTTTCTCTTTCCCAATCTAATATGGGCAAGAAGAAAATGAGGTGGGATTTTGAAGAAACACAGTGTAGGAGAGATGTGAGAGATTTTCACATCCATAGTCCCTGTTGATCTTTCTGGATCTCTGGTCCCAGTGTTCCCTCCTCATTTATTCTGTTTCTACAGATCTTAACTTACCCAAGCTCATCACTACCTCTCTTATGTAAGGGTGCTGCCTTTCACTAAATATACACAATAGATGATGAGTTTGTTGTGCTGCTTGAGGGGTGTTGTGTTCACTTTCAGACTAAAACAACAAAGATGTGCTGTGTTTCACAAGGCAGTGCAGGATTGCCTTAGCTGGCAGCTGAAATAATAAAATAGGACAGTACATGTATGCAAGGTGTCAGCATGATCTCTTATCTGTCAAGTTCTGAACTGGGCAAAGCACTTGGATGAAAAGGGAAATGACAGGTAATAAGTAACCTAGCAATTTATCAGCAATTTTGAGAGCTCAGAATAGAAATCAACCTTATAATGCCATCATTTCTGATAAAATAAATGGCAGGATAAATGTGCATTTTTGGAAACATGGCCTTCAATATTGAATGGGGTAGATTCTCACTTTTACTGTAGTTCTTTGCTGCTTTCACTGAAAAAGATACAAAAAATACACATGCAGACATGTGCATGCACACACACATGCATACCACGTGTATCTGTATGTTTCCTGTGCATATCTTTCATCCAATAGTGATAATTAGCTAAAAATCTCTCCCCCCGCCCTCATCTCTGTCTCCTCTCTCTCTATCTCTCTCTCATCTGTATAATTGTGTCTGATCTTATTTCTTGAACAGAAAGAATACAGGTTTTGCAAAATGTATGTCAACATGCATTCCAAATGTACCAGTCACGTATCAATGTCCAAGTCCCTGTTCTGGATGTAGCTCTTCTGTGGATATAAAAACATAAGAAAAAACTGGGTAAAATTCATTTGATAATGAGATACTCCAATTACCCTTCATAGTGCAGATAGTGACAGATGGAAGAAATGTATAGATATCAAAGTCAATGATTGTCTGACTTTTGGTAGGTTAGGGCTTATAGATGAACTGCAGCTTGGCTCAAGATGTGTTGTCCCAGCAGTCACATACTTGCATGGGAAAAAAAGAGCACTGTTATATATTTGGTCTGTAAATAGGACTGAAATGGGTGAGACTGCTAACCGACTGTAACTATAGATCATAAAATTGACCAGAGGAAAGGAGGCTCAGATTCCATTCTGAGTGGCATCCAAGATCTGGTGCCTTTCACACTACACAGTTATAACAGTATGATTCCACTTTGACTGCTATGGTCTGATTTTATGGAAATTTGGGATTTGCAGCTTAGGAGGCAACATTAAGAATTCAAAGCCTGAGACCTCTAGTGTCTCACCACATTATAACACTCAGGATACCATAGGGTGCAGCCATGGCAATAAAAGTGGAATCATAGTGCTATAACTGTGCAGTGTGAAAGTCTCCTGATGAAAAATATAAATGTTCTTGAACTAACAATGTAATAACAACACTGTTTTCAAATTTAAGATATCTGCAAGTAACAAATTGTCAAAAACAACGACAACAATATTGACACATGTTTAGCAATAGTGAGAAGGCATTAAATGCTTACTTAAGAAAAAAACCCCACAAAAATACAATATCAAACACAAAACTTGGTACAGATAATTTTCTTGGTGATAATTTACCACCTAAATCTCAACATATTCCTTCCTTGACATTTGAGCCTGAATGGCAAATCTAGTTGCTATGGACATCATAAATCTCTTAACAGTCTGAATGTAAGAGTATAATCATATGAGTATTGTCACTCTACTTGACCTGAGTTAACAGTTCTCACATTTCATTCCTCACATATTATAAATAGTAGATGGAGTGGCCTGTGATAAACATCTTTTAAGAAAAAATTCCCAATATACATAGGTGTTTGTCTCATGGGTCCCTTCTTGTATTGCCTTGCCAAGAAAGTCCAACACCATCACATTTGATTGCAAATGAAAAAAACTCCTCAAATATGATATTGAAAAGGAGAGTCAGGAGAGTCACATCTCTCCAAGAGGCTTGGAGTTATTTTAAATCATGATAATAGAAACTCAGCTAGACTGCTTACCATAAATCAGGAAAAGTATAGTAGTGTGAAGTTCAAGGGGAAGAAAACACATAAAGCGAAAGAATTTTATGTGGTGTTGATTTTTCAGACATGTCAAATCATTTGGTTTAAAATCTATCTGTTAGGCTGCTGAACTTCACAGGTAGATTGACACATCTGTCCAATTCAGTTTTAAGATTGCTTCACTGGCTTCCTATGTGTTGGATCACAATTCATAGGGTTGTATCCAGAACTAATGTGAGTCGGAGGAAGCTTTTGTACAGGCGAATGCCTTTCTCTCTCTCTCCCCTCTTTCTCAGTTATAGTTTCCTGATCTGGAGAAAATCCTATGCTGAGGGCTGAAGGCCTCTCAAAAACAGAATACAGGAGATTCTAACAGAGTGAAGAACTGGTCTATATCAGACACAAGGTAATTGCCATAAGCAGTGTTCACAGCAACAACAACAACAACAACAACAAAAATATTTTATGTCTGTTTTCACCAGTTACCCTTCTAACAGCCCACTACACCGTATCTTCGGGTGTTCATGAAGGTCTCCATCCTCAGCAGTTTCTTTTGTGGGGGATGGGTACAGAGGTCTCTGGTAGGGTAGAGGGGCTATAGCAGTCCTTGTACAAGTACTCCTTCTAGTCATTCTATCATTGAATGTGGCCCAAAGTATTGGTCCTACCCTAGGACTTCTAGCCCCAAGATGAAATCACCAATTTTCCAAAATCAGTTGGATAGACATTTCTTAAGTCTCCATTCTCAATGAATTTAGCGGTGTAGAATCTGTTCTGTTTGATGGCTATTCTCCACTCTTTGCAGGATTATTTGCACAGTGCAGGTATTCCCAGTCTTAGGTCCACAAAGACAACTTCCATTACTTCCAGTCATTATGGTCAATAGTTAAGAATGATGGCAATTATAGTCCAACAACAGTTTGAGACACAAAGTTAGGAATTCCAGGCCTAGTCCATAATAGTAGTGATCACTCAGTGTTGTTGTTGTTTTCATTTGTGGAGGATGTTCCTATATCTTTTAGATTGTAATGTTTTGTTCTTCCTGATAATTTTGTATGTCTTCTTTCTGTAGTTTATATGATCCCATTATTTATTAATGTTGACTTGAAAATATCCAACTGAAAAACAGACCTGAAATCCTTTGAATAGAGAAATGATTGCCATACCTATGATAAAACTGACTCTGGTTTTGTTTATTTTATTTTGATTTAGTTCTAGTGTCTTACAAAAAAGAAAGAAAGAAAGAAAGAAAGAAAGAAAGAAAGAAAGAAAGAAAGAAAGAAAGAAGGGAAAGAAATCCTTGACTGTGATGCTCATGTCTTTAATTTCTCATGGGTTTCAGAATTGCTCTGGTAAAAAGAAACTGTGTTGATGTTACCTGGAAACTTCACAATATGAGATTTTTCTTTTTTATAAGTACTTTTACAGGATGTAAACAGCCATCTCTGCAACCAGTTCTTCCCTTCTGAAGAACAGAGGACTGCTGTTATAGATGAGCAGAGTGAATCATAGTCATTACATATTGTGAATTACCAAAGTTTGTAATGCCAGTGTGTACGTGTGTGTGTGTGTGTGTGTGTGCACATAATGGGGGAGCAGATTAAGCAGAGATACTGATAAATACCACAGGACTAAGATCAGTACTCTTTCCTAATTATTTTTAAAAGGTAAGAGCAATTTATAGTACTTAGAATGAGATTTTTTCCCTCACTTTTCCCCTCAAAGACAATATTTTAGTTTTTCCAGTGGAAAAATGTGAAACTATTGTAGTGGGTGGGGAAAAAAAATCAAATGATATATTTTGTCTTTTGGAATGAGTGAAATGCTTTTTAATATAAGCTTTTACTCACAAAAAAATGCCAGGGAACACGTAGTATGAATTTTGTATGGTGGACAGTTTACAGAATTCGGAGACGGTTATTCATGTACATACTTAGGCCCTTTCTGCACAGGGATTTAAAAACGGTGTAGAGCAACCTCTGATGGAGGTCGTCTACACCATAAAGTGGATTGGGGTGGACTACTTTTGTGTAGTTCCACACCCCAATCCACGGTAGGGCGCTCAGAAGTGGCGGTGGTGCGTGCTTTTTAAAAACCACTTCTCTGGTGGTTTTTAAAAAGCACGATCGTGCAGCCATGCACAGCCCCGTCGCAGCGCCTGGTGTGGATTTGCAGGTGTGCGCAAGGGCGCGCCTGCAGATCTGCTGGGCGGGCTTTCTGGCTGGCGAGGTTCTCCGGTTGGTGGAGAGCCTCCGCCAGTCGTAAGCCACCATTTTGGGAGCCGCAAGATGCTGTGGGACACTGACGAGTGTGGAGCAGCGAAAACGCGCTGCTCCACGTGGCAATGGACTTACCGGGTTTAAGGTAAGCTCCGTTTCAGCGTGGTTTCCCCCGTTTCTTCGCCTGCGTGTGGAGAGGGCCTTAGATTATACAATGCTCACCTTTAAGATTCCTTTCTGTACTTAGTGGATGCTCCCATCTTTCTTACATGAAAATGCAAAAGCACCTTCATTGCCTGTGTTCTATTTGTCCTAATTTGGTGGTGATGTATCTTTCTGCTGTTGTTTTAACTGCCTTGAGTCATTCTTTCCACTCCTCCCTTCAACTGACACTGATGCAGAAACTCCGTAGAAAAATTGAGAAATAAACATATTATTATCCCAATTCTGATGTTGTTTGTATGCTCAAGTCATATACAACTTATGGCAACCCTAAGGGAACCTATCATAGTGTTTTCTTGACATGATTTGTTCAGAGGAAGTATTCCATTGCCATAGCATATTAACATACCTTGTGTTGTCTTTTAGCTGGAGAGAATGTGACTTGCCCAAGGTCACTATGGATAAATGGGGATGTGCCACAGTGGAAAATTATAATTAACCAGTATCCAATGGAAACTAGTTAACAGAAGTTAGGATAAACAAATTAATATATCAATACATGAATTTATAAAATTAGTATACACTTTTAAAATACAGAAAAATAATCATACACATACATATATCACTATAATCACACTCTTAAAGAAAGTCAACAAGGCTGGAAGTCCTTGGAAAGAGAAAAAAACTTGTTGCTTCAATTGTATTTCAACCTCTCATCTATTCAGTTCTTCTTGTATTATAAAGCAAGATGCATTTTGACACAAGTCTTTGTCAGTGGCACATACAGCTCTCCAAACTATCCACAGTCACCTTCAACCATAAGGATAATAAAAACTACATATTTACTATTGTATAATAATACAAATAGAATACAGGAACTTACATTACTTACCAAGAGTAGAAGAATACATTTATACACAGTGAATCAATGCCAACGTCTCTCTCTCACTGTCCACAAGTGAAGATGTGAACACTGGTCTCCCAAAGTTGTAGTCAAACCACAATACCATGCTGACTTTCTCAAAGATAAAAAGATCATAAGGCTGTGGGATATAAGCTGGTTTCAGATAAATATTACATTATGGCTACTACTTTAGACCCTGTTTTTCAAGGACTAACATCTAAATGCAAATTAAGACAGTGCCTTAATAGTGATCTATTAATGATCCCTCCATGTTTAAAATGACTTGTTCATTACTTGTTATTTTAAGAATGATTTGTTAGCCTCATGTTAATAACCTGTTACTTTTTCATTATATTCTTTTTATAAAACTGTAGGATTGTTAAAAATGAATAATAGCCCTTGTAATCTGCCTCTGAAGAATTATCAAAAGGCACATTTTTGAAGCAACAAGTAAACATTGACAAAAAGCAAAACAAAGAATTTTCACTCGCTAGAACTTATATCACTGCTCAACTATGGCATGACATTATATATATTTGTTTTAAGAGTAACTTTATGAGCTCTGAAACTTAATCTGTACCTTAAGGATAACTCATCAAAGCAGATGGCAGGGTGGAACCTAAGGTGCCATAGCATATTAACATGTCTTGTGTTGTCTTTTGGACAGCCGCTCAAATCTAAAGCCTATTTCACTGATGAAGGTACTTCCAGCAGGACTAGGTAACTCCTACACAGGGATATTTAAATTGGCCCATCAGTGCTGGAGATCACTTCAACATTTGTTGTTCAGGTAATTTCTCTATGTATCTATAGCTATATCTAGGTTCAGTCACAAGTGTTGCATATGGGAAGGGCAGCATCAACCTGGAATGTGTAGTAATGCAGATGTTGTTGCCTCCAAATGTCTGGTCATAGGCTTTGTTCAAAGAACTTTTGAGAAAGGGAGAGTGGGTGGCTGAGTTTATCAAAAGCCTAAAGATTAGGTAGAGTGAGATTGGTGAGATGTTATATGGGGAAGGATTGAACTTTAGATTTTGATGTCAAGTACTGAACAGATCTTTTGCTGAACCACATTTCTTATTAGAGGGTAATGGTGCAATCATGCTAGCTACATCATTTAGTTTACACAGCTATTCAGCAGACTTGCTAAGGTTTGGCTAAGTTTGTTGGTGGAATTCCACTGCTCTATAACAAGAGCAAACAATCAAGGCAGAAAAGCAAGTTTCAGCAAAGATTGCAGATAGATACAAAGGCCTCAGTCCTATTAGTCACAACTAGAGTATCTCCAGTGAATCAATTATGAAAGGGTGAGTCAACATATGAGCAGATCCGACTGATTCATTTAGTCTACTCTAAATGAAACTGCCAGTAGGATTTAAGCCAAAGTGTCCACTTAGATGCAGGGGTCCTTGAAGCTGTGACTACCTACAGGACATGAATGAAACCATATATTTAGGAGCAGGCATTAATAGCTATTTAAAGCCCCCATGTGTCATTGGAGAAGGAAACACTGCCAAGAACATCACAGACTAACTTGGAAATGAATGAGCAGAACTTAAAGAGAGCTAAAGTCAATGATGCTTGGTAACCTCTAGGTAAGGGATCATGGATCCCTGTGTATAATTTGAGCTGGTCACTCAAAGGGCCAGAATTTGGTAGTCATCATTTGTCTTCTCTGTTTCTTTTCAGAGAGAGAAAAAAAAACTGCTTTGCCTTAATGTGATTGCTTATTCTGTCTCCATTGAGTTTGCATGTCACTACTAAAGGCTAGGCACTTGGTAGTAAATTAATGCCAGTCAACATATTTAGAATAAGTCAGGAGTGGCAAATAAGTTCATATGTCAGAAGTACTTATTCCATGTTGCTGATCTCTAACTTCTGTCAACAATAGCTAGTGTAACTAATGGTGAAGGATCGGGGAGCCACAGAAGAAGTGGGAGAAACACTTCAAGATACTCAAAAATTGTTATTTGTTGGTAAAAAAAGCCAACACATTTTAGCCTACGTGCAGTCTTAAGGCTTTCAGGAGGTTACTTAGGATCATACTTTGGAAAATTCTGAACCATAAATTCTTGAATCTTTTATTGGACATGTGGCATTTCCTGGATAAAGTTGGATTTTAAGTAGTCCTCTAATAAAACCTTAAGAGTGTACAAAAGCTGAGGTGTGGTGGGCTTTTATACCAATAAACAACACATTTTGACTGTGACAAAATTGTCTTTGTTTCTTCTATGTTTTCCACTGGATGCTCCCCATATTTTCCTTTTTTAAAAGCCATAGTTCAGCTATGTCTGGAAGGCCAAATGTTCCTCATTCTTCTCATAATCATACCAGTTATTGCTGCTATGTCCTTAGATTACTAAATATAAGAATGCTGCCCACATCAAAAATGATTTTTTTCTTTATTCCCCAGATTTTAAGCATTTCTGGAAACTTGACATTTTAGTGGAGGATTTAGAAATTTAGTTGAAGCATCTAAAGAAAAGGGACAGGGAAAGTGGCCAAATGGAATACAAACAGAAGAGTTCTATGAGAGATTTTAAATGCCTCAGTGTCTGAAATTCTAGAAATGTGGGTGGAAGAATTCTTATTTTGGGTAACAATCTCTTCATTTTGTCTCCCATATCTACACTCTTGATTGTGTCTCTGGATTTTGGATGCTGCTGCTGCTTAATAGGACTTCTCCAGGTGTTTAGTAAATTCCTGTGTGTAGCTTTCATTCATTCATGCTCATTTTGTTCTTTCCCTCTGAGATGGCAATTTTCCAAATACATTACATTGTGAAGTGTGTTTGTTTCCAAAGCAGAACCAAAACAACTACAAACAGTCTAAATGTGCAGTTCTGTTATTTTACCACCATTGTCAGTAGAGCTCCATTTATTATGTTTCACAAGTATCTTCTCTATAAACCTGTTTGCTGCTGTTTTGAATTTCATGCTGCAGAGACACTGATGCCTTTATCTGTTTGCTTTATACTACTGAGTCCATCCCATTAGATTCTCCGCTGCTCAAACAATGAAGAAACATCAAGATTTCCATCCATTGCACAGAGTACAATCTATCCATTGATAAGTTTTACCAAGAAACTATTTGAACACATTCTGTCCCAGAATTTTTTTATTCTTACTTTTTTCCATGTTGAAAGCCTTTCCTTACTGAACACAAGTGATTTAGCATGACCCTTTGTGCACTACAGTCAGATGTATGGCACTTTAAGACTAAAATCCACCCCAACCTCCCCTAAAAAGAGCTCCTTGCCCAAGGACACTAGTATCAATTGTAATCATTGGCAGAGAGACAGGCCACAGAGAAAGAAAGGAGGGAAGGAGAAACAGGACACTTTCTTTTTATGTATTACCCAGGGAAGAGAAGATGTGTTTTGTGGTCAAAGAAAAGGGCACCAGTAACAAAGAGACAGGCCAATAGTAGAGAAGGGAGGAAAAATGAGGCAAGCCACCTTCTTTTCACATATTAAGTAGGAAGAAAAGCGCTAGTATGGTAGCCAAACAGAAATCTTCAGGCTTCTAATTCTAGATTTCTGGATTCTCATCAGCTCAAATCTGGATAATTGATGTTATTTGCTCCTTCCAGCTGCACTCCTACTCCCAGCAACTTGTTCTTATTGTTATTCTTCATCAACTTGATTTGATGAAGATTTAGGGATTGTGTCAGATATTGTGGATTTCATTTGTTCACCGATTAAGTTCCTTCTTAGAGATAACAGTGAAACATATTTTTAAAATGAATAAGCAAACAAATACAAAGATAATAGTGAGAACCCTGCACAAAGTGAAGAAAAAAAAAGAATCCTTTGGTTAAAATCTTCCCATTTCCCTCATGTGTTTGACATACTGTGCTTTGGACTCCAGTCCTGTTCATGTTTGACTCTAGCTACTGTTGGAGGGTGGACCTTGACAAGTTTCAAGAAAGGGAATGGGGCTTCAACAAGGTTTCTGGTTCTTTCATCTAAGGTGTTATATGTGAGATATTGTTGATAGACACCTGGACTGTGGGGGAAATGAAGTTTATATCCTGTTCTGTCAAAATACTCTCTGGCTAGGCCAATCACTACCTCTCTACTTGACTTATTCAGTGGACGTTTGTAAAGAGAAAGAAAGAAAGAACGAAAGAAAGAAAGAAAGAAAGAAAGAAAGAAGAAGCATGAGCTTTTTGGTGGAAGGACAATATCCAAATTCATTAGTTGAAAAGTGAAAACTATGTGATGTGGCTTGGAGTCAATTTGCAATGTGTGTTTATCTCATCCCCTCTACACCTTTGTTGTAGAGAATCTAAAGACAGCCTGTAATGGCAGCTGGACCTGTAATGGCAGCTATATTGTCTTGCCAACAGCATGCATCCAGAAGAGCTGATTGTCCATTCCTTGCCTTTGTTACCGGAGTTTCTAGTCCGGACTTGTGGTATATTAGATATCATTTGATATCAAGAATTTGGCCTTCACTACCCATTCTGCTCCATGTGCTTGCGAGGCCCACAGACAAGCATGCACACAGGCACGGCCAAAAATAGCTGAACTATTCAAAACCAATCCAGGCAGGCCAGTAATTGCTGGACTGCAGCTTCAGGAGACCTCCAGGCAAGTACCCTTTTAAGATCATATTATGTATGCACGCAGCTTACAAAAGATCCCCTGCTCCAAGCAGGTAGCTTGACGAGCCGAATACTCAACTGTCAAGCAGTCCGCATTTGCATACTATCTGCTCTATTGACAACGCTGTCATAACTCAAACATGCAAAACACTGACCTTTCGGAGGCTTTGTCTCCAGCTCAAAACCCATTGTTTTCCCCGAGAATGGACTAGCCTACGGGCACATTTTCCCCTATAAGACCCCTGATTTTGAGCATTTCTTCGGATTGCTCCAGGCTTCCATCCTGCCTTGCTGTCACTTCGTTCAACGAGCCTTCCCCTCAGCTCCACATGCTGAGAATCTCCACTTCTATTGACTTTTCTTCAGACTACCCAGGCTTCAGGACAGGTGTAGTATTTCCCATGCAAAAATCCCTCTTAAAACCCTCTATCCAACTCCTACTTCTCTTTCATTAGGTCTGTGTGAGTGTGTTTGCATACATACGTTGTGACTGTGTTTTAAAATTAAAGGAAAACAATTATTATTTACTTCTGTTTGCTCATTGACTCGGCCTGTCCGCGTAGACATTGGGTACAAGATCTCAATAGGTTGCCCTGCCTCTTGTATTGCTTAGTTTGTGCTCTTGCTAATTCCCATTCCCCATTGTGAGCACATTGAGGTGTCCCTCCCGGGACCCCAGAAATCAGGGTAACACCTTGGAGTTGTAATAATGATTCTATCCAGTTGCCAGAATTGCTAGATTCTGGGCTCCATAGTTATGCCTGTAGATAGGGCTAAAATTTGCTAGAAGGTAGCTCTTTGCAATGGCTTGTAGTTTGTGCAACAATGTATTGTTCTTCTGGGCTGTGCTGCAGCTAACAACTGATAAACCTATGAATAAAAGAGATGGCAATGGTTGAAGGTGAACTAGCACAACATTTTCAGATTTGAGGACATTATTCAAAGCCCTGCACATGAGGTCTTGTAAAATGGATTTCTCCACACACTCTGTGGTTGCCACAGTCATATAATACACGTCAGTGGAAGTTTAGTGAACATTTTAAAGCTCCTTCTAATGTTCAAGTTAAGTTTTAAAGGATGAGTGAAGCTCTAGTTTGGCTTTCCTTTTATCAGTTTGAATTCATTTGCCTGTTCTGCTCCTTTGCTTCAAGAAATAATTTTCTTCCAAAATGAAATGGTTGAGTGATACAGAAATTAGGTTCTCCATGTGTGTTCAGGTCTGCCTCAGAGAGCTGGTGCCATTAAAAATATAAGAATAAATATTCTCATTAAAGGAACCCATTGTGATAAAGTTTGCTTGATCAAAACCAAAATTTACAGTATGTCTACAAATGGCATGAGTGGGTAGATGAGTATCTTCCTGGGCTTACATAAATGTCGAATATTCTATTTAAGCACCTGGTGCCCTGTAATAGTAGTGAAGCAACAGCTATAAAGGAGAAAAGATTTCAAAGGTATGTATAATAATTTCTTTTTATGATGATCAAGCTTTTTGAAGGAAAAAAAAGTCATTTTCAGAGGGGCACCACATGTGCATCCATATATTAATTAACACTTGTAGATGAACACTTGTAGAACAGTTTCAAGATGAAAACTCTTGTCTTCAAGTGAATTTGTCTGTTTCAACACAGAACTGCATCTGGCCCGCTGAATCTACCTCTGTAGCTTTTCCTTGGCATGTTTTATGTACATACTGAATTTTTGGAGAACAAAACACAAACAGTAGCTAAGTTTGACTAAAATGACTAAAATGATCAGAATAAAATATATGTACTTGAGTTTTCCTAAGCAACATTACTTGTTGGATTACAACATACCATCCACAAATGTGCATAACCCAACCTGTAGACAGATATCATAAATAAAACAATAGGAATGAACAGGAAAATTCGCTGTACTTCTCAAACAAGATAAGGTTTAAAACAGGAATAGGGAATTTACAGGAGGAAAGAACTCATGCATAGAAACCCCAGAGCTTGAATTGTCCCTTGCTGTAGTCTTTGAACCTTTTACACTGTCAAGTTTACACAGCATAGTGGGCTAAAACCCTATGTTCAGGTGAGAAAACTGAACTGTGAAGAAAGCTGACAGGAAGAAAATCCATTTGAAATGTGCTGGAAGAGAGTACTACTGATACTGTTGTGATAATGGGGCTTCCCATTATCTAGACTTAGCTAAAAAGGGGACAGTTCCCTCTTCAGGCAAACCAAGGGTTAATAAAGTGTTGGGATTAGATTACATTTTGGTATGTGGTCAGCATCATAGGTCATGTGGATCAGCATCATGGGTCATGTGGGTCAGCGTCACAGGTCATAGGGTGAGAACTGACCAATCAAAAAGGAAAGAAGTGAGCATCTTCAGGATGCTTCCAGATGCTTCCAAGGAGAAGTTATAAAACTTCTTGGAGGCCATGTGGCCGAGAGAGATAACAAAGGGATAACAAAGAAGAACAACCCAGGAACCTCCTGGAGAGGGGTCCTGTGCCAGTAGCAGGCTGCAGGCCATAGGCTTCGCCTCCTGGCCCTTCCCTTTAGAACATCTAAGCCTAGGAACAACTGTGAGTAATTAGAAATAGTTATCTAGTTGCGTTAGGGACTTTTCTGTTATTTTGGAGGCTGACTGATCTAAAGAATGTATCTGTGCTTTTATATCTGTTCTTTTTGTAACTACTTGTAACTAAGCGTGCCTGGGAAGAGGGAGCTTCCCATGTGTGGTAATTTGCCTTGTTTATTTGCCTACCTTTAATAAATACTTTCTGTAAAAGGCCCTGTTTCTCTCCTTCCCACGCCAAGCTAGGTAGACTGGGGGAAAAGGAAGATTCTTAAGCTTAGGGATGTACATGGTTGGACAGGGTCCCACTGTACTGTCCAAGTGTCCAGATAATTCATAATTCAGTGGGTGGTGGCAGTGAAGATTAACAGCTAAAATTCATAACAGGCTGGAATATACATCCCAGCAGCGCATGGTGTCATTTTCCAGCTTCACAAGTGTGGATTACTGAAAAGGCAAATGAGTGAGTCATGGAGCAAACCAAGACTGAATATTTGCTGGAGGCCAAAATCACTAAACCGAAACTATCATACTTTGGACATGTCATGAGCAATGTAGCCTTACTGGAAAATATGATAATACTTGGTAAAGTGAGAGACACTAGAAAAAGAGAAAGTTCATACTACAGCTGGATTAATCCAATCAGGGAAGTCATGGCCTTGAGTTTGTGGGACTTCAGCAGAGATGTTGATGACCAGGGATCTTAGAGGTCTGTCATTCATAGGGTTGATATAACTCAAAAGCGATGTAATGGCATATAGCAACAACAACAAACTGTTGTAAAAAAAAAAGGATACTATTTGAAAAGGTAAATAAGATGCCCAGGCCCTGTGCTACATTTAGAAGGTGGATCACTCTACTAGGAGCATCCAAAAGTGAACAACCAGATTCTGTATTTTTTTTTTTACTACTGCTGTAAATTTCCCAGCAAAATCACAGCTTTGAGCATGTAAGTAAGACATATCATACAGTTAATATATTCAGAATTTCAGCAGCATGATGGGAGTGTCAAAATCATATGTTTATTTTCAATGAAAATTAAATGGAACTCACTTCCTTAGGTACGGCCAATGTTAAGAATGAGACAAATGTTTCCCACACTTGCTTACTTGGCTAAAAGCACTGTGACCTGTTGCTGAACAGTTTGAGAGCTGGTAAAACAAGTCAAGCGCCTCATTACAGTCTGAAGTCAGTTGACTATCCCTGGATTAGAAAAAAATTACCCTTTCTTCTCCTTTCTTCAGTTGTGGGTTGTTTAGATTTGTTGCTTGATCTGACCAAACTAATACCCACTTAGCAATGGCTCTGGGGGCACCTTAAGTTTTCCCTTTACTATTACATTGAAAAGAATCCATTATCTGTTAACTTTCTCACAGATTTCTTTCTGCATTGCATGTGTGTGTCTTTGTGTCTGTATGCTTGCATACTTTCCTTACAATCCCCTAATACTGAGCATATAGTTGGACAATACTTACTATATATCAATTCACATTCTACTCTGCTATATTTGTCACCAATAGTAATTTCTGGGTCTTCCCTGAGCTTGAAATTGTATGAAATGAAACAGGGGCAGGGGAAAGAAGAAAGGGAGGGTGAGAAGTGCAATTGTGACTAGGGAAGGCAGGGGGGAATGACACTAAGGAGAAAACAAAAAACAGAGTGTAAAAACAAGGGAGGGAGGGATAATGAGGGCATAAGGTGATTGGAAAGAGGGGAAAGCAGAGTGAAAAGTGTAAAGACAGAGTGCAAACAGCAAAAGAGGAAGGCATAGTAGTGGCATGAAGCAAGGCCAGAGGAAGAGAAAAGAAAGTAGACCAAGCTAGGATCTCATTGAAGGAGGCAAGGCAGCAGCAATAAAGGTCTCTAATAGAAGATCAGTTGTGAATTTCATCACAAAAAATCTTAACAATTGGTGTGGGTGTTACTCTGATTTTGGGGGTCCCTCGGGGGACACCTCACTGTGCTCCACTTGATGGGAAATGGAAACTAGCCAGAGCACACACAATAGCATTGCAAGAGACAGGGTAACCTAGCAGGGTCTTTCTACCCAGTTTTTATGGGGTCAGGCCAAGCCAAAAACCAAACCAAAAGTCTAACAAATGATTTTATTAAAGATAAGTCTAATGCACCAACACACTCTTGCACACACGCACCCAAGAGAAGTAAAAGAAAGGAAATTGGACAGAGGGAGTACTGAAGTGGTGTCGTTGGGGTAATATTGCACTTTGTCCTGAAGTCATAAGAAGGGTCTGAGAAGGCAGCAATGAAGTGGGGCTCAGCAAAGAGAGGGCTCAACAAATGGAGCGACGGTCAGCTGGGATGACCGACAGTGATCCAAAGAAATGCTCAAAAGCCAGGACTATTTATAGGGGGAAAAGTACCTGGAGGACTAATCCTTTCCCGGAGAGAACAATGAATGTCGCAGTGGGCATGAAGCTCCACATTGGTAATTTCCTTGGCATGATGGGATTATTAGGTGTTGCCAAAGCCCCCGGATATTTGGAAGTGTTGTGGTGTGAATTTTGATCCCCTCCTGATGGGATATTTGCTCAACCTGAGGCACACACGCTAATCCTCTCAAGTCAGCGTCTCGGGGCTGAGAACCCTTTGTTTATTGTGTCTTTACACATCTTGAAGTTTCCTGGGGCTACGTGATGGGGTTTTTACTGGCCTGACCTGGTTGTCGGTCTTCCGATCACGCCTGCCTACGTGCCCTTTTGGGGGACCTCTCTGGCACACAAAGCTATATTTTAATATTAAAATTGTAGACCCCGGGATAGAGTTTCTCCCTCGAAGTAACATGGGAAATTTGCACAGTTAGAATGTAAGTTATATATCTATATTTAGAATAATTTCCATAAAACACAAAATAGGTGCTCAGATCTGAGGAACTGGAAATAGTGCTACATTTCTCATAAGAGTGTAAGAGCCAATCTGCTGCTCAAGTGCTGTTTGAATCTGCTGCCATTAGAAAGACATTAGAAAGAAAATGCAGGCAAGTACATGCAACCACACTTCTAGAGTAGCTAGAATTTTCACATCACTTCAGGAAATCCCAACTGAACCACATTTCCCATTGAATGATGTCTTATTTTCACTTTCATAGCCAGTAACACCACCCACAAGCAGTAATTACAAAACTAACAACAAATCATGTTACAAGTAGTCTGATGTTACTCCAGAGTATCAGTGGTGCAAGCTTGATTGTCTTCTATTGAGAATGAAAATTAATTGTTTTTGAAAGGCAATGTCGCACTCTCTGCTAACTTCTTGCAGTTACCCACTTATGTATGTGGAAGCAATCATTCTCCTGACACCCAACACAGGGAAAACTTACAGGAAGTAAGAAATTTGCAGAAAGAAATGATTACTTTGGATCCTATTAGTCCTTCTCTTTTAAATTTAAGTTCTCCATTTTTTTAAAAAAATGCCGTTGAGACTTCGTAATATTTATTTGCAAGTAATATCTAACTAGTACTTTATCAACAAAGGTATGTGATTGCCCACCAGTAGCCTGAAATGAAACATATTGGACTGGAAGTTCCATATGGAGGAACTATCTATATTGCAGTTCTTTTGTCATGAACAATATGTTAATAAAACAAATATCACTATTTGGTGGGTTTTATACTAACTAGAAGTTTGTGTTCAAATCTTTTTATACTAACTAGAAGTTTGGAGCCTTTGCAAAGGTTGGAATCTGTTGTCACTTGAACGAGAAAGGTTGAAAGAGATTCTACAGCACGGAATATAATTTATAATTCTTTGGAAGATAATCAATTAACATTTGTGACAAAGAGTAATACATCCAGAAAAATGTTGGATAATATTAAAAAAAAATGTTTTAAATTCCAGACATTTTAGATTAGAGATTTGCTGAGAGTGAAACTTGACTCCAAGAAGCATTTTTATGTGTGTGTGTGAGTGTGTGTATGTCTATAGATAGATAATAATGAGGATTCCCATTATCCAGGTAACAGAGCTGAAGGGAGATAGTTGTCCCTCCAGGCAAATAAAGGGTTAATAAACTGCTAGTGTTAGGTTACATTTTTGGGGGGTCAGCATCACAGGTCATGAGAGATAGTTGCCCAGTCAGAAGAATAAAGGTGAAAATCTTTAAGATGTTTCAGTGAGGAAGTTTTATAAATCCTCAAGAGACCATGAGAACAAAGGAGAAGAACAAAGACACCAATGCCAGTTGCAGGTAGGGCTGAGCTAGGCCTTACCTCCCAGCTCTGCCTTAGCACACCATCTCAGAAACTGATCAATGATACGAGTAGCTTATGAAGTTACTCAGTTGTGTTAAGATTTCTGTTCTTTTGAAAGCTCTGGCTGATGTGGGATACTATCTGTAACTTATAACTATCAAGTGAACCTGGGAGGAAGTAGCCTCCTATGTATGGTGGTATCTTCTATTATCTACATTGCCTCTTCTTAGAATGAATGCTTTTCTCTAAAGAACTCCCTGCTTTCTCTCAATTCCCATGTGTTTGTTGGTGATATGTATAGATAGGATTCGTCTCCCCCAGAAGAGGTGAGGGGGACAAAGAGATCTCTAAGCTTAGAGATTGGTGGCTCCCTTGTGGCCTTCCATTTGACTATGGAGACAGTGGGTGGTGGCAGCATTTATTTAATGGAACCTGGGGAGTTGCAATCTTCTTTTCAATGGCAGAAGTCAACACTGAGTGGGAGAAGGGTCCCAATTCAGCGACATTATACAGCCACTCTAGTCACAACCTTTGATGAATTGAGATTAAATAGGCCTAATCTTAATAGATTAGATCTAATGAATCTAATCTTAATGATGACCTGAAATTGAAAGTTCTTATTGGAACATTGAGAATCTTGAACTTTGTAGATTCTCATCAGTTCAGGATTCCTCTTATCTGAGTTTCTCAGCACTCAAGAAATATTTTTAAACCATTTTTCCAAACATTTTAAGATAATATTTCCATTCCTAGTATAGATATCCTGTTGCAAAACAGGAGTCGAGAAACTCCTGCTGATAAAGAATAATAAAAACACCTGCTTGCTTTAGGCTTCATGCCTGCTTTATGGAGCTAGTAAAACAAAACACTGCTGAAGTCAAACTGGCAAACTAACTATGTTTATTGGTAAGAAAATTTCAAACTACCTAAGTTACAGAAGAAAAATTCAAACTGCCCAACATCATGGCAGGTTCAGCAACAGAGTGCAAAGAGAAAAGAACAGCAAGCCTTTTACACAAGGCATGGGGTTTATATGATATGCAGTAAACATGCTTTAGGCACCTTCACCTCACGACAACAAGCGTGAATAACAAGTTCATAGCCATAACATGTCATGTAGCAAAAACACATATGATGGCGCAGCTGTGTGCCAGTTCCGGACAAGCTGATAACGCTGAGGAAAAGTTTCCCATGGACCTGGCTAGCCATAACAACAAGTTTGTAACAGTTTGCGTTCTCACACACACACACACAAGAGCTGTGAGAAATTTGTGGAGCAAGGAGTCCATTATGCATCCACATAATGCAACACTCCCCTACTCCTTGTGGAACAAATTTTAGTCACACATTTAGCCACTTTGGACTGGAAGCTTTGTCAACCCCAGCTTGCTTACCAGCTGACCAAATGTTTCAGCAGGCAGTGGCTTAGTGAACACATCCGCTAAGTTACATTCTGAAGGTACATAAGTGAGAGATCCTTTCCCATCTCGCAAAAACAACTTTACATTGTGAAACCTGATGTCAATGTGCTTTGAGCGAGAGGAAGTTCTGTCAGAGCTTGCCATGTGAATGCAGGCTTGTGAATCACAATATATTTGTACTGATTGTGGAATATGGATTTCCAGATCTTTTAACAACTGTATGAACCACTCTAGTTCAGTACAGAGTGTAGACAAACTCACGTACTCAGCCTCCATTGTTGACAAAGATAAACACGCCTGTTTCTTAGCTTTCCAATCAATAATCACTCCACTGTAAATGATAACATAACCAGATGTGCTCTTGCGATCTGACACATCTTCTGCAAAATCACTATCAGAGTAACACACCAATGTAGGCTGTTCTTTGGGACAAATACACAAACAGTACTCCAAAGAACCTTTCAGGTACCTAAGCACTCTTTTCACACCCTGCCAATGATACTGGGTAGGCTTAGAACACGCTCTGCCCAAAATGTTTACACTTAGAGCAATATCAGGGCGGCTGGTACTTGCTAAGTACAGGAGGCTCCCAATGACAGATTGATACAGATGTATGTCAGGAAACATTTCATCACCAATGTTTTTCATAAACCCAGGTACCATAGGCGTTTTTACAGCCTTGCAATCAGACATATTGCATTTTTCCAACAACTTCACAATCTTTTGTTTCTGACACAGCAGAAAACCATTTTTGACTTGTTGTACTTCAATTCCCAGAAAGTTTTGAACTGGACCTAGATTTTTGACTTGGAACTTTTTTCCCAGTTCATTCTCAAACACTTGTGCTTGATTTTGTGTAGCAGAAACTAAACACAAATCATCCACATAGGCAAGGAGAATTTCTAAACTTTCCCCTTTCCCTCGGACATATACACAGGGATCAGCAACACTTTGTTTGAAACCACACGCCTGCAGAGCATTGTGTAAAAAAACATTCCAACATCTGGCTGATTGTTTTAGACCATAAAGAGCACGTTTCAGTTTCCAAACGTGAGACTCTTTTCCTTCAATTTCAAACCCATCAGGTTGGAGCATATAAACCTCTTCTTCCAAATCAGCATTGAGATAGGCAGTAGTAATATCAAAATGTGTCAGCACAGCATTCATTTGAGCTGCCAGGGAAAAAACCAATCTAATAGACTGCGGCTTTGCTGTGGGACTGTAGATTTCATCATAACTGGCATCACTTTGTAAAAATCCACGTGCGACCAAACGCGCTTTGTGTTTCACTTGCCCATCAGCAGAGGTCTTTAGCTTGTAAACCCATTTACTGTCAATTGGTTTCACACCTTTGGGCAATTTACACAGAGAATACACATTGTGCTGAGCAATTGAATCCATCTCACTTTGCATGGCATCCCACCAGGGCTGAGCCTGTCGCTCAGGCAATCTTTCAAGAGCAGCAAAACTTTCCGGCTCAGAAGCCACAGCTGCACACACACGGACTGCCTGAGCGTCAGGGAAACGACGTGGGGGGATGCCTTTTGTTTTTCTTTTTGATCTTCTGAGGACGGGTTGACTCTGTGAGGTGCCTTCCCCCTCCTCAGCACTACGTGACCTTTTAACTGAATACTTTCGCTCTTCCTCCCCTGTGCCAGACTCAGCCACATCGCTTACAGCTCTCCTCCTTCGCAAGTCTCTCTCCTCTGTTTTAACCCTCGAGGGACTGGGAGCAGAGACTGAGGGCTGAGCTGGCTGCGTTGCAGGCTGTCTGGATACAGGAAGAAGAATTTCAGACGCTGATTGAACACGTGCCCAGTTTGCGTGTTCCTGAAGGAGGCATTTCTTGACACAACACAGGAATTACCACCAGCATGAAAGCGATACCCTTTACAAAAATTCTCATAACCAACAAAACGCAAACACTGGGCTCTTGCCCCTCCTTTTTCCTTTGACTTTTGGGAATGTGCACCCAGGCAAAACTCCCAAACACCTTCATGTGAGCAATGGAAGGCTGTTTATTATACAGATACTCATAGGGGGTTGCATTGATTACACTACTCCAGAGCCTATTGTGTATGTAACAGGCAGTCAGAACTGCTTCACCCCAAAAACTCAGAGGCAGATCTGCATCAGTTAGCAGACTGTGCATCAGAGTTTGTAAAATGCCTGCATTGCGCTCAGTCACTCCATTTTGGTGAGGAGAATAGCTGGCAGTTGTCCTGTGAATGATCCCTTTCTTTTTGAACCATTGTTGCATGTTATTTGACAAGAATTCAGCTCCCCTATCAGTTTGCAACTTTTGAAGAGAACAACCAAACTGCCTCTCAATCAGGGAACACCAATTCTTGAGGACTTGACACACATCAGATTTTTGCTTCAACACATAGCAGAAAATGTACCTGCTAAAATCATCTACGAAGAGACAGAAATATCTACCCCCTCCGAGTGATTGTTTACTGAGGGGCCCTACAATGTCACAATGAACCAACTGGAATGGAGCAGTTGGCACACGGGAACTAACCCGTGGTGCTGGCAGCTGCTTGGATTTGGTTTGCTTGCAAATTGCACAGTCAAGGAACACACTACAAGACTTCAAAGAACACCCTTTACAGCAACCTGCCAACTTTTTTAACACTGGAAAACTAGCATGTCCCATGCGCCGATGTAAAAGATGAATGCATTCATTGTGTGGTGCAGTATTAGCATACACATTACACACAGTTTGATTTGGCTCAAGGAAGAACAGCCTTTCTTCCCGTGTAGCCACAGCACACACCTCCCCATTTTTGAGCACTTTGCCCTGTTTTCCACAGAACTCAACCTTAAACCCAGATTCTGTCAGTTGCCCCACTGATAACAGGCAGAAATCAAGAGAGGGCACATACAAAACATTTTTCAAACACATATCAAGTGCTGGGACATAGGCAATCCCTTCACCACAAACCTCAGCTTTTGTCCCATCTGCCAAAATTACCTTTGAAACACTGGCAGAATTTAAGTCACTGAACAAGTCTTTTGAATTGACGAGATGCTGGGAACACCCACTGTCTAGAAGCCAGGCTGGGTCTGGGTCTTCTGCATCTTGGGGACCTTCAGGAACAGCTACAGCAACACGTAGACGTCCCCTGGCACGACCTCTGTTCCCTCTGCCTCTGCTGGCCCTGAAACCTCTGCTGGCATTTTGCTCCCCTTGCTTCAGAAGTGGGCATTCACGCCTGAGGTGTGAAGCAGATCCACAGCGAAAACATCTCCGGACAGCATGGGCATGCACCAGCCCCTCCTCACTGCGATTAGCAGCTGAAGATTTTTCCTTACCGGAGCAGACTTCTGCCGCTGAAGCCTGTGTGGGAGGTGCCGCATTCCTGGCTCGCTTGTCTTCTTCCTCCATCAGCCGGGCAGAAACCATGGAGACGGTCAAATCCCTTTCTGGCACGGACTGGAGTGAAGAAACGACTAGTTCCCAGGAAGCATCAAGGGAATTTAAAATACAGAATACCCTGCCACTCTCAGGCAAAACCTTGCCTCTCTCTCGGAGTGATGAAAACAGCTCTGAAAAAACTGTCAAATGCTCCCTCATCGAGGTGCCTGGGGTCCATTTGGTATTGTAAAGTCTATGAGACAAAGCATACTTTGCTGCTCCAGATTCACTGAGATGTATATCTCGTAGTTTGACCCATCCTTCACGTGGAGTATTAAGGTCCCTGATGTGCGTGAGCTGGTCATCTTCCACAGCCAGGAAGAGCATAGACATGGCTCGTCTAGATGCAGCCTGAATCTGAGCTGCTGTACCTTGCAATGAAACAGGACCAGTAAACGCTCCCCACAGACCCTCGGCCTGCAGATATTTTTCCATTCTCGCTGACCATGCAAGGTAGTTTGACCCGTTGAGCTTCACAAGGGGCAAACCCCCAGGCACTGGTTGAGCCATGGTAGAACCAGCTAAAAACTTATTCAAAAACACTCCTCAGCAGGCATAACTTAAAGCAGGACTCAAAACAAGGTCGATGGATCGAAACCATCCTCCGCTACCATGTTGCAAAACAGGAGTCGAGAAACTCCTGCTGATAAAGAATAATAAAAACACCTGCTTGCTTTAGGCTTCATGCCGGCTTTATGGAGCTAGTAAAACAAAACACTGCTGAAGTCAAACTGGCAAACTAACTATGTTTATTGGTAAGAAAATTTCAAACTACCTAAGTTACAGAAGAAAAATCCAAACTGCCCAACATCATGGCAGGTTCAGCAACAGAGTGCAAAGAGAAAAGAACAGCAAGCCTTTTACACAAGGCATGGGGTTTATATGATATGCAGTAAACATGCTTTAGGCACCTTCACCTCACGACAACAAGCGTGAATAACAAGTTCATAGCCATAACATGTCATGTAGCAAAAACACATATGATGGCGCAGCTGTGTGCCAGTTCCGGACAAGCTGATAACGCTGAGGAAAAGTTTCCCATGGACCTGGCTAGCCATAACAACAAGTTTGTAACAGTTTGCGTTCTCACACACACACACACAAGAGCTGTGAGAAATTTGTGGAGCAAGGAGTCCATTATGCATCCACATTATGCATCTCATCAGTTCAGGATTCCTCTTATCTGAGTTTCTCAGCACTCAAGAAATATTTTTAAACCATTTTTCCAAACATTTTAAGATAATATTTCCATTCCTAGTATAGATATCCAACCATTGGTGAAAGATTATGTTCAGCTTGATTTTTCACAAGTTGTGCAGGTGTAACTGTATGGAAACACAATCAATGTGAAGATGAGGGTGAGAGAAGTATCTCAGTCTTTGACCCTTACAGCGCTAATATATAATTAAACCTTTGGGAAATAGTTCCCATAGAATTGGAGATAAATGGTGGAGCTTCAAAAAATAGACAACAAATGACCAATTGCAAAAAAAAAAAAAGTACAGAGAATGTTCAACATTCATCCAACTTGTTTTTTAGATTTATCATTCTGGCTCACCACTTCCAACTACATAGAGAAGTGGTTTCATCACTGTATTTTGTGAATTAGCTGAAGTGTAACTTACTTCTATTAAAACTCTCTCTCATAGAACCTGACATTTGTTTTATAACACACAGTGCCTCTATGGACCTTGACTATAAGAGCTAAAGTTCGATTACTACTTGAAATACATAAAGGATTTCAGTGTTATTAGAAAGGTACCCCATAGAGCAGTTCTAAAAAGGTTAAGGACCTTGGTACACATGATACATCATCCTGCTATGTTTTTTGGATGTTGGTACCATTTTCTTGAAAGCCAAGTAGATGATGATGATGATGATGATGATGATGATGATGATGATTTTAAGAGAAAATTTAGACCTAGTGGATTTTCTTTTTAATCATCACATTTAGAAATGGACAAACAGTTTGAAATGTGACAAATGAAATTATACATGTAGTAATCCACAGAGATAATAAATCTTGGAGGAAGGGAAGACCCAAAGCTATTATTGTTGGCATTGCAATGAGGCAAAAAACAGAGTTAGTACAGATGATCATATTTTTCTGTGGCAACCTATAAAATTGTGTATGCAACCATTTTGTAGATTTCCATAAACTAAGAATATTTAATTCTATTCAAATAATAAATGTATCATAAATTCTACTCATATCAGGATCTTGTATCCTCTATTAAACATCAATATAACACATAGCTTAAGCTACAGTCCTATATAGCTGAGAAGTATTGCTGGATGTGGGATGGTATTAGTGATAAGGGCATAAGTGGGGCCAAAGCCAAATGAATGGGGTCAAACCAACCAATTTTTTTTTTCACCATCAAGCACATATGTTGTTCTTGTGCGCCTTCAAGTCATTTCTGACTTATGATGACTCTAAGCAAAACTTATCACAGTGATTTCTTGGAAATATTTGTTCAGAGGTTTGCCTCTGTCCTCTGAGGCTGAAAGAATGTGATTTGTCCAAGGTCACCCAGTAGGTTCACAGAGCAGGAATTCATCATCTGCTCTCTAGAATTGTAGTCTAACTGTTAAACCACTACACCACTCTGGTTCTTGCTTTATATACATCAATAATTAGAAGATGAGAGATTTTACTAGTTTGTAAACTGACAGATGAAGCATCCTGTTTTGAGTTACTGAGTGCTGACTATTTCCCCCAGCAGCCCATTTATGTATTTATGGTCTGTCATTTATGCATACGAAAGATGGAATAAATGGTAGACAGTGTGGTAATCATCATGAGATTTTACTCCCACTGTTTCAGTCCAGGTGAATGGAGAACATGGAGCTTCCGCACGCCACTGGCATCTCTTCCACACTAGACTGGGGTGCCAAAGCATCCAGGCAATTTGGTTAAATTATCAAGACATTCAACTCTTACTAATGATGAATTGGGGTACACACAAGATGGAAGATCACATCACTACTCTTGATGTTGTAGTCAGTAGCATGTTGCTCAAGCAGCAATTATGGTAGTTGTACACAGCATGGATAGGTTGACAGGATGGAAAATCTTTAAAGCTCTGGGTTTTGGCATGTCCATCACACTCTGGTCAAACATATTCTGGTGCCCCCCCCCATTACAATGGATCAGACTTTGTGTGTTCTCTCCAATGGGGTGGTAATGTGATAGTCATGTAGTTGAGTGCTTAGACTCTTTTTCCAGTGGGACCATGAAGAAACAGAGGAACCTTGTATTACCTGTAACAGTAAGAGTCACAGTTACTTCTGCTGTTTATGTCACCCCCCTGCCTTGAAAATTCATCTCCTTGGAAGAAGTAGCAGACTTAACAGTGGAGGAGTCAGCCCCCAGTTCTGGCAGACCCTGTTCTGTCTGGAGAAGAACAGATGCCTGATAGCAAGGCAAGTCCTCCTCCAGTTCAGCAGGCTCCAGAGCAGGAAGAGGAGTTAGAGAGCAGGTCCCTCCGTTGCTGAAAAATGTGGAGGCTCTAGTCTCTGGCTAAGACTATCTCCCACAGCTGAAGTAAAATGATGTGTTCAAGGTGTTAAGAAGAACACTGCTGTGAAACACTTCTTAAGCACTGCTGAGAATCAGGGCATTGACTGAGCTTTCTTCTTTTATAAGCAGGGAACTTCCTTCAGTTGAACTGTGGATTGCAAACTTCCTTTCACCTTTTGATGACTTGGCTCTTGTAAGAACTGGATTTATGACTATTGGATTACTTTACAACTCTGCTACTGTGCTTCTCTGGATACTGTTCTGATTTGTGGCTTTCGTGATCTTGGACTGTTGACACCAACTATCTCCTGGTTCTAACTTTGGCATACTTAATTCTGGTTCAGAGTCAAGAGCAGGACAGTTTACCCGTGCTTCATTGAATTTCTTCACTTTGGCATTCAGAACACTGAGCAGAGATCACATCACATCAACAGTCTCCATAGGCTTTCATAGTGCTTTCCTTTGGCCTGTGCTACATAAAGGCTGAAGTAGCACATTGGCCTGACTCATCCATGCTGGGAAGAAGGGCTGGGTGATGCCCACTACAGCTGAGGAAGGTACCAGCTCACATCCAGATTTGCTGCCATATCCCCTTGTGTGAGAGGTGGAGAGCAGGATCCTCTTCCAACCATGTTTGACACCCTTTCCTGCTTCACAACACAGCCTGACCAGCCCAGTCAACCATGCACCAAAGTGAAGGATCCAGGCTGCCAACTTCTCTTGCCTACATGGTTCTAACATTCCACAAACTGTTCTTCTTAAAGACCTGCTGCAGCTATGGGTACAGTCAAGTGCAACATTTATACCCTCTCCCATGGCTTTTCCAAGGCAGGCAAGATCTCACTGGATGCTGCTGGTACCATAATACTCTTCAAGAACATAGACCACAGTCAGTTTAAATCTGACTCTTCAGTGAAACAGTTTCCTGGGCTACAAGGCTCAGCACCATGCAACAGCTTCTTGGGTTGCAAATCAAAGTTCAGTTCCATGCTTTAATAGCCTCATCTCCCATCACTGACTTGTAATCACATCCAAAATAGGTTGCTGGTGTATGGAGAATCTATTCAAGTCCTGTTTGCATTGGGAATAGAAGTTTTCCATTACTACTGTGCAGTGAACTCCACTGAGCTTAGTTGGACTTACTCTGACTGGACACTTACAGTATTGTTGTGCTGAAACTTGGGGGCGTGAGTTCTCAATGTCCTCTTGCCATCTGTTTTAGAGAATGTAACCATTTCCCTATCTTCACATGTACAATGGAAAACAAGTGTGAGAATCTTGCCTGTATGACGCAACCCTAAAGTGAAGCTTGTGTGAATAGCAGAATCATGTCAGTAGGACCAACAGTTTGTTTTCTGTATGTAAACACTCCTATTGTATCAGTAAATAAGATACAGACAAGTAACTTATCAAATGGTTACATAAAAGCCATAGTAAGTTGTCTTCTGTTAGCTATTAAGAGAAACACTATCTGATTTCCTCATTCTCTTCTGTACCTTTCAGGTCAGGTATGGGTATCATGTAGCACACCAGACATTGTTGAACTGCAAGTCCCAATAGGTGTAGGCAGTTTAACATGTGCTTTCAATTATAAAAACTGATGTTCTTGAATCATACCAAAGTATTTGGCTCAGCTGTTATTCTCATGTGCATGCACATACACAGAGAATATACAACTGGAGTTCAAACAATCTATTGAACAATGTGATTTAATACTCTAACAAATGGCCTTTTGACTAGATAAGCTCTAGCAACATGCTGAAAATAGATTAATATCAAATGTGCAGTAGCGATTTTCCCCCTTCTGAGCTATGATCAGATTGCGTATCCATCTGAGATTAAATTCTATCTTTAATGTCTGCATGCTGAAATGAAATTTTTATTTACAAAATAATTGAGCATGCTGAGTGGATGATTCAGAAGTTTTGATAATTTACTTCTTCATTTTTTTTAAACTAGGAAATGCAAAAATGCTATTAGCAATATTTAAGATTGATAAAAGCATGCTAAAGGGCGTTTTCCAAACTATTTAAGGAAGTTACTTGAGAAATAAAGGTTTGACTGCATCACACCTTTTTTATGGTGGGCTTGTTCATTTCAACTCATGTTTTTTAACTGTAAGCACATCATAGGGATGTCTGCAAAATGCTAAGCACCTTCATCTCCCTTGTTTCAAAAGAACTACTGGTGATTTGTACCCTTCAGTGGGATTTTTACAGCCCGCTATCCTTCTGTGCTGGCTTTAGGCCACTGTCAAACCCCTTAGGATGCTGAACCTAAATCATTTTGAGGATGAAAATAGAAAATCATGGCCCCAGAGTCTATGGTGTGTGTGTGTGTGTGTGTGCACGTGCAATTTTCCATTTAAATGCTGTTGTGTATCCTTGAATCTTTAAAAAGCCACAATGTAGTGTTTTTCAAATGTGATTTTTTTTTTTAAATAAAAGGATGTAGTGCATGGGGGTTGTTGTTGGTGAGGGTAAAGGGAACAAGTTTCTCTCATTAATGGTCTTCATTCGCCCACCCATTTTCTAGGGAAAATAGATACTGGAGTCACAGTTATAAATATTTACTATAGAGTAATAACTATTAACAGGGTGGGGATTATTTATCTGTAAACATTCATAGGATGTCATGCATACTTTCCCAGAGTCCTTGGGGGCAGAACAGAACAATAACTGTTGATAGGTTGTGCCTGTATATACGGCAGGCTATGTCAATATTGTTCCCATCTCAGTCTGTATTAACACTCCTGCTCATCTTTGCTTTTGAGTGAGCAATTCTACATAGGAAAAGATGAGGAACTTTCATTTTCTGAACTTCCTCAAGTTTGGGTCCTTGGCTGTGATCCTGCTCATTAGTAGGTTATGGGAGTATAGCTATGCTGAAATTACTGATTCATGCTCTGTCCCATTGCACAACAATCAACAAACCCTCCACTCAACAGTAAGAAACACAGTAATGGAGCTTCCTGAACAGCACAACCACTTGTGCAGTGGTTTATGCTGGGGTAATGGTGTTTGCAGAATCTTGAACAAGATACCACCTTGCATAACCTCCAAGAAACTAATCCTTACATTTGTATTGTCATTGGAGGGAGTGGGACTGAGGGAGAAACAGGAAATGTTAGGATGCTAAGAGTCATAATGCAGTAGGTAGGGGGCAAATCAAGTGAGTCTTTAACTCAATCTGATCCCTACTTCCTTTTCTTTCAGTGCAATGTGGCCCACTACTCCCTTTTAGAGGATCGCCTTTGGGGTTAGGAATTTTGGCTCCCCTTCATCTTTCACAAAAGGGTATGACTGTTTTACCTTGTCTGCACAGATTTGCCATGGGTCATGCCCTAAATTAATTGAATCAACTGACTTCCTTAACAGGACTGCTTCTTAACTGGACTGCTTCCTTATTGCATCTGTGTTGTGGATTGATACCACCAACTGCTTTTAACTGGCATTTTAAACTGT
Organism: Ctenosaura bakeri; assembly: GCA_948474755.1. Lineage (NCBI taxonomy): Eukaryota > Metazoa > Chordata > Lepidosauria > Squamata > Iguanidae > Ctenosaura > Ctenosaura bakeri. The sequence continues at coordinate 261,423 of CAOLHI010001816.1, read as the reverse complement.
CACTAATTGGAAAGAGAAGGGATTTTTAGCAATGAGCTACCAGAGGCACCTTGGGACAGAAGGGGGCTCTCTCAGTTTATCTTTAGGGTCCTGCAACTCAGGAGTTTGAAGGGGCACAATAGTTGGGATGGCATTTGTCTGGCTTTCTTTCTTAGGACTTGGAACTTGAGCTGGAAGTCATCCTAGGCAGACTTCCTTTGTGGTGGCTGGAAAGATTTATGCTAGATTTATGGCTTGGCTCCAGGGCTGGGTGACTTGTGACAAGCTGACGAAGAGGTAGATATCCTCTGCTCTAGCATATACTGCAGATCAATATTAAATAGTTAATAAAATGGCTCTTGTTTAACCCATACGTTTTGATTTGTAAAAGACTATTTCGGGGGAAGCCTTGCACTTGAGACAGACCAAGCTTCCCTGAAAAAAAGCTGAACCTTTTCCCTAACTTTTTAGGGCAATGCAAAAAGCAACGATTTTCCTTATTTCAGTGGAAATACTGATTAACCCCAAATTCACATCGTGTTGTTAACTTGATCAAAGTGAGGGCAATAAGAACAACAATCTTACTTGAAAAAGATTGAACTCTTTCGTGCAAAGCTACTTTAATTAGAAAGTTTATAGTGTTTTGCTTTGTGAGATATTCACTGTATAACTAGAAAATTTACAAAATAAATTAAGAGTGTGATTAGGGAGCAAAAGAGTATGGAAATCTACAAAGAAGATTCTCTACTCCACGGTTTTCTCAAAGTAAGCTATTCTTCTTCAGAAGAATTTAAGCAAGTAGGCAGCATGTGTCTCTTTTCCAGCCCTCCACCTTTCCCATTGGCAAGAGGTGGTTTACAAATATGTACCCCACTAATAAACAAAATGATAGACATGTTACCCTGTTCTCTGGGGGTTCTGGGAGGGGCGCCCGAATAACCAAAATACAAACACAATTCTGGGGAGAATTAGCTGGAGCACTCACTAAAGCTAGCGAGAGGCAGGGTAACTTAGCACAGAGCTTACAACCCAGCATCTACGGGGTCAGGTCAGTCAAGCAGTCAGACAGTTTTAAAATAACAAAAATGATGTTTTTATTAAAAGACAAACAAACAGTAAAGACACCACAATCACACAGCTAATGGAAGGATTGGAAATAAGGATTTTCAGGGAAATGGGTGATACGACACCTTTCTCGTAGTCCTGAAGAAGCTGAAGATGGGTTCGTGGAAATGGAGTATCAGTACGTAGGACTGAGGGGATGGCTCTCCAGACACAGCGGCAGCAAGGCTGGATGGAACTCAGGAGTGATCCGAGGTGGTCTCAGAATCGGGGGTTTTTATAGGGTGAATTGTGACTGCAGGCCATGCCTTACTTGGTGAAAACAATGCAAGTTTGGAGCAGGACAAAGCTTTGGAAAAGGTCAAGTTTAACATGATGGGCTTAGCGCTGAATCAACAAAAGTGTAGCCAGTATGCAAAGCACAGTACTTAGTCCAGCTTTGTAAGACTATCGATTCAGAGCCGGGCACCTTTGTTAGTGTTGTGCTTAAGCAAAAGGGTGTTTGCAGGAGAGGTCCCTGAAGCAACAGATTGGCTCTGTTCTGCCTGCCTAGGTGGAGAATGTAATGTCCAACAATTACTGGCTGCGCCTGTGTATGTGCTTGTCCGGAGGCCTCGCAAACAAGTGAAGCGGGGTGGCAGAGGAAGTCTGAATGGTTTTGATATCAAAAACAGATATCTAGTGCTATCACCAGGTAGGCCTGGGCCAAAGTAACAGACATGCTTATTAAGAGAGATATATCATCTCCATATAAACCTCCGAAGATTACTAGGGCTAGCACAAATGACTTGCAATTAAGGAGTTTTAGATGTACTGGATGACCTAGCAAAATGTGTTGAGGACATACTGTAAATTTATTATGATAGTTAGGAACATGTAAAATGTCACAAATGTAAAGAATAGTCACAAATGTTCTCATTTTTGACATTTCGGGCTTTTCAGCCCTACACTGTTGTAGTGCTATTACTCCACTTCCAACATCCTGTAGAATTCTGGGGTTTGTAGTTTACCAAGGCCAAAGAGCTCTTTGGCTGAGAATTCTAAATGTCTGTCTCTAAACTACAAACTCCAGGATGTTGAAAGTGGAATAATAGCACTATAACAGTGTAGTATGGAAATGGCCTTGAGTTCATAGGGTCACCCACTATACCCAAAATAAGAGTATAGCCTCTTATACATTGCACTCATTCTTCTGCCCTCTAACACATCACATTCACTGCTTGAATAATCCTTTAAATGCTATCTAATGGCATAGAAAATCCTGCTCAGAGCACTTCAGTGTGGTATTCACTTCACTTATATCAATGGTTGTAGGCCCTACTTCTACCTGTGTTCACATTTGCAAGGCAGAAATGAACTTAAGTCTGCAATGTTTCAAACAAATAACATAACTGAAGAAAACCTTTGGACATTTCTTCAATGAATATCAGGAAAACTGAGCCAATTCTAAAATGAGCAGATGAAGCTGCTGTTGATGGTAGTATGGGAGAGCTGCCCATCCTTCTTCAGGAGTTGTCCAAATAAAGCATGTTAGTACAACTTCAGGCACTTTTCAGCGACATAGTCTACATTTTTCTTTTAAACAAATTTCTCTTAACTACTTTTGGATATAAAATTAGTTCTAAATCCTCTTGTTCACCATAGCAGGAATAGACCCCTAGACCAATGAGATTTTCCTGCCTGCTGACTTAGTATTCCACAATTAAATCAATGAATGCACTCTTTCTGAGACTAACCAATAGGATTCAAGCCTAAGAATTTTGAGTTTGTGAAGCAAGGAGGTGGGGCACAGAATCTTCAGGCAGGAGTAATTGGTACCACTGGCCTTGAAATTACTTCAGAGACAGAAATATTATATTGGTGGAAAAAGAAAAAAAATGAAGCCACAACCCTTCTGGAAAAGAAAAGCATGTTTTCCATTGTGTGGCTGCATAAAATGTTAAAGAAAACATGTCTTAGCCAAAAGTCAATTTGTCATTTATTCCAACAATATGACAAAAAGCCCAGGACAATTAAATCACTATTCTCCCCCCTTCTTCTTTGTCTCTTTGTCACTCACACACATATTTTACGTCCCCATAGACTATTTTTACTATTCATGAATTATATTTTCAAATCCAGAAACAGCAAAACAAATTGACAGTACTCTATGTTTTCTGAGGTCAAAATCTGGCACTTCTGCAAAACAACATTTTTTTACATGTTAGAATTGTTTCATTGAAACAAACTGAGTGGCACAACAAAACAAGCCAAAGGCAAATAAGAGTTTCCGCTAATACTCTGCCTTCACAGTGCTCTCTTCTTTATTGTCTGTCAAAAGAAGCCCCTTGCGGGGAACAATTCTGAATCTAAATAAGAGGCTAATACTAAAACTATCCCCAAATGAGGGGCTGCCAATATTTTCAGGATATTAAGACTCATGAAGTAAGGTGTCCATGAACAGTCTAGATATTTTGTTTGCCTGTAATTTATGTCTAGGATGTTCAAGAAGTGTCACATAAAGCTGTACTTGACTAAACTTTGGATCTAACATAACCTACCTTTTCATCATTTCAGAATTCATTGGGAGGCATCCAAGAAAATCCAATGAGGACAAAATCAATTGAAGAACTGTTACTTGTTGTATGTAAGATATTACAACCAAAGAAGATGAATGAGATGACCCATGACAGTGTATATTAAAAAAACAAAAACAAAAAAACAAACAAAACAAAAGCAAAAGTTGTAGTTGCTTTGTAAAACCTCACAAAAACTCCAACAAGATTATCAGGCACGCATTATCCAAATATAGCCATGTTTTTATTTTCTCTTCTTTTTCTTTTTTTTCTGTCTACAAACAAGGATATTCATATTTTATGCATAATTCCTTATAACAAATGAGAGAACTGATGAGCATATATGAGAAGCCAGAGTAAACAGGAGACAAAGCTCCATGTGGTGATCAATGGCCACTTGCTTTATTTAATTTTAAAAAAGTCTAATATGTTTCGGCCTTTATTAATTTGTCCTTCCCCGGGGGCTACACTTCACACAGAAATTTTTCTAGTTGTATCATCCCTCTCCAAAGAAATGAACCACTGAGCATTGAGATTTAAAGAGAGAGAAAGAGAGAGAGAGAACAAGCAAGTGACAATCAATCAGCACATGGAGATCTGTCTCTTGCTTACTTCCACTTAACTATTTATAACAACAGAAGCAATGTCACAGACAGGGGTGGAAAAGGATTTCATTGTACTTGAATTTCCTCACAAAAACATTAATTTTGTTCATCTGCAGAGTGCAGTGGGATAAAGCACGTATTTTTTCAGAAATTCAGACAAAGATTACAGTGATTTCCAGAAAACATGGGAAATGCACACGAAATGATGCTTATATGCATAGTTTTTATTTAAGGGGAAAATGTACAAAACATTTTTTTTGAATGGGAAACTGCATAAATAAGATAGAATAGACTTGTATGAATGAACACAGAGAAATTGACAGGGACTGAAAACAGAGTGATCCACTAATGTCCAACACAGAATGATGGTGATGTCTTCAAATCAGTTGGCTAACACTCTGAGCAGAAGGAGGGGAGCTCAGGTTTTAGTGGTGGTCAGAGGTGCATTAGAACAGTTAAAGTTTGTGTACCAGTTGCACCCATTTCTTTAGACATCAGATGTAGATACAGTGACATGGGCCTTCAGTTACTTAGTTACTCAGCTGCAGCCATATGGCTAACTGGCACTGACTATGGAACACACACAGCTCTCTCATTGGAACTGCTCCACTGGTTGCAGGCCATTTCAGGGCACAATTCAAATTCTTTTGTTTTGTTTTTTAACCTATAAAACCCTATTTTGTTCAGTTCCAGGTATATGAAGGATTGTACTCTTTCTTGAAAAGCTGAGTGTACTTTGAGATCTTCTGGGAAGGCTTTCTTTGTCTGTCCCACCACCCTTAAAGTTACATCTGGTGGGAACACAGAGAGGACGTTTTCAATAGCTGCCCCCAGGCTTTTTAACTCTCCCCAGAGAAGTTAGACTGGCACTCTCTCTGTTTTCTTTCACAGACAAGTATAGACTTTCTGTTTGGACAGGCATTTCATAATTGATCGTATAAGTCCTGTCCATCTAACCAATGTGCTGGATGTTTCTGATTGTTGTTCTGGTGTGTGTGTTTAATGGTTCATAGAATCATAGAAATGTAGAGTTGGAAGAGACCACACGGGCCATCCAGTCCAACCCCCTGCCATGCAGGAACACCCTCAAAGCACTCTCGACAGATGGCCATCAGGCCTCTGCTTAAAAACCTCCAAAAAAGGAGACTCCACTACACTCTGAGGCAGTATATTCCACTGCCGGACAGCCCTGACCATCAGGAAGTTCTTCTTGAGGTTCAGGTGGAATCTCCTTTCCTGCAGCTTGAATCCATTGCTCCTTGTCCTGGTCTCTGGAGCAGCAGAAAACAAGCCCTCTCCTTCCTCTACATGGCATCCCTTCTAATATTTAAACATGGCTATCATGTCCCCTCTTAACCTGCTCTTCTGCAGACTAAACATACCCAGCTCTCTAAGTCTATCCTCATAGAACATGGCTTCCAGGCCTCTCACCATTTTGGTCACCCTCCTCTGGACTTGCTCCAGCTTGACCATGTCCTTCTTGAATTGGGGTGCCCAGAACTGGACACAGTATTCAAGATGAGGTCTAACCAAAGCAGAGTAGAGTGGTACCAGTACCTCCCTCGATCTAGACACCATACTCCTATTGATGCAGCCGAGAATTGCATTGGCTTTCTTGGCTGCCGCATCACACTGCTGACTTATGTTCAGCTTGCGGTCTATGAAGACTCCTAGATCCCTTTCACACGTACTGCTATCCAGCCACATGTCCCCCATCCTATATTTCTGTATTCCATTTTTTCTACCTAAGTGTAGGACCTTACACTTCTCTCTGTTGAATTTCATTTTGTTAGCCTTGGCCCAGCTCTCCAATCTATCCAGGTAATTTTGAATTTTGATCCTGCCCTCTGGCATATTAGCAACCCCTCCCAATTTGGTGTCATCTGTAAATTTGATGAGCATGCCCTCTATTCCTTCATCCAAGTCTTTGATAAAAATATTGAACAGCACTGGGCCCGGGACAGAACTCTGTGGCACCCCACTAGTCACTTCTCTCCAGGATGAAAAGCAGCCATTCGTGATCACCCTTTGGGTTCGGTCGGTCAACCAATAACAAATCCAACTAACAGTAGCCCTGTCCAGCCTGCATTTTTACTATGTCATGGGGGACTTTGTCAAAGGCCTTACTGAAATCGAGATATGCTACATCCACAGCATTCCCTTCATCTATCAAGCTAGTAACTCTATCATAAAAAGAGATAAGATTAGTCTGGCATGACTTATTTTTGAGAAATCCATGTTGACTTCTCTTGATTGCCGCATTGCTTTCTAAGTGATTAGAAATTGACTGCTTAATGATCTGCTCCAGGATCTTTCCGGGTACTGATGTCAGGTTGACTGGGCGATAATTATTTGGGTCCTCTTTTTTTCCCATCTTGAAGATGGGGACAACATTTGCCCTCTTCCAGTCTGCTGGAACTTCTCCTGTCCTCCAAGATTTCTCAAAGTAAGCGGTTCCAAAATGACCTCTGCCAGCTCTTTTAATATCCTAGGATGCAATTCATCTGGCCCTAGAGACTTGAATTCATCCAGTGTGGCCAGGTATTCCTGTACCACCTCTCTACCTATTATGTGCCGCATTTCCCCTGCTTCCTCACCTGCTCCCCAACCGCCAGGTTGAGTGCTTGTATCCTTCTGGGAAAATACGGAGGCAAAGAAGGTGTTAAGTAGCTCTGCCTTTTCTCTTCCCCCTGTGAGTAATTCGCCATCTTCTTTGCTCGGCGACCCTGTTGTCTCCTTCTTTTTTATTTTGCTGCAGACATATTTAAAAAAGCCCTTTTTATTGTTTTTAATGTCTCTGGCCAGCCTAAGTTCGTTCTGTGCTTTAGCCTTTCTGACCTCCTCCCTACATCTCCTAGCTACTTGATTAAATTCTTCTTTGGTGGTTTCCCCCTTCTTCCATTTCCTGTACATGTTTCTCTTAACACTTAGCTCAGCTGAGAGTTCTTTAGTCAACCATTCTGGTTTCTTCAGATGCCTTCCATTTTTCCTCCTTATCGGCACAGTTTTAGACTGTGCCTTCAGTATCTCCCTTTTAAGGAACTCCCATGCCTCCTGAACTCCTCTCCCTTTCACTATTCAGCCAGCAGTTCCCTAAGTTTACAGAAGTCCGCTTTTTAAAAATCTAAGATGAGTGCCTGGCTACACTTATCTTCTCCTTCCCACTGAATGCCAAATTCCAATAGGGCATGATCACTCCCCCCTAAAGATCCAATCACTTCTACCTCTACCTCATGTTTCAACCAGTTTTAATCATTTTGTTTAATCTTTAATTTTTATAGTTTGTGAATTTTTAACTGTGAGTTTTGTATTCTGTTGTCAACTACTTTGCATCTTGAAGTGGTAAAAAGGTAAGATATACATAAACAAAAAAATCATCATCATCATCACCATCAAAAACAACAATAACAACAACACCTTTCCAACTATAGCTATTAAAACTATTCAGTCACTGCCAATAAATTTCTATTCTACATGTGTTTAAGGAATTTTTTTTTTAAGAGCTACATTACAGCTCATCAGTTCTGCTTCCAAAATAGGGCAGTTGTATCCTTATGGGAAACTCATGAAAGGGCATGAAGGCACTCACTGTTTCCTGTTGTTTGTAGCCCACACCTGGTATTCAGAGATAAAATACCTGCATAAAAAAGAGAGCAGGTTGTTATGAATGAAGACAATAAATGCATTTTTGGCAAGATCTTTCAAATCAGTAAGTGTGGTTGGAAAATTTGAGAAGGAAAGGAAGTTCAAAATCTGAAGAAACCAGGATGGAAAGTGCTTCAGAAGAACAAGAGTTCAGAGATACAGAAACTGAACTGAACATAATAAAGAGAGAAGTTGCAAAGTCTATATTAGGATGAGCTGACAAAAAATTGCTTTCCTGCTAGGCTAAATTTTGGAAATAAACTAGACTAGCCTTATTGTACCTCTATTATTTTCAAAAATAATTAGTCTGTTTTGAAATACTCCTAGCCCCAACCCCCCCATACCATTAAATGCTTCTTCTCTCCCCCCCACCAAATCTGTAGTAAACTCTAGATTTGTTCCTGGTTTATGTTTGGTCTAAATTGTCATTGCCACTTACTACACAGGACAAGGTATCGCTAATCTGAAAATCCAAAATCCCAAATACTCCAAAATCTGAAATGTTTGAATCAGAAATTATGGTGATGCCAAAGAATCACAGACTGTCCACATGGGTGACTGAAATAGTAAGAACTTTGCTATTTGATGGTTCAGTGTATCTGAACTTTGTTTCATGCACAAAATTATTAAAAAATATTGTACAAAATTACCTTCAGGTTATATGTATACGGTGTATATGAAATTTAAATGAATTTTGTGTTTAGACCTGGGCTTCAAGATACCTCATTATGTACATGCAAATATTCCATACTCTGGAAAAAAATCTGAAATCTGAAACACTTCTCGTCCCAAGTATTTTTGTATGCTTGTACAATTTTTAGCTGTTTCAATAATCTATATTTATTTAAAATCCCCCCTTTCTCCCATTGACAAAACCCAATAAATTATAACAGTACAAATTTTAAACAAATAAATCATCACATCACAGTCAGCCACGGAATTAAAACATTTTAAAAGCATTTAATGCATGAACAAAATGGAGGAGGGATATAACACCCACCATTAAAAGGCCATTCATCAGCAATCAGTTCATGGACAAAAGGCTGTCAAAAGAAAAAAGACCTTTACCTGCAATTGGAAGGTGAGCAGAGACAGACCTAGTATCCCATGACATGAGCATGAATGTCCTGGGGCCAGGAGAAAGCCTTCCCCGGAAGATCTCAAAACCTGAATAAACTTCTGTGCTGAGATACGGTCATTCAAATCCTATCCATTTGTTTGTTTGTTTGTAAGTCACAATCAGCATTTTAAATTTTGAATTGTGCCCACAAGAAAACATGTAGTTAATGAAGTTGTCATAACAAGGAGTTACTCTCTCTGTAACCAGCTTTCATGACTCATCTCTCTGCAATACTTTGGATTTATTGAGTTTTAGAATAGAATTTAGAATATATTCCAAAATCAACTTCATGTAGAATGAATTGCCATAATCTTTATGTGACTAAAACATATGTTAACACCTGGTGTTAACATTACCAGGAATGGACACAGCTGGTATACTATATTAACCATGAAAACATGCTCTCATCCATACTCAACACCTGGATTTTTAGGCTTTAGACTAATACCAAGAATGTATCCAAGTTTCAAACCTGAGTTTTCAAGGAAAGCATAACTCTAACCAGCTTCTGTTAAATCCCTATTCCTTGATTTGCCTTTCAAATATCCATTGTCATTGGACCATTACTGGTGGAAGTTGAACACTGGAAAGTGTAGCAGGTCACATTCTTATTTTTCCCAGTAACCTTTGGTGAAGGCTCCATGAGTGGAAAGGAAGCTGGATTTGGTGAAACAATAAACTTTTAAGTCAGTAGCACATGCCTTGTAGTATGTTTAGTTATATCACAAAGAGTTATTACAGTCTAAAAGGGGGAAAAATAACTACAAGGATGAAGGCAGAAGGATCTGTACTCATCTGCTGCAGTGTGTGAGAGATTTTCCTCTTCATTCTGGAAAAACCTCACTGATTACTTTTGCAGCAAATGCAAATTTGTAGCTTCTTGAAAGAGGTCAGCATCCTACAACTAGGTGTTGAGACTCTTCAATGCGTCAGAATAAGCAAGAACTTCCTGGACAGAACAAAGAGAGAATAGATTCTGCAGGAGCAACAGGAAGAAACTGCCATGAAAATTGAAGAAGTCTACAATAGTGAGAAAGCACCCTGCAGAACAGTCACTGGCACAGCAGACCATACATGAGGGATTCAGAACCATTGCAACTAAGCAACCACTTCCTACAACTTCCTGAGAATAACAATGACGAAGCAGCAGCATAAGCAGCAGACAAGTGTAAGCAGCAGACCAGCAAAAGACATGGTGTATGCCAAGGAAGAAGCCAGTGTATCCACCAACTGCAGCAAAAAAAGAAAAAAAGAGAAAGGTGTTGGTGATAGAGGAATCAGAAGATATAGAGGGACCTGTGTGCCATCCTGACAAGATGAATCAGGAAATGTGCTGTTTCCCTGGTGCACATATCCACCATGTCACTGATAACTTGCAGAAGCTCATCAAAAACACACATCAGTACCTCTTTCACCTTATTCATATGGACAACAGAAATACTGTGAAAAGCACCTTTGACCAGATCATCTCAAACTGTGAAGTTCTGGGAAGGAAAGTAAAGGGCTTAGGGATTTAGGAGGTATTCACACCAGTTCTATCAGTTAAAGATATAGGACCACACAGGGACTGGAAGATATTGCAAGTCAATGACTGGCTATGAAGATGGTATTGACAGGAAAAGTTTGGCTTCTAGGACCACAGTCTTCACTTCTTAGACAGAAGATTATTGGTTACAGATGGCTGAACTGTACAAAGATGGGGAAGAATATCTTTGGTAAAATCATTTTGAATTTGATCAAAAAGGCTTTAAACCAAATTCTCAAACATCAGCCTCAAAGCAAGCTCTAAACATAAGAATGTGAATTCTAGGGGAGAAGCTGTGGGGGAGAATGTGATCCACAGTAAAACTGGCAGTAAATTAATAGATGAAAACCAACAAGCCTTCTGTATGGAGATTGGGAGACAAACAAGATAAGCCTGAAGTCCTATTGCAGGAAGGTAAATGGAACTTTACAGGTATAATGGAAACCTGGTGGAATGATGCTGATGATTGAATATAACAATCGAAGGATATCACTTATTAAAAAATAGATGTGTCAGGAAAGGAGAAGGAATAACATTATATTTCAAAGACAAATGCACTTGTACAAATCTGTATAAGTGGTCAGAGTGATATGAGTTTTGGAAGGCTTGCCTGATGCAGCTCCACAGTGAGAAAAGCTTTCACAGTAAAGTACTGGCCAGAGGCATCGCTATCTGGAGTTTTTACCCTTCCCCCAAAAAAAGGAAAAATGGAAGATAACCCATTTGGTTCTGGAATTCTCATTATGTGCATTTACTTTTTAGTAAATGTACCGTGAACAGGAAGGACTGAGGGAGTAATATCTTGCTCCTGCTGTGAAATGTAGCTGTTTAGATCCTAAGATCTGGTGACCTTATGCTGGAAATCTACTTTATTAAAAGAAAAAAAAATAGCTTGGAAGTCATAAAAATGAAGAAACCTCATAATTAGGACAGAGCAGAGGCACCTCTTGCAGCTGTGCTCTTTCTTCAATCTAGAGCTAAGTTTCTTTGCTCCATAAGACCAGGACAGTAGAATTTAAACAATGAAGCTGATGTTTTAAAAAAGAGGAGTACTCAAAACCTGCTATTTTTACTTCTTGAATAGAGTGAATTGTATTTTACTTGGAAAAAGATGAAAGCAAAGGCAAGCAAAGCATGGAAAAGAATTGTGTTATCAACTGGTACTGTTTGTTTTGAGAGTCTCTAACCAAATTTCAGAGAAGTGAATTGTTAACCCCATAATTGCTGGACTGAGTGAAAAATGGAACTTTTAGTGGAACAGTTAGAGGGCCTTTTCAAGATATAATAGAGCAAATATGGTGAGACTTTAGACACACAATTGACATTATTAAACAGGAAACAAGGAATTAAAGCAAGAAGTTAAATAACTTAATTGGAGATAAAAGGAAGAAATATGAAAGAAGAAACAGAGAAAAATATGAAAGTGGGTGTGGAAGATAAATAAGATGGAAAGCAGATGGCAAGACAAGAAGAAGAAATAGAAGCAAAGCCCAAAGGGAGAGATTGCTGACTGCAGACAAACAGTCAGATTTCTGTATTTTTTTTCCTGTGTCCATCAGTATTTCATTATCATAATTCTATTATTGTTAATAAGCCCCTTTATCTTCACTGGAGATTATTAATAGTAAGTATATTGAGATCTGTAGCCTTTGTCCTCCCTTTAAGTTAAGAACTTAGGGAGTTCTTCTCCTTGATGAATAGATTTCTCTTTGATGGGACAAGTCGAAGAAATGATATCAACACATTTACTCAGTGTATTAACAAGATTTAGAAAACATCTGCAGCACAGTTGGTAATGTAGCATTGCTATAATATTGTTGTGTTTCCTTCAGAACAAAAGGATACAACTAGTTAATCCAGCCTATTATTATTTGTATAGTAGTGCAATTGTATGTTTGACATAGCAAGCCTTCCTCTTTTAGTTGATCTTGTGGAACATTTAAATAAGTTGTAGTGGGCTTATTATCCCAAATAAAATTAGTTATTATGCTTGGCCTTTCATTCATGTTGGTCACAACATTCTGGAACAGAACATAAAGCTTTAATATTGTAACAATTCATTTCTCTTAGGAAAAAGCAGATGATAACCATCTTCCTTTTGTGTAGCTTGATAAGTGAAAATGCTTGTTGAATGGTCTTTAGTGGCTTTACTGAGCCACACTTGAGTTTGTGTCATATCCCACTTAGTTAGAGAGAGAAACATTTTTGATGACTAGGGGAATATAATTTTTAGTTGTGGCTAAAATGGAAGACTTGGGGAACTGAAGGGGTAGAATTTGCTGGAGGAGAATACGTTCAGCTGTTTCATAACTTTTACTGTTTCTTGGTAGCCTACCAGCTCTTTACTGTACACCATACATAAACTAGTAATATTTTAAATTTATGATATTTTCCTATCAGATTTACTCTTCTAAGGAGAATGATTTTGAAAAAGGCCACCCTGAAACTTTCTACCACCCACCGAAATGGGGAAGAGGACCCAAAATAATATTAAATTAATTTACAATTTGCCATGTCCATCCATTCTTGGAAAGGAAAGGAAAGGAAAGGATCAAATTGGAGAGGTGGGCCATAGCTAACAAAATGAATTTCAGTAGGGATAAATGCAAAGTACTACATTTAGGCAGGAAAAAGGAAAGGTAAAAAACAGGATAGGTGATATTTGGCTTAGAAGAACTACATGTGAAAAGGATCTAGGTGCCTTAATTAGACCACAGGCTAAACATGGGTCAACAGTATGATGTAGTGACCAAAAAAGCCAACATAGTTCTGGGCTGCATCAACAGGAATATAGTGTCTAGATCAAGGAAAGTTGTAATGTCATTCTACTCTGCTTTGGCCAGTTCACCATTCAGTTCTGGGCACCACAGTTCAAGAAGGAGATTGAAAAGCTGGAATGTGTCCAGAGGAAGGTGAATAAAATGACCAAAGATCTGGAAACAAAACCTTGTGAGGAATGATTATGTTTAGCTTGTAGAAAACTAAGAGGTAATGTGATATCTATCTTTAAATATCTGAAGGGATGTCATGTGAAAGGTGAATAAGTCTTGTTTTCTTCCACTCCAGAGACTAGTATACAAACTGATTCCACCAAAACATTATGAAGATTGCCTTTGCTGTAAGAGGCCTTTAACATTGGAATGAACTGCTTCAAAGGCTGGTGGTGTCTCCTTGTTCAGAGGTCTTTGAATAGAGGTTGGACGGGTGTCTTTTAAGGAAAGCTTTAGCTGTATATTCCTGAATCATAGGGATTGGGATGAGATGGTCCTTGTGGTTTTTCCAACTGTTTTGGTAGCTATTTTTTAATTGTTGGTTAGAACAATACAATCAAAGATATATGAAATATGGAAAGGTCAAAAGGAAGAAAGAAAAAGAAAGAAAGAAAGAAAGAAAGAAAGAAAGAACAGAAATAAGAAAAGAAGTTGACTTTTGATCTTATTCTCAGCAATTTTATAAACAAACATGTTATTCATACTCAACTCACTAGCCTTTAAATCACTCCCTTTCTTCTCATAAACAAACTTGGCTAATCACGAAAATCCAAAATTAACATTTCATTTTCTTCTTTTTTTCCCCTCACAAAAATCAAAAAGTCAAGATTTGGTAAAATGGACTCAACTTAAAATATCTTTGTTGGGATGGATATCAGTGATAAAAATGAATGTTCTTCCAAAAATGAACTATCTTTTTCAAAATGTGCCTATTATTACAAATATCAAACCCTTTGTTCAATGGAAGAGAGACATAACTAAATTTATATGGCAAGGGAAGAAACCAAGAATTAAATGGAGAATTATGACAGACCTAACAGTGAGAGGAGTACTAGGCCTGCCGGACTTACAGGTATATTACAAGGCAGCGGCATTCACTTGGATAAAAGACTGGATAAATCTTCAAAATATGAGAATGCTGGCGTTAGAGGGAGCAGACTTAAGAATGGGATGGCATGCCTATATGCTTTATGGAAAAGCAGCAATAGATGAAGATTTTACACATCATTTTATAAGGAAATCGTTACTTAAAATATGGACTGATTACAAGAAGAAGAACATAAGACAGGTACCCAATTTGGTCTCCCTGCAAGAAGCCTTTTTTGGGAGATGGACAGACTCAGACAAATGGTTACGGTATGAAGACCTATTAGAAACAACAGAAGACTGCGGTGTGAAGATGAAATCAAGAGAGAAATTGGAAACTGAAGGAATAAAATTAAGCTGGTTTCCCTACAGACAGCTAAAGGAAAGATTTCAAATGGATGTACAAACGTACGGAATACAACAAAAGGAGAAAATTCATTTACTGCGATTGCTAAGAGAAAATCCACCACATTTATTAGCACATTTGTATCAAGGAATTTTACACCAAGAACACGAGGAGGAGACAGTTAAAGCAACAATGATACAATGGGCACAAAATGTTGGTCATCCAATACAGTTAGAATGGTGGGAACAGAGTTGGCAACGAACACAGAAATTTACTGCTGCTCAAAATTTAAAAGAAAATTATTATAAACTATTTCATAGATGGTACATGACACCAGAAAAATTAAAGACAATTTACAAGATGGGTACAGGTCAATGTTGGAAATGTCAAGAGAACTCTGGTACACTATTTCATATGTGGTGGTCATGTCCCAAAGCACAAAAATACTGGAAAGAAATACACAAGAACATAAGTTCAATTTTGAAGATTCAATTTGGGATGATACCTGAATTTTACTTGTTAAACATGACACATATATTTGATGGAATGTCAGTCAGGAAATATTGGAGAATAATATTATACATGGTGATGACGGCCCGCATTGAGTACGCACGACTTCGGAAAAATGAAACTACACCTACTACTGAACAGTGATGGACAACTTTTATGGAAAATTGAAATGTGGACATACTTACACAAAGATTAAAAGGGAAATCAGATGAAGACATTAATAAAGAGTGGAAGATTGTTACAGATTTGGGTTGGGTGTAGACAGAAGGCAATACATAATTCATGATGTCAATTACTATACAGGTAATAATCATTAAAATATCATGTAACAGGTAAACTAGAGAAACAGAGCAGGAACTAACAAATTATTGATTACTAATATTTTATTGTGATACACAGTATAATAAATAGAGGAAATATTAATAATTGTAATCCAGAATGGAAAGGAAGAAGAAATAATATTGCATGTAAACACTGCCGAAATAAGTGTTTGTTTTATTTGTGGAAACTTTAATAAAAATTTTTAAAAAACCAAAAAGTCAATTTCCTTTCCTTAAGGAAAAAAAATCACTAATGACTTGCACTAATAAAACAAGTCAATCCGTCAGTTTCTTCTTGATATGTCAATTTCAACAATCACTCTTTCATAGTTGGCAATTCTGAATTCTTCCATCCTTGACTGTGTGACAATCTCGCTGCTGTGGCCTTATACTGAAATAATCATTAATGGGTTTGCTCCAGTTGTTCTTCCAACAGTCTCAAAAGGAATATTTCTGTTTTAATTTGGATCTTAATCTTTAAAAAATTTTTGCACTAATTCATGAATTTGAATCATATATATATAGGTTTTTAACATTTCCGCCACATACGATACCTTACACATGATACCTTACATGTCCGCCACATATAATACCTTTATGTTGCCCACATTTCCAACATAAATTAGAAATGTCGGGTCCTTTCCAACTCTGTACTCCTATGGAAGTTGTAATACAAAACCATTTCTTTCTGCTTGCCATTAAATTTTTCATTTTTTTAAATTTGTGAAATTATTTTTGTTATAAACTTTTTTCTTTATATTGAGTTCTTCATTAAGCTACTTGTGATCTATGTGAATATTTTATATTTCCAGAAACAATTATATATATTTTCTGCTAGAATTTAATCACAAGAAAGGAAATACACTACCTATTTGTTCAAAGATACACATGTTAGAGTTTATCAGTTTAAACTAATTGTTATATTGTCAAAACAAGAAGAAAAAACCAAACAAAAATGAAAACAGAAAACAAAAAACAGCCAAAAGAAGTTTGGTCAAAACAACTATTCTGGCATAACTATATTTATGCCCCCCCACCTCTCTGCACTTGTGTATGCA
This sequence comes from Ctenosaura bakeri, assembly GCA_948474755.1. Classification (NCBI taxonomy): domain Eukaryota; kingdom Metazoa; phylum Chordata; class Lepidosauria; order Squamata; family Iguanidae; genus Ctenosaura; species Ctenosaura bakeri. Next base: position 244,841 of record CAOLHI010001816.1, on the reverse strand, counting down.
TATCTTTTAATAGCTATCACAATCACATTTTTTTTCTTTTGAGACACAGAGTACTGCATATAAAATAGATAACGCACTATCATACAGAGGCCAAAAATCCCATAGGTGCATGGAAGTAGCTATGAGTCCCTTAAATCTGTTAAAAAACAAACAAAACAAAACTATTTAGCAAGAGCCCTTTCACATTACATAATTATAACATTATGATTTAACTTTAATTGTCATGGTAACATCCTATGGAATCCCAGGGTTTGTAGTTGGTGGGTAGCAGAACTTTCTGGCTGAGAATTTTAAATGTCCATCCCTAAACTGCAAATCCTGAGATTCTATACAAAGCTGCCATAGCAGCAGTGGAGCAATAGCACTATTAACCTATAGTGCGTAGGAATCTCAGGTGGCAATACTATATAGTTAAACATACAGCGTTTGATATCTTTTGTTGTGTAAAATATCTATAGCTGAATATGCATCAGATCTTTTCTCTCAACACCCCTGAATTTACAATTAAGCTTCTGCAGCCCTCACTCAGCCATTCTGTGGGCAGTGGAAAGTGAAGGTGGGAGAAGATCAGAAAAGCATCTTGTTATATTTGCATAGATAGACGTAGACTGATGACACTCTATGGTGAGTTCTTCTGGGTTCCTTTGGAAGTCTCACCAACTTGTGGTACCATTTGCATCTGGTTATGCTCTGGCTGGAAAAGAAGATACCTAGAGGGAGGGATGAAGATAATATTTGAAAATATTTGAGCAGATTGTCTGCGTGGAAGAATAATATTTTTATTGAATATTTTAGTTATTTTATTGAAATAATTTTTCCATGCAGAAATATTAACTTGTGCACAAAATGCTGTATAATGCTCAAAAAATACTGTAATTGGGGATTTATTCAGTGTAAAATTTGTACAATGTCGATTTGCACAGAAAATAACATTTTCTGTGCAGAAAACAGCATTTTCTTTGCAGAAATTTATATTTCTACATTGAAATATTATTTTCCATGCAGAGTCCTGGTGGCACAATGGTTAAATGCCAGTACTGCAAGCCACAAGGTTGTGAGTTTGATCCTGCCAGACTCCAAGGTTGACTCAGCCTTCCATCCTTCTGCAGGTCAGTAAAATGAGTACCCAGCTTGTTGGGGGCATGTATAGAAATACATGCTATTTGTAAGTTGTTCACCGCCTCGATCCATATGGAGAGGCGGGATACAAATAAATAAATAATAATAATAATAATAATAATAATAATAATAATAATAATAATAATAAAAGATTGCTTTTTAAAAAATACAGCAACAGGTGAATTTTGCACAGAAGAACTCCTCCATTACGAATAGCCTTCAAAAAACTTCATGGTTTTCAATGACTTTCTCACAGCAGGAAGAAAATGGCTGAAATTACTCATTGTTACCGTTGAGAACCAACTTAGTGGAGAATTACACCCCTGCCTAAGGGAATTGTTGCTGGGTGGCACTATTAGTACAAGAAGTAACCATGTAGGGGTGGAAATTTTCATCCTATAAGCAGATTTTCTTGGGATCAAACTTTCAGAACAGAGCGTGAATTGAAAAATCTCCTCCAGCTCAGGTTTAAATGTAGAAAGTTCTCTTATTCTTTTTCATTCAGGTAAATGTAGCTGAATTACCAAGGTGTATGCCTAAGGAACCTCACTTACATAACCCACCCTGCCCCTTATGTGCACATACAGAACCCTCCTCAACTCAGCTATGAAGTATCTAGGCAGACCTCTCAACAGGTTGGTCACTACAACTATAACAATTCCTTCCTTCTAGGCATTTAACACTGCAGAAAAGAAATAGAGATCTTGCTGTAGCTCCCCTTTTTCATCTTCTTCCTTTCCCAAGAAAACAGGTCGTACACAACAGGGTGATTAAATGTGTAGTAATAGTGCTGTTGAATGGAGTGGATAGCTTCTTTCCACATGGCTATGCTAACTGTCAGTAGTAGCTGATTCACCCAGTCCACAAATGTTTGCACACATGAGGGTTATTCAGAGTCCTGTATGAACTAGCTTTCATAATTCTTTCTTGCCTATAGGGCAGGTGGTTTTAGACTTTGCTTGTCTGAATGAGGTATCATTGTGTTAGCTATGACATCATCAGTTTTTAGCAGTTTTTTCTTAGCATGGTGATGATAAATTTCCACTAATTTTTCTGACAAAACAGATCATATCATTAACACCTTGAGATATTTTGCCCAAGAATGTGCTTATGCTCTCCACCTGAACAACCAGACTGTCCCAAAGCATTTTGCTGCCTGAGGCAGAATGAGAAATGGAATCCTTTCTTCTTGTTCTGACAGGGTTTGTTATTGCCTTCCTTTGAGGCTGAAAAAATGTGGCTTGCCCAAGGTTACTCAGTGTATTTCTAAGGCCAATCCAGGGTTCAAACACTTGTCTTCCAGTGTCCCAATTCAGCTCTTCAGCCACTACACCATGTTGACTCTTAAGTATGAGGATACTTCCTATTTTTAAATGCATTTCTCTTTTAATTGCTGCCTAATTTTGCATTTCAAATGTTATGCTAGCAGTATGGGTGGAGTCATCTGAGTGACTAGTAGGTATGTATAATAGGTTTATATAAGCGATAAAGCTGGCATTAAAATAGTTTAATACCCAGGTAGAAAATGTAATCACACACACACAGACTGCTCCAGTTACTTTATAATCCAATAGGTGTAAAATTAAATCCTTCCACTGCTATGAGGAAACTATTTAAAGTAATTAGGCCAAAGCTTTTGTAGGACTGTGTTAAACATAAAAATTTCCAGGACTTTTTTTTTTAAAAAAAGGAACCTCTGTAATATGCCTTTAAAAAGGGAAAAGGGAAAAAAAAGTTATGCTTACCTGGTGAATGCTAATGAACTGGATGCAAGTAATCACATTTTTTTCATGTTTTATTGTCTACTCATACTCACATAATCACATGAAGTAGAAGTCTATGTGTCTTTATTCCAAAGTAAGTTCTATGTGTTCAGTGATACCTGCTTCAAAGTAAGGGTATTTATTTTGTTTTATTGATTAAAACATTTACTTATCACCTCTTAACCCGCTAGGGCCCTCAAGCAAAGAACAACAGACAACAATATTTTACAAATTAGGTACAGCAGATAAACACATTTAAACAACTTGAGCAACAGCTGGAACAACTCCTTAAAATAGTTCAGAAATGGCAGACAAACCAAACAGCCAGACTAATTTTAAGGACTGAAAACCACATGGGATCACACAGTCCTAGCTGCCCACTGGAAATTCAAAAGAGATGGAGCCAACCTCACCTCTCTTGGCAGGTAGATCCACATTTGGGTGCTGCTATAGAGGACATTTTGTCATGTTAGGAAGAGAGGAGCCAGGCAAGCCTGAACTGAGTCAGCCAATCACATTTTGTAGAATCTGGGAAGGGGGTGGTTATAGGAAAAAAGGATATAAAACTAGAGGCTTCCTGGGTAAACAATCAGATAGGGCCAGTTTGGAATACAGAAATGATAATGGCTAAGAATAAATGGGAGCAGTAAGTGAGAGAGGGAACTTTGGTTTGGTAGGAGCTGAGAGTATAGGAAATGTTTAGGAAGAAGTACTACTTTGTTTTAACTGAAGATTTATATTATACTGTGTAGAGAGCCAATGTAAGGCAAGTTTAATTTGGGGGCCAAAAATGCTCAAACACTTCACCAGGAAAAAAAAAATGTGAATAGAGGTTTGGAGGACTCTTGGGGGCTTTGGATGCTACAAAAGTGGGACCCAGGGGCAATATGCATCCCATGGATTGCATACCCCCTAACCAAAGCATGCTTAAGAAGTATTTTATTTGCATTCAAAATGTGTACGTTATTTAGGAGACACACCTGAAGCTGTCTACCAATCCCAAGCACAAACTGCAACTGTCCCATAAACAGTTCCAGTTGTCTGGACCCAAACAAATCTGTTGAAATTCAATCTAAAAATGAATTCTTCACATATCCCTGGTTCTAAGCAATTGTACATATGACTTTAGTCTAGGTATATCAGTCTAAAACACGGCTGCATGTAGCCCTAACCTCCTTTTTGCAGTCTACAATAGCCCCAGAACAACTCCCCAAACCCCTGGATAAAAACCCAAGACATTCCAGAGCAGAACAAAACAACTCAACACTGTGACAAATCTGATTGTGGTTAGATATGTTGTCCAAGCCTTAACTTCCTAAAGGAAATGAAACTGTCAGTGATAGGTAATTTCTAGGTGACTGAGAGAATGTGCATGAGTCAGCCTGTTGGGAGTACTCATGCAGGATTGAAAACCTGGCACATACCATCCCTGGCTTATAACAACTGTCAGTGGGAGCTATTGGCTTCTATGCCAGTGTGGTGGTGAATCCATCCTGGGTTTTATTCTGAACTTTAAAGATATATCCAAGATGCTAAACCACATTTCCCCAAACAGGTATAGCACTTTGGAATGCCCCTTCTAAGTTTGGACAATTGATTTGGAATATAGGAATAGAGGGGTATAGCCTATTTTGTAAAAATAGACCAAACAAGAAAGGAGGAGGAGTAGCCTTGTATGTCAAGGATGTTTTCACCTGTGAAGAGATCCTGGGCTTAAACCCAGAAAGCCAGGTAGAGAGCATTTGGGTAAGAATTAAGGCAGCGAGAAACAACAGGGATATTCTGGTGGGGGTTTACTACAGACCTCCAACCCAGGCTGAGGACTTGGATGACGCCTTCCTCAACCAAATGACTGAACATTCAAAGAGGAGAGATACAGTAATAATAGGAGATTTCAATTACCCGGATATATGCTGGCAGTCAAACTCTGCCAAGACAGCAAGGTCCAGCAAGTTTCTTGCTTGTCTTGCAGACAACTTCATGGTCCAGAAGGTGGAAGAGGCCACAAGGGGATCAAATATTCTAGATCTGGTCTTGACCAACAGGGATGACCTTGTGAATGAGGTAGAAGTGGTTGGATCTTTAGGGGGGAGTGACCATGCCCTGTTGGAATTTAGCATTCAGTGGGAAGGAGAAGATAAGGGTAGCCAGATACTCGTCTTAGATTTTAAAAAAGCGGACTTCTGTAAACTTAGGGAGCTGCTGGCTGGAATTCCGTGGTCAGGAATAGTGAAAGGGAAAGGAGTTCAGGAGGCATGGGAGTTCCTTAAAAAGGAGATACTGACGGCACAGTCTAAAACTGTGCCAATAAGGAGGAAAAATGGAAGGCATCTGAAGAAACCAGAATGGTTGACTAAAGAACTCTCAGCTGAGCTAAGAGTTAAGAGAAACACGTATAGGAAATGGAAGAAGGGGGAAACCACCAAAGAAGAATTTAAGCAAGTAGCCAGGAGATGTAGGGAGGAGGTCAGAAAGGCTAAAGCACAGAACGAACTTAGGCTGGCCAGAGACATTAAAAACAATAAAAAGGGTTTTTTTCAATATGTCCGCAGCAAAAGGAAAAAAAAAGGAGACAGTAGGGTCGCTACACAGAGAAGATGGCGAATTACTCACAGGGGGGAGAGAAAAGGCAGAGCTACTTAACACCTTCTTTGCCTCCGTATTTTCCCAGAAGGATACAAGCACTCAACCTGGCGGTAGGGGAGCAGGGGAGGAAGCAGAGGAAATGAGGCACTTAATAAGTAGAGAGGTGGTACAGGAATACCTGGCCGCATTGGATGAATTCAAGTCTCCAGGGCCAGATGAATTGCATCCTAGGATATTAAAAGAGCTGGCAGAGGTCATTTCGGAACCGCTTGCTATAATTTTTGAGAAATCTTGGAGGACAGGAGAAGTTCCAGCAGATTGGAAGAGAGCAAATGTTATCCCCATCTTCAAGAAGGGAAAAAAAGAGGACCCAAATAATTATCGCCCAGTCAGCCTGACATCGGTACCCGGAAAGATCCTGGAGCAGATCATTAAGCGTTCAGTTTCTAATCATTTAGAAAACAACGCAATAATCACGAGAAGTCAACATGGATTTCTCAAAAATAAGTCATGCCAGACTAATCTGATCTCTTTTTATGATAGAGTTACTAGCTTGATAGATGAAGGGAATGCTGTGGATGTAGCATATCTCGATTTCAGTAAGGCCTTTGACAAAGTTCCCCATGACATTCTTGCATCGAAGCTAGTAAAATGTGGGCTAGACAGGGCTACTGTTAATTGGATATGTAATTGGTTGACCGACCGAACCCAAAGGGTGATCATGGATGGCTGCTTTTCATCCTGGAGAGAAGTGACTAGTGGGGTGCCACAAGGTTCTGTCCTGGGCCCAGTGCTGTTCAATATTTTTATCAATGACTTAGATGAAGGAATAGAGGGCATGCTCATCAAATTTGCAGATGACACCAAATTGGGAGGGGTTGCTAATACGCCAGAAGACAGGATCAAAATTCAAAATGACCTGGATAGATTGGAGAGCTGGGCCAGGGCGAACAAAATGAAATTCAACAGAGAGAAATGTAAGGTCCTACACTTAGGCAGAAATAATGGAATACAGAAATATAGGATGGGGGACACGTGGCTGGATAGCAGTACGTGTGAAAGGGATCTAGGAGTCTTCATAGACCACAAGCTGAACATGAGTCAGCAGTGTGATGCGGCAGCCAAGAAAGCCAATGCAATTCTCGGCTGCATCAACAGGAGTATGGTGTCTAGATCGAGGGAGGTACTGGTACCACTCTACTCTGCTTTGGTTAGACCCCATCTTGAATACTGTGTCCAGTTCTGGGCACCCCAATTCAAGAAGGATATTGACAAGCTGGAGCAAGTCCAGAGGAGGGTGACCAAAATGGTGAGAGGCCTGGAAAACATGCCCTATGAGGATAGACTGAGAGAGCTGGGTATGTTTAGTCTGCAGAAAAGGAGGTTAAGAGGGGACATGATAGCCATGTTTAAATATTTGAAGGGATGCCACGTAGAGGAAGGAGGGGGCTTGTTTTCTGCTGCTCCAGAAACCAGGACAAGGAGCAATGGATTCAAGCTGCAGGAAAGGAGATTCCACCTGAACCTCAGGAAGAACTTCCTGACAGTCAGGGCTGTCCGGCAGTGGAATCTGCTGTCTCGGAGAGTAGTGGAGTCTCCTACCTTGGAGGTTTTTAAGCAGAGGCTTGATGGCCATCTGTCGGGAGTGCTTTGAGGGTGTTCCTGCATGACAGGGAGTTGGACTGGATGGCCCGTGTGGTCTCTTCCAACTCTACATTTCTATGATTCTATGATTCTATGATTTATTTATTTCTTGCGTCTTCTGATATGGGACCCATGTTGATTTACAATATTAGTTACGGTAAATATAGATAAAGCAATATAAAATAAATAGTTTAACAACATTAACTTTTTAAATGTTAAAACATTAAAATGTTTAAAATAGAAATTGGAAAATATTTCAAACAGATAAAAACATTTAAAGTATAGTTTAGATTAAAAACACAATACACTTAACTAAGGAACTTCTGCCAGCACCATTAAAACCATTGAAACCTGAAGACTTATTTAAATAAAAAAGGACTTTGTCTGCCAGGGAAAAGAAAACAGAGGGAAGATTAACTGAGCATCCCATGAGAGGAAATTCTACAGCTATGGATTTGCCAGTGAGAAAGGTCTCTCCTATATGTTCATCAGATGGGCCTGTAAGGGTGAAGAAAATAAGCCCATTTCCACATTAGACACCATTAGCACATTGTAGCATTACAATCCCAGCATTGCCAATCACACAATACCATTGGGTTAGGAACATAATTTTCCACACCCTTTCACCTTAAGTGGATGAGTAGTGGTATTGCCACCAGTGTTACTTGCACACTACAGCATCCTTGGCCACTTCCTGTTCCTGGCTTCACCCTGCTCCAGCATCCCGGTTGGTCATTTTTTGTTTCTTTGGTTTTCTTTGGAAGCCATACTAGCGAAGTAATGTTTTAAGGGCCGGACATGCCAGTACACTATTGTATTTTCAAGTTATGATGCTTAAAAATATATTTTAAAAAGTTTTAACTCAAAGAAAAAATTTAAAATAAACATGGAGAGCTGATAGATTTCAAAGTTACTATGCCATGGGAGTCATGCACACAGGGACAAGTTAGGAACACCCAGAGCCCACCCACTCCTGGATCTGCAATAACAGGAAGCTCTATCAAGTGCTATTATGGTTCTGCGCTAAGACGTCTGATGGGATTGAAGCACTAATGGAAGCTTTTAGTGGATTTTTTTCTGGAAATAGAATGCAGTGGTTTTTTAATGCTTGAGGATGAGATAGCAGCTGGATAGCGATGATATTGTGTCATGGCATGTCTCCTGAACCAGAAACAACTCACTGCTATTGTGCTATAGTGACGTGCAGAAATAGCCTAAAAGAAAGCCCGTGACAAATGCTTCACAACTTCAGTGACATAGCAAGTACTGGATACCATTGATTACTGTAACTCATGGCGAGCCAGTCATAACCATTCTGACGGCACAAGACTGGCACAGATTAGAGTTCTGCACTGAATCACAGCTTCTCTAAATTCTCTAGTTAAAACTAAGTGCACCATGTTTGCTCATAGTGCAATAGATATGATTGCTTCTATTGATCAAAGAATTCTACCAGCATCTGTATAAAAAGAAGTAACTTTGGATAATATCACATGAGAAAGAATCTGTAGTCCAGGATTCTTGATAATGTGAGTTTTAAGCACTTGCAGTTGTATATTTAAAGAATTCTTCTTCAAACATATAATCTTAGTACATGAAGGAGTCAAGAGATGAGGGACAGGGATTTGAGGACTGGGGATAGCATAGATAGATGTGTTGCTTGGACAGGTGAGTGGAAACCTCTGAAGAGTGTTATAGTTCATCTTATTGTATTTTTTTTAGAAAAACAATTACAACATCAAAAATAATGATGGCAAATTTTGATACTCCAAGTCCTGATGGATGTTGGAAGCAATGAAACTGTTTTTCATTCAAGACACCCAGGATTCCCCTCACCCCTCTGAACTCACAGTGGCAGGAAATTGTACAATTTTTCCATAAAAGCTTAAACAGATTGCCCAGAAAACTTTATAGTTTTTCTAGAATCCTTACAGCTTATCCTGAGAACTAGGCACCCTATCCCTGAAACTGTACACCTTTTGGTATGGAAAGGAAATTGCACAACATTCAAATTGTGAATGTTTCCACAAAAAAACCTTTTCCAGACAGCTATGTGTGTTTTGTGTAAGACTGCTGTTTTTACATAGTACGCAGCACAATTGCATAACAAAAATATGCAGAAAATAGCAATGTTGTACAGCAAAATCATATACCTAAATTTGTACAAGATTACTTTTTTTTTGTGCAACATTTTTGTTGTACAACATTGCTATTTTCTATTTAAAAAAAAAAAAAAAAGCAGTCTTGTACAACAAATCCACCTGTGGCTCAGCTCCAGTCACACCAAGTTTCATTTCCTGGGCTGTGTAATTTTTAAACTGGCAAACATTATGATTGCAGCCTACCCCTATCCTGTTTGTATAGAAGTGTAGTGTACCATTTAGTTTTCCATTTTATGCACTTTTCCCAAATACATAAGAACAAACAATGTAAGTGGGTGGGCTTGTCCCCCAGAAAACTGAAATTTTCAGTGCACAGTCAAACAAACAAACAAACTTACACAATTCTAAAAAAAAGTGTGCTGTTTATATTATCTGGGGGGTGGGGAGTGCTTTCAGTGTGCTATTTTTCTTCCGCTTCCATTTAGAAAATTGATGAATTTGTGTTCCATTTCTTCCCAATACTGTCACATTGCTTACAATCTGGACAGACAGCATCTATAGGGAAAGGGAAGATTGGAAACAGTACTCTGGCATTTTTTGACCATGTAGTATGCATGTTGAACAGATGAAACAAGATGTGTCCCCCTTCTGCTGTATTTTGACATTTTAACTTTTATATATCCAGGGAAGGCACAGAAACCTAACTAATGATAACTGGTAATTTGCACTAATGTTTGAGAAAAAGTATCCTCAGAATATCTCTGGAAGACAAATCAGGGTCAAAATAAAGGGCACAAGTTACCAGGGGCAAAACTGAAACAATCCTTGATAAATAGGGACAATCGGTGTGTGGCACAGGCCCAATTTGTGTCATAATGGAAATAGTTGAAGCTGACCTTCAACCACTGCAAAAATCCTCACTGCAGTATATCCTGATACTTGAAAACAACAACACATCCTAACCATTGTTAGAAAGTATGGCTAATTTAATATTCCGGGTGTTACGTTGGTGGTGGAGTTTCATGCAGTTGGAATATTGAAAAAGGAGAAGGTGATGTCATTGGATGAAACCTCTCAACTCAAAGTCAGAGTTCAAGAGAAAGAAAGCATCTTTGTATTACATGTTGCTTAATTAAATTGCTGGGATGGATTCCTTTGTGAATTTCACAAATTGTCTATGTGCAATTGGAACATTATTAAATTATGGCAAGGAGCTAGTAAGTTGTAAATTGCATGGTGCAATTTAGGGAAAAAACAGACTACAAGCAGAATTGTGTTCATTTAATGAAACAACAGAAGGCATAGACATTGCACAGGGCTTAATATTTTTCAAAAGGCAGGCTGATTTGAGCTTCTGTGAAAACTACTGTTGGTGTCTGAGTATCCATATTTGCAGTCTGCAGCACCAGGGAATGTGTAGCATAAAGGAAATCCTCAGTGGATGGGTTTTGTTCTGTGTGATTTTATTTCGCTACTAGGTGAAGGAGAGTGACGATGGTTCAACAATGACATTTTGTCTTTTGTCTTCTTTTGCAGTTAGGGTATTAGAGGACAGACCTACACTCAAATGTGCTTATAGACTCAAATTCAACACATGGAAACAACAAAGGATTATAAGGGACATGGAGGCAAAGGTAACAAAAAAATCCAGAAGAAAGCATTATTTCCATTGTATGTAGTAATGAGTTTTTAGCCCAAAGTAAGGTAAAAATGTGCCAGAATCCAACACCAGCAAAAATATTTCAATCAAATCCTTATGAACTCTGAAAGAAATACAAATTGTAATTCATGTACTGCAAAATTTAAGATAAGCTGTACAAAATTTAAAAAATAATAATGAAGGGTATGCACCAAACTGCTCTTAGCTTCATTTTCTTGACTCCATATCATCCATTTTTCTATTTAATCATTATTTATTGCCTCCTTCTTGCTTGCATGTGTCCATTAATGTGTCCATTAACATGTTCATTTTTATTTGGATGCATTTCACTGTTTGCAGATGTTGACTTCTACGGTAATGTCCATTATTTTGAACAAATGTGTGTGTGTAATTCCTCAAACCTCGGGTTGGGGAGAGGTTTCCTTAGGGAAAACAGAAGAGCTTCTTTTGCAAATTTTAGGCATTGAAAATGTTATGAGTTCATAACAGAGGACCCAATGTGGAGTACTGAGGTAGAAGCAATGTAGTATAGTGGTTAGAGTGCTGAATGTGGACTAGGGAATTTTCACATAGACTTGGAACCTGTAGGAGGACATTTGTCCAGTCCTATTAGATTAAGACAATGTGATATAGTGGATTGAGGATTGGTCTATGACTCTGGACTCCCATGAGTGGCCTTTGATAAATCACATTCTCTGAGCCTCAAAAGAAGCTAAAGGCAAATCCTGTGTGAACAAACCTTGCCAAGAAAATCCTTGATAGGTTTGCCTTAGAGTCACCATAAGTCAGAAATGATTTGAAGGCACACAACAAGAATCTGCTGACAGGACTGTGACAGAGAAGCCTGGAAGCCTGAGAATGATGGGATTTAGAGTAGTGTAGAAGAATATGAAGGAATCAAGACCGGGCCTCTGGAGAGATTTCCCTAGTGCCTTTTGAATTAATAGCCTGTTGTTGTTGTTGTTGTTGTTATGAAAATTATTATCTCAGCCTTGAGGAGGCAACAGCCTGACCTAGAAAATATATAGACATTGATTAATAAAAATATATACAACAATATCTATATCTATATCTATATCTATATCTATATCTATACACACACACACACACACATTGGGAATGGAACGTATACTACTGATAACAAAGGAGCCAGTAGTGCCAGGCTCCCAAGTTATGGAATGTAAGCAGGCCTCACTTTGAATAAACAACAGATAGGTACCAAGTGACTGGTGTATTGGGAATGGCTACTCTGTGACAGGACCAAAGCTGACATCTGAAGCCCACCAGGTCTTATGTAGGAGGTAACTTAGTATGCTAATTCTTTTTCTTATGGGAAGTATGAGTGTGTATTCCTTTCTTTGTTCTGGCACATTTGATTTGGGATTCCCCCAATGTCTCTTGGATTCAACCTGTGCTGAACAAAACAAAAAAATATTTTTTTAATGGATCTCCCACTGGTGTGTAACTTTTGGCTGTGTTGTACTCCAGGGAAATGTGCCTATTGTTGGCTTGTTCTAAGTTCAATCAACCAAAGTGAATGCAATGTTGAGAAAGGGTGGTGGCATGAGGAAAAACATTTGATTGGTATGTTAAAAAACTTTGTGTAAATAAAATTCTGGGCTATTGGGGAGAAGGTGGTAGCATAGATTGCTCAGAGTTCAGGGAAATTGTATTGTGTTGCAGTTTTCTTTGTATCCTGCTTTTCTCTGGGAGAGGACCCAAGGTGGCTTATCACATGGAATAAAGCAAATATAGCTAAAATCAATCATTGTCATGAAAAACAGTCAAAACAAATTTTAAAACTCTTTAAAATTTAAATGGCAATAAAGTAATGGCACTGTAAAAGCACTTAAAACAACAAATGAAACAAACATAAACAGTACAGCACCTTGTATTTTATTTTTTTAAAAAGACCTTATTTCACAACCAATTAACAGCCACATTTTTTTAAGTTTTTTTTTTTTTTTTTTAAGTTTGCTGGAGAAATAATAATAAGGTGGTGGCCACTCTAGTCTACCAAGAGGAGGATTTCAACAACCTGGGGACAGCCATCAAGAAGTTCTTTGTTGTGTCTAACATTCCTGTGATGGTAGCGGGACCAAGAGAAAGTCTTTTTCTAAGGATATCAAAAGGCTTATATGGGGACATAAAATATTTCAAGTAGTCTGGACCTACACCTTTTTGACAATTCTAATGTATCTTGGAGAAATAAAATAAAACCTTCCTGGAACTGTTATGCACTTCAAAAGAAGTCTTCTTCTAATGCAATTTTTTTGTTCCTTTTCTGTGTTAACCCCCTTCCTGAAATACTGTTGCACAGGTGGTTTAAGAGGTGCTGGATGCACAGAGGGACACATACTGTATGTTTTTCAGCCACTTGTTTTATTATCCTTTGGGCAATTCAGATGGACTGAGATAAGCAGATCCTCTTGTCTTCAACAAAAAAGCTAGAAGAATTTTCCAAACTTGTTTGTTTGACTGTACTTAGAAGATGCTGCAAGATTAGATATGTGATAATGGAGTGTTCTTGATCAAGTTGGAGCTTCTAAATGCCTTAAAGTCAAGCAAAAGTTCCTCTTCAAGCCTTGCACTGAAAAAGTGAAGGGCTGAAGTGGAACTTACGTGCACAGGGATGTTGGGACAGAGCTTCCGTGTGTGACCCCTTCTCAGGCCATTTCCACACGACAAAGCTCTTCCGTGTTGTCTCGCTGCAGTCCCAGGTCCAGAAGAAAGCATGTTAGCAATACTTCCATCTGCACCCACTCAGTCCATGTGGAAGAGAACGCAATGGTGCTACGTCTTCCTTTTGCAGCTGGGCTTTTTCCATTGCTGCACTATGGAAGGAAGCATCACTAATGCGCATCCACATCTTCTGCATGGCCAGAAGTGAAGGTAGTGCTGCACAATTGCAGGTGTGAAACGGATTTTTTCCGTTCTGCAAAAACTGCACAAGCATGACGCTCCGCGACAGGATGGCAGCGGGATGGTGATGATGTCATGCGGAAGCACTGCTGACCTGCTGACTGCTGCCATCCTGTGGCAAAAACGCGACAGCGATGTTGTGCGGAAAGGTCCTCAGTTTCAACAGTTATGCTTTAGTAGTCAAGGCATCTATAACTTGTCTGCTAATCATGGACTGGAACACAGCATGTATTTGATACCTGCGACGTGTGGTTGGTATTAGATTTGAATATCAATTACTGGGAAATTATTGTGAAACAGGACAATCACTGTCATCTAGTTAACCTGCACAATAAATATTCCCTTGATATGGTCCAGTGGGACTTAACCACAGTTAAAACAACAACAACAACAACAACAACAACAAAGCAGGCAGATTGATAGCTCAATATAAATGAGCATACTGGTGCGGCTACTGCGGTGAGGGCACTATTTTCTCCAAATAAGAAGTCTCTCTCCCACCATGAAATTTTCCTTCAGCTGTCAAGTTTTTAGCATTAAAGTACCTTAGAACTCAGCTGAATATTCAGAAACACTGTTTAGACATCTAAAGAAAGGGTGGTAGGCAAAGATACGAAGGAAATTCAAACCAAACAAATATATTTTCAGTGTTTCACTCTCTTTAAAGAAAGGAAAGGAACATTCTATTTTACAAGAGAGAATTTTAATGGAAAACAATGCCATCATTTTGCTACCTGTTTGGGCAGTATGTGGCTTTCACCTAAATGACTTTGATCTGTTGTACTCCTACTGCCAGTCTGCCTGGAATATGATATCTTTAGTGGAAACCCATACCCCACTCCAAGGGGCTAGGTTGGTGAACATATAAAACAGGCCTTGTCAGTATCTTGATTGTGGAACTCCCACCCATAGGGATATAAGATGGCTTCATCCTGACTAAATTTCCAAAAGATAGTCTAACATTTGGTAGTAAAGATTGCTTTTCTTTATTTAGTCTGAATGTTTGTTACTGCTCTGAATTTTATGCTGTAATTTTATTGTGCACTGCTATAGGAGTTCCAGTGGGCTGAAAGTTGACTAATAAACACGTGTTTAAAAATAGAGATGTAATTTCTTTGGAAACTTCATTCTTGAAGGAGACATGAATAAGTTACCATTTTCTCCCACAAGAAGGAAGTCTTTAGAAACTGTGCAGTTTTGACAACTATTCACTATTTGACACTTTTTCTCTACAAAAATTGCACATGGCTTTTTCCTGTGTAGAAAATACTGTTCTCTGCACACAAAACATATATGAAAATTTTGTGTAGGGTAAGTCCTGAACTGTAACGATTCTTATCAGTCTGGGATTCACTTTTTCAGGGTTTCTCAACTTGAGAAAAACATTTTTCAACTATTTTCTGAATATTTTTGAATATACCTTACATTTGTGAGGCACGTGCTTGCCTCCCCATGCCATTTTCCTACTCCCATTCCCTTCATGCCAGGCTTGTGAGGCTTGTGTTTAAAATGAATTTTCCCCCCTTGTGGCTGACTATCCCCCCCATTCTGGATATTCTGCTGTATAATGGCTGCTGATTAGTCAGATGCTTTCTTTGCTCCTACCCCCCTTTTTCAAGATGGCCCCTGGAAGTAGCTAGAACTCCAGAACTCTGCTCTTCTCCATCTGAGGGGAAAGTAGGCTCTGGAGAGGAATTGTGGGAGAGAGTTATTTGTGTTTTTCCCCACTTTTTCCACTTTCATAAGGGCACTGCACCCCAAACCTTTGTGAATGGGGAGGGGTTACTGTACTTGAGAATGTTGATCATGCAGTAAATTGTGCACTGCAAAACAGTAACTGTAGCAATTCAAGGGACAACACCATATAGGCAGCATAGTATGGGCGAGATTAGCAATGATCTCATGGCAAGCTTAGAAAGTCCAGTGTGTGTAATATTGTCATACTTCTTTGTTATGTTGCTTGTTTCTTTGGATGGCTTGGGAACTGGGTTCAGTAAAAATTAATAAGCTTTGTCAACCTACTCAACAGAAACAGTTTCTGCCTCTCTTTTTGAGTAGGGGAGGGTACCCTGTATTTGTTTGCAGTAGCCATATTTAATATTTTTTGACTTTCATGATCAATTTCTCATTTAAATATTAGTGATCATATCAAAATATGCCCCAAACAGAACATATCCAATCAAGATTTAGGATGAGGGAACTTATATGCAGTAGGGCCTTAGGCTTCTGAATCAAAGCATAGATGGCTAATTTATAAGCATTTTAGATTCAGTCAAGGAGGAACAAGTACTTTATATGCATAAAGTACTTGTTTTCTTACTTGTCAAGTCTCATTTAAAAACCACAGAATTGCATTCATTTGAATTTCCTTTTCTTTTGATCCATTTATATCTTAAGATGTGCATCATTTGGCATCTTCTAGGACAGTGCAGAACAAATTGATGCCACTAGAAATATGTGGCCCAATTTTGCCCAATTAAACCAATCTTTGGTTGCACTGAATGGCAAACCATGATTTGTATGGTCATATTAATTATGCTTGGACAGAAATGCCTCTCTCTCTAGCACACACACACATACATGTTAAACTGTCCCTTAATATTAAAGATATTGGCATACTTTGGCATACTTTTTCTTCTGGTGGGTTAACACTGGTCAGTCCAAGAAGCAAAAGGCTCCTGTTTTAGTGCTGGCACTGAAATTCTACCACATTCAAAGACCAGAAGTGAATGGGAAGTGGAAAAGAAAAACTCAGTAGAGGCGGCAATATTTCTTGATTATAGAGAAGGTGTACTTTCCATTGTGTCCTTAACTTTCTTTCTCCCAAACTAGCAGGGGCTACCTTGGGTAAAGCTACAGCTGAATAACATTCATATGCTATAAGCTTTTAGGCACACACAGTCTTGGGTATCTTCAGGCAATGCTGGAAAGACTTCTGTTTGAAACTATGGATAGTGCTGTCAGAAGAGATCAGGAAGGTTATTTTTTGGATTATAGCAACATGACCAATGGCTGTCTGGGGAACTTGCTGGGGATTTATAGAGCTGTAGTTTAAAAAAATAACTTTTAAAAGCTCTGGCTGCTTATTTGTGAAGACAATACTGAATTAAATCTACCAAGCTCTTGATCTGGTGCAAAGCACCTTCCTATGATTTTGATAATTTCATTTGTTGTTATTCCAACATTCTTGTAAATACTTGCACAGTTCATATCTGGGGATCTGTGTATAAATTATTTTTCTGACCACAATTTATCTCTGTGTTCGGCATGAAATGAAATCATGAGGGAAATGTGGAGGTGTCTTCTTAAGCAGAACACCAGAGAAATTTGAAGAGATGCTTTAAAATCTTTGATAGGGCTAGTAAAGTTTCTTGGGGGCAGGTAGATGTTGCCACCAAGTTTCATTTGAAACAGAATTTCAAAACCAATTTGCATGTTTCTGCTCAGGCAAAATATCCAAGGGATTGTGAAGGAAGCAGAAAGTGTTTATGTCAGATTAACAAATTTTCTCAGGAGATTGATTCTGTCATCCCTAGGATGAACTTACTTTATATTTTAAGTATCTGAAGATCACCTGCTGTACAGTAGTATTCTCTGGGCTTTTTGTAGAGTGTAGAGTCATCCATGAAATTGCTCAGCATTTGCACCTCTCCATTTAAACTTTTTTATTATTAAATATGAGGCCAATGAAAATGGGGGAAAATGGCAAGTGCAGGGTCTTAAATCCATGGATTATTTTTGTAAGAATAAAATATTTATTATCCATTTGGCACTGAAGTTAGGAGATCACTTTGAAAGCAGTGATATTTGCCAAAATGTTTCTTACAGGAGGTCTGGTTATAAGGGGGAAAAAAGTAAATTCAATATGTCAACACTTGCTAGTCATATTGCTTATATTTTCAGATGTTTTCTTATGAGATACAGATATTCATATGATAACTTTTTAAAATCTAGTGGTTAAGTGTAATTGTATATAAAAAAATCTTTGTTTCATATCACATCTCATACACTAGCCATGTAGCCAGTCTTCATCAAGTAGGACAATCCATTGTGAATGGGTGATTTAATCAAATTGAGACATTATTGGAACTTAGGAATATAGGAGAAGAGCCATGGATGGAACAAAGATTGAGGGACAAAGTATACAAGCAAAGACAAGGTGGGTTTGAGCAATTATCATTATTTTCTACTGGAGGAAGGAAAACATGACTTTAAACAAAAGCAACATATTTTGCAATTCTCTGATTTAGTTAATTGTAGGTTGCAAGTGTGGGACCCTGTAGCTAGGAACAAGTGATACTAGAAAAACTGACAATTGAAGATCTGAATATTTTCAACTGTAGTCTCCTGTAGAAAGGTATCACACAAATATCATAAGTATCAGAATCAGCATAGAATTTTTGAACTGCTACTTTACAATAAGCCAGCATAATGGATAGGAAACCTCTCTCTCTCTCTCTTTCTCTTTAGATATTGCTGAACATGATACACATCTGTTAATCAGTCACCTAAAGATTAGTTATAAAAAGGTCAGAGATCACAGATTAGTTATAAAAAGGTCAGAAGCAGAATATAGCAGAAAATCAAGATTTTTTTTAAAAAGCAACTCCAAGGTATGTAAATTCCTGTACATATGGTTAAGTAGCATTTCAACAACCAGCTTCAAAATAAAATAGCTTTCACTAGTATGATGATGGGCTGTGAAACTCACATCATTCCCCCCCTCCTGGCTACACTGACTAGGATGGATGGGATTTATCTGTTCAACAGTGACTAATGTTCCACTTAAAAGTAGTGGCAGAAACTGCATTTGGTGGGATAAAAGAGTTCATAACTTTTTATTGGTTACTGTTGTAGAAACCTGGCTCCAGCATGGTCCTGATAGAGGCATCAGTCAAGTCTTCTGCTGACTGGTAGAAACCAATTACCCTGTCTGCCTATTGGGTATGGAAACCAACTAACCCAGACCTTCTGCTGGGTATACTTTTGGAATGATAGCCTTGGGATTCCACATGAGTATTCCTGACACTTGGGAGTGGAGTGGACCACTGTTACCCCAAAAGGTGGATGACTTAGAGGTCCACCCATGGTGCCAGTACCTCTGTGGAATGGTGGGAATTATTAGCTCAAAGGGAGGCCTGCAAAAGTGGGGTAACCCGACAGAATCTTTCCACCTATGTATGTTGGTACTAATGCAGAGACACCAGTTGGAGATTAAAATAATGTTTTATTGGCGGGAAATCACAAATTCAAGCAGTCTCACAACCACATGAAACTAACCAAAGGAGAGGAAAGAGAAAAATTGGATGGTGAGAAGTTGGAGCAAAGTGGGTGATATTTACCTACCCTGCAGAGAAGAGAGGAAGCAACGTGACCCAAACAAAGAGTTCAAGGGAATGAGAATCTTAGAAGCAGAGTGATGGCCTACCCTTCAGTGTAGTATGAGTTGTCTGGCTCAGAACCAGAGTTTTAGTACCCTGTTTCCACCCTGAGGGAGAAGGTGTTAATGGCTCTCTGGCAGAGCAAACAATGGGGTCTAGAATGGGCTAATGGCCACAGCATTAGGTGACAAAGGACTGGGGAATTGTGATAGCTTCTTAATGAGGAAACAGAGGGGAAACGTGTGAAGAGGAAGCAGGTTAATTACAATTGATTGCTCTATTGAGACAACTTTGTATGCTACTGGATTTGAATGTTGAGTCATTGAGGGGATATTTGCAAGCTCATTAGCACTTCAACTTCCTGAATGAGATCACCTGGCCATGAGGTCCCATCTGACGTACTTTCACACATGTTTAGCCAATCCTCTTTGCCAGCATGGTTTTCAGCCATAATAGTATATGATTTATATTCAGTGCCAAATAAATAATGTTCATTGCCAATCATATCATGATGTGGGGATGTATGACATAGTAACATCATTTCCCCTTCATGACCCTGGTATCCCACCCCTACAAGGTCCAAGTTATGGGACCTCCAACTGAACTTGACCATCACCCATGCCTCATCTATCCTCAACTGGATTTAGGTCCCATGCTAAAACAAATGAACAGACAACTTGTGACAAAATTAAATGTGCTATTAAGAGTCACATATGGTACAAAGCCACAAAACTATGAACAGGAGTATAAAGGGAGAAAGTATGGGGCGGGGGGAGATTCTGTGCTAACTGTTGAGAGGAACACTTGGGAAGTGTCTGGGCACTTTTCAGATTGGGTTCAAGCTTTTGTTTAATCTCCAATCCTGTCCACAAGACAATAGCCTTTCTCCAGAGCCCAGAAAACTTCACAGGCTTCTGGGAAAATGAAGCCTCCGTAAGTGGAGAAAATAGCCCTTGCCTCACTCTGCCTCATGACCTACAAATGGCATTCCCTGGTAAGACAGGGAATGCTCTGGAAGACTACATGTTCTGCACTTCTGTTTTAGAGTATGCAAAACACACACACAGAGAAGACTGAGATTGAATCATCTGATAATTGTTCTTTCATCTTCCATATCAGAGCTGTAAGAATGACAGATTTAGTCATGAGAACAAACAAGAATCAAGGCTTCATCAGGAGAAGGACACTGAATGTGTCTGGGAATTCATCAGGGCAGTAGCACTGGAGGAATCTTTGGTCTCCCAACTGAGTTCCATCTGTCTCTATTTCTCAGTCTTTCTCTCTCTTTCTCTGATTACTGTGCACTGGGAATTCACAAGGAAAGGAAGGAAAAGGAAAAGAAGAATATAAGATAACAAAGTCTCTGGCTGCAACTATCTGCCCAAAATAAAGACAGAATTAAATGGTAACTTAATGCTTAAGGAAGGTGACTTTCAGAGTCCGATGCAGATGTTTTATTGTCCTCTAGCATGAGTCACACATAATGCTGGTTTATTTTTAACAGTGCTGCCATGTTCTGTGGTAATGCAAGTCCTTCTAATAAATAAGGGTGTGGAGATGAACACGGCAAAGCACAATCCACTTTTCCAAACTTCTGATGCTTTAGCTGCTTCAGCAGTGTTGATTGTTGGCAGGGTACATAAGAAAGGGGAAAAAAACTTTTGTGGTACTTTTTAAATCAGAAAAAAACAGCAGCAAAATAACTGAATAGGAATGAAGGAGTAGGCCAGTTAATAGCATAATTGTAGGCATGCTTATTCAACAGTAAGTCCCACTTTGTTCACTGTGGCTTACACTTGGTTCTGTGTGTTTCAGATTCTACTCTAAACACTTCAAAAGGTCATTGGGGAAGATGCCAGGTTTATAATATTTATAGCAGTCTTGTAAAGTAAAATAAAATGTTATGCAAAAAAAAAATGGTAAAGAATTGCTGTGTATTCTATGCAAGCTCTTATAAATATGATAGGACTGGTGTGGATGAAAATCCCACAATGTTTTTCTAAAGCTGTGTTTCTGCCTTCTCACTTTTTTTAAATTTGCTTGTTTTGCATACTATGCTAATACAATTCACATACTAATATCTACTACGTAGATTCTAATATGAAATTAACAAAGAGCAATACTAAGACAACTAATACTAATACTAAAACAGTGGCTTGACCTTATTGTTCTGAATGTACTTGTGGATAAGGACAGGAGAGGAAAATATAAAGGACTGTATACCTCTGGATATTTCAGATTGTTCACTTTCATGTCATAGAGTTCAATAACTGGAAGCTATTGAATGAGGTTGGCAATTTCAGGCTTCTCAATCAAAGTAAACAGTTGTGTCATTTTGTAGCACTTGTAGGATGATGAGTTTCATATAATGAAGGAAAAGGAAATAGAAATACAAATATCGAGATATAAATCTTGGCTTATTTTGTTCCTGTATGAAGGTCTTAATACCCTAAATCAGTGGTTCTCAACCTGGGGGTCGGGACCCCTTTTGGGGGGTCGAACGACCATTTCACAGGGGTTGGCGCTCCTCAATCCTGCCCCCCTTTTAAAAGAAGGTGGCCTCACAGCCAATGGGAGCAGTGCTTCTGAGACCCCTGAGCTGGGAGGAGGGGAGAGGAGGCATGCTGGGCATTTCCCCGTATTTCCCTGCCTGGTGGGAAAGCACTGGAGGAGCCTGAGGTGGAACCGGAGGTGCGGAGAGCAGGAGGAGAGAGCTGGAGCCTGAATGTTAAGGCGGAGGTGAGGACACCGAGGAGAGAGCTGGAGCCGGAGCGTTAAAGCGGAGGTGAGGAGAGGAGACCCCGCGCTGGTGGGAGGGGAAAGGAGGCGTGCAGCCAGGCGCAGCCAGGCGCTGCTTGGACGCTCGCACCTGCACCACACACACACAGAGGGCTTCCCCTTCAGTGTTCCCTTTCCCCTTCATGCTGGCTTGCAGAGTCAGAGTTGCTCGCCAGGGCAAGTGAGCAGCCAGGGGCTGCTTGGACGCTCGCGCCCAAACCACGCATGCGCACACACACACACACACACACACACACAGAGAGGGCTTCCCATTCAGGGTTTATGGCACTGCAGTGGGACGTCTGGGAGGTAAGACCCCGCCCCCTCACCCTCTTCGCCTCATGGTCATTCATGCCAGCGAACAGAGTTGCTTGCCAGGGCAAGCGAGCAGCTGGGCTCCGCTTGCTTCCCAAAGTGGCAAGGCTGCAGCGGTGGCGGCCGCCCATTCATTCTGGGCACGCCGCTCCGTGGGAGTTGTCAGTGTGGCTGTCGCCTTTGGTCCGGCAGGCAAAGTGGGAAACTTTCCTGCGGCGGATCTGCCATCCGATGGGGGAGAGAGGTCCCTCAGGGGCCGAGAACTCGGTCGGGAAAGGAGCAGGGGGCGTCAGCCAAGGGCTTTGGTTTGTGTAGCAAGAGCCCCCGAGGCTCCTTGGTTGGGTTTTTTTTTTTGTTTGGTTTTTTGACCTGAAAGCACTGCTCTGATCCATCCTGTGGACTTTGGCCATTTCCACATTCCAGTGTAATAGCGCTATGATTCCACTTTCACCATCCTATGGAATCCTGGGGTTTGCAGTTCAAACTGCAAACCCCAGGATTCCATAGGATGGTGAAAGTGGAATAATAGCGCTATAGCAGTGTAGTGCAGAAATAGCCAGGATGACTTTCTCCTCTTGCTTTTGTTGTGCGTGGACCCTTGGCGCTTGCCACACGCACGTGTTGTGTTGTTTGCCCTGACTGTCTTACATTCCTTGCTTTTTGTATGTTCAACGTCCGCACTCCCTTTAAGGGAGGGAGGGAGTGAAACAGAATGGCTCTGCTTATGCCGCCGCCATCTTTCCTCTCTCCCTGTCCTTTCCCCCCTGCGCCTCATGTAAAATGTGGGCTGTTTTGACATTGCCTTTGGGAGTGACTGGCTTTTTGAACTGTGGAAACCCAACATTCAGAACTAGAACTATTGCCTTAATTCTGGCATTGATGGACGCTTTCTGTGCTTAAAGAAGCGGGGAGGGTTACCAGTTTTTAGGCATTAGAAGTCTATCCAGAGCAGTGATTTAAGGCAGTGTTTCCAATCTATTTGGAATAATAAATAAATAAATAATATCAAAAATGATTTTATGGTTGGGGGTCACCACAACATGAGGAACTGTATTAAGGGGTCGCGGCATTAGGAAGGTTGAGAACCACTGCCCTAAATGCATCAGATCCTATCTGATCTTGGAAACTAAGTATGATCAGCTCTGGCCAATAGTTGAATGGGAGACTGTCAATGAATATTAGGTGCTGTAAGCTATATTTCAGAGGAAGGAACTGGCAAAAACCACCTCTGAGTAGCAATAGCAATAGCATGTGTATTTCTATATAGTTTATTAGTTAAGTGTTCTCTAAGTGGTTTACAATGTGTTAGCTAATTGCCCCCAACAAACTGGGTACTCATTTTACTGACCTGCAGGAGGATAGAAAGCTGAGTCAACCTGCAGCCCATCAGGATCGAACACACAACCTTATGGATGCAGTACCGGTATTTAACCACTGCACCACCAGGGCACCACCAGTAGTCCTTGCCTAAGAAAACCTAGGAAATTCATGGGGTTGCCATAAGTTGACAGGGGAGTAGAAGGTATGGGCACACACATGCAAACACAAAGAACAGATAATTTAAGCAATTGTCATCATACTCGGAGAATATTAAGACTCCTGGATAATTTCTAACCACCGTTCATATTTAGTGATACATGTGTGTGCACAAGTGTATCCCTTATGATAACCACATGAATTTCATCAGGTTTTCTTAGTCAAGGAATACTCAGAGGTGGTGTGCCATTGCCTTCCTCTGAAATATAGCCAACAGTACCTAGTATACCTTAGTATGATCCTGCTTAGCTTTCAAGATTAGATGTCATCTGGTGCTTTCAGGATTTTTATCTGCCCTACTTTTTGATCTCCCACCAAGGCACTATCTTTTTGTGGTGGTAGGATTGTATGATCCTGTGAGGAAAGAGGCTATGCTGACAATCACAGTGGTGCTTTTATGGGTTTGTCGTATCAGATGGGCTTTCGCTAGTGAGCCAGACTAAGACCATTTCCACACTACACTCTTATAGTGCTATTATTCCACTTTCAACATCCTATGGAATCCTGGGGTTTGCAGTTTAGGGAGGGGCATTTAGAATTCTCAGCCAGAGAGCTCTTTGGCCTCAGTTAATTACAAAGCCCAGAATTCCACAGGATGTTGAATGTGCAATAATAGCTCTGTAACAGTGTAGTGCAGAAAGGCCCTAAATGTGCCAAAAAGCTACTAGGCAGCAGCAGTACTGGGGGAGTGTTATGTCCTGCTTCCAGAGCATGGACTCTGACTCAGAGTCTGAAACGGGGGGCATGCTAGGGCCTGCTGTACAGAGAGAGGTTACAGTGCCAGAAACAGAACAGGGGGCAGTGCCAGCTCCAACAGAGTCCTGCCTCTTCAGATATAGAAGAACACTTACCTCGACCCAGCTTCGCAGAGCACAGGCAGCAAAGAGAGATCCAATGTCACTCTCTCAGGATTTATAACTGGCAACAATCAATCAAGTCACAACTGCGCTAGGTTTCACACCTATTTAGCTGGCATCCTTCACCTCCAGGAGTTGTCAGAGCTTATCTCACCTGCTACCTTACTGGATGCCTTGACAAATGCTCAGATTGACCTTGGACACTCCCTTGCTGTGTTTATGTTTATGTTGAAGTTTATGTATGACTCTGTGCTTACTGCCTGGAAGTAAGTAACAAACTGGGAGTTATTCAATTTGTTTTGTTTGCCTTATCAACTGTGTCGGTGTTACCCCACTGGAAAACCCTGTCCTGGGCTCTACAATTTTGATATTAACATATGATTCCATGTGCCTGAGAGGTCACCCAGATGAGCACGTAGGCAGCAACGGTCGAATGATCGAAAACCAGGTCAGGCCAGTAAAATCCCCAGTCACGTAGCTCCAGGAGACCTCAAGCTGTGCAAACCCATGGTAGACAAAGGGTCCTTAGCCACTGAGAAGCCAATTTGAGGGGATTAGCATGTTTGCCCCAAGATGAGCAAAATCCTATCAGGCAAGGACCATTTACATGAAGTCACACCACAACCTAATGCCACCAAAGATCCTGAGACTTTGGCAACACCTTGTAATCTCATCATACAAAGGAAGTTACCATTGTGGAGCTTCTTTCTTGTTGCAACACCCATTGTTCTCCCCGGGAAAGGATTAGCCCTCCAGGTACTTTCCCCCCTACAAATAGCCCCAGTTTTTGAGCAGTTCTTTGGATCAGTCCCAGTCATCCCAGCTGACCGTTTCTCCATCCATTGAGTAATCCTCTCAGCCCTCTCCGTGCTGAGCTCCACTGTTTCACTGTTTTTCCCAGACTGAGGACTTCAGGAAAAGGTGCAGTATTACCCCAGCTATAACCCCTTCAATATTCCCCTATGCAGTTTCCTCTCTTTTGCTTCTTAATAGATCTTGAGTGAGTGTGTGAGTGATTGTATTGATGTGTGAGACTTTCATTCAATAAAATCATTTATTGGACATCTTCTTTTGGTTTTTGGCTTGGCCTGACCCCATAAAAACTTAGTAAAAAGTCCTCGCTAGGTTACCCTGGCTCTCGCATTGCTATTGCTCGTGCTCTGGCTAGTTTCCATTCCCCATCACGTGGAGCATATTGAGGTGTCCCCCAAGGGACCCCAGAAATCAGGGTAACATTGGGACTGAGGTAGGACAGGGTGGTGTGTGGCAGTGGCAGAGGATCTATCAGAGTCAACAACAGTGGCAGCACTGATGATACTCATTACTACTGTGCAGAGGAAGGCATTGAAAATCTCATTTGAATGTATTTTACCATGAAAGCCTTATGATGAGACAATCTAAAATTAAATAGATACTACCAGAAAATGGCACTCCCAGGTTGGAAGGCACTCAACAAACTACTGGTATGCAGCAGTGGACAACTATGAGTAGTGTCATGGCTAATGATGCAACTAGGCTCAATCTGAAAGGATGTCGAGCTGTTGATGTGCTTGGAGGTGAAAGAAGGTGAAATATCTGCACAACACATATTATAGGAACATGTGATGTATGAAGCACGAAGCAGGGTAAGCTAAACATAGTAAAGCAAGAAATGGAACATATACATATTGCAATACTTGGAGTAAGTCAAGAGAGATGTAGAAAAAGCGGTCGAAGGATATAATGTAGTCTGACCAAATAATATCAATAAGGCTTCAGGGAAAATCCATCAATATAACCACAGTCCAAGTTTCTGTTCCAACTGCAGAAACAGAAGAAGAAGAAATGGAAAGATCCCATGCTGGAATCCAGCAGGAAACCAACCACAAACCAAAACAGGACTTGTGGTTAACCTTAGGCAATTGGAATGCAAAATAGAAAACAGAGCAGAATTCAAGACTATAGGAAAATTGAGCCTAAGATCAAGAAATGAAGCAGGAGAGTGACTGACTGAATTTTGAAAGGCCAACCATTTGTTCAGTGCAAACACATTCTTTAAGCAACCAGAGGTGACTGTGTACATGGACATTAACTGATAGCCCAAATAGATATCAAATAGACTGCATAATTGAAAGCAGAAGATGGAGAAACTCAATTCTCTCTTGGAAAACAAAACTAGGAACAGATTGTGGCACAGACTATGAACTGCTAATATAAAAAATTAGATTAAAGCTAAGGTAGGATGTTAAACCAGCCATTGTGCCAAAATACAATCTGAAGATCATTCCTTTCAAAATTAAAGATAATGTAAAAAACAGATTTACACTGTTAAGCATAATTGCCTGAGAGTGAGAAGAACTCCGGGCTGAAGCCAGGGACATTGTGAAGGAGGAAAGAAAAAATATACTATTTGAAGCCAAAAAAGAAAGAGAAGCCTCAAGAGATAACAGATGAAACTCTTCAAGCAGTTAAGGACAGGTTAGAAGCAAGAATAAATCATAAGAGAAACAGAGTCAGAACTCTGAATGCAGCTATTCAACAACTTGTGTATAAGGACATGGAGAACTACTATAATCATCAATGCAGTTAAGTAGAAGGTGATAACAAAATAAAAACAAACAAACAAGAGACCTCTTTTTTCCACAAGATCTGAGAAATCAAAGTGAATTGTAAACTAAGAAGGGGGATGCTCTATGGCCAGCAGGGGGACATTAAATTACCAAGCATAAATAAAGATGATGGAAACAATACACGGAAGAACTATGCAAAAGAAATGAAAGGTTGTCAGATTCATTCAAAGAAGAACCATATGAAGATGCACCTCCAATTTTAGAAAGTGAAGTGAAAGCTTCACTCAGAGTGCTTGGGAGGAATTAATCTGCAACCCAGGTGTCTGCTTTCATGGGGATTTGAGGGTATATTGAGTGTTTTCAATGTGTGCTTTGTTTTTCCTATTTGTTGACAGCTTTTAACTAGAATTGGAGTAGATTCTGTCTCTGTAGCTTGAAGTAGTTGTGTTGATATACCATCTGCTCCTCCAGATTAACCCTCTTCTCACATGCCTCCCTCTGAGCTAGTATTTCCTACTGTTTCAGGATCTTTTACACCTAGCAGGAATTTTTACACCTCTATATACTGGTACTAATGTGGAGACACCACCTGGAGATTCAAAGAATAGCTGAGGGAATTAATACACACATGCACAAAAGATCCAAGTAGTCTTGCAATCACACAAGGCTAACTGAAGAAAAGGGAGGAAAATTGAATAGCAAGAAGTTAGGGCGTAATGGGTGATATTTACCTACCCAGAGAGAAGAGACAAAGTGATGTGGCCCAGACTAAAAGTATGAAAGCAGTATCAGAACAGGAAATGGTATGAAAGAGTGATGGCCTATGTTCAGAGTACTACGAGCTATCTGGCTCAGAGTCAGGGTTTAAATACTCTTTTTTTCACTCTGAGGGGGGAAGGTGCTAATGGCTTTCTGGCAGAGTAGACAATGGAGTCCAGAATGAGCTAATGGCCTTAGCATTAGGTGACAAAGGACTGATGGGAATTGTGATAGTTTTCTAATGGTGGGACAGATGAAGAGACAAAAGGAAAGTGGATGGAGGAAGAGGGTCAAAGGCAATCAGTCATTCTGTGGGAGCAGTTTCAGGCACTATTGTTTCTAAATGTTGAGTCATTGAGGGACATTTGCAAGTCCATTGTCATTGGAGCTTCCCTGATTTTGATCAAGCCGTGCCTTGAGGTCCTGATCTGAACTAATTTTGCAATGCATGTGTGCAGCCAGTTCCTCTTTGCTGGCACATTTTTCCAGCCATAGCAGGATATAATTTATATTTCACATCAACTAATATTTGCCAATTAAACCATATCAAGGAGTGGGGGTGTACAGCCTGATAACAATTCACTTCCACTTATTATGCACAGGGAAAATGTGGCACCTGTTTGCTTGTTTGTTTATATGTAAGTTACTCTTGGCAATGAACTCAAAGCAGCTAATGAAAAAATAAAACAAAGTCCTGCCAAAAACTTATTTATATTTTTAAAAAAGTAATCAGACATTTTAATAATAAAACACACAGTTAAAACAGTTTTAAACAACTTTTCAACATAATTAAAAAAATAAAAAGACAAAAATGTAGCACACCACATTCAAATCATGAATATGCCAAAAAATTTAAGCACCAAAGTCCTGCCTAAATAAAAAAGTCTTTTCCTGCTGGCAGAAAGACAACAGTGAGGGATTAGTCAAACTTACTGTGGAACCTTGCTACTCAACAGAACAACCTATTTGATAGGAATGTGCAGCAAAACATGACTCCTCACACTGAGACATCATAGAAGTCTGGTTTGCTTAATTGCACTTCAAAGGAGGAAGTCACTGCACTCAGAAATGGAATAAAGAAGTGAGAGAGGTGCATTGGGATTGAACTAGGACCACTTTATTAATTTAACAGAACTTCAATGAAAACCAAAGGACAGAAAAATCTTCCCCCAATTGCTTGACCATTCAAGCAGATGATCTCCAGGGAGTTTGGAAAAGGAATTTAATTCTTCCTGCTCCCCACAGATGAGGTGGGCAGAATGTATCAGCACTTCCATTGACAGCTTTCAGTGAGTGCTGGTGTTTTCTGTACAGCAGCATCCATATCCTGCCTGTTGGTCACATAGCCCTTGAAAGCAAGCCTCTGGAGTGGCCTATCACCCTTAAATGATTCCTACAGGACAATATCAAAGCCTTACAAAATGCCAGCCCTGCACAACCCCTCTGAAATGGCCAATTAACACATTTAAATATGATAACTCCACAAACTAATATACATCCTGACAAGTCTATGCAGAGTAGGTGACCCCTCCACCCCCAAGCTTGGTGGTGAAGGAAATTTCTACTGACCCTTCTCCCCCTGCAAAGGCAATCAGTTAACCTTGCACAAATTAGGGAGGGTGATTGGGGAGCCATAGACGACAATGAGTAGAATGAGGAATGCAGGGCTAAACTCAGCATCTAGAACAGCATCTGGAACAGGGCTTTCCAAACCGTGTGCTGTGACATGTTAGTGTGTCACCTGAAGTATGTTAGTGTGTTGCCTACAGTCTTGGAAATGTATGTTATTATTTCTAAATCATATACTTTAAAAAAATATATGAAAGGTTTTCATGAGATATATTGTGTCCCCATACATTTTGTTATTACAATTTATGTATGTGTCTATATCTCTTATAAAGGGTTAGTTTGTTAGGGAGGTTTGTTATTAGGGGTTAGTTTAACCTCCAGTTTGCTAGAAAAACTGAAATACTGTGTCACAAAATGGTGCATGACTAAAAAGTGTGTCACCAACATGAAAAGTTTGGGAAGTTCTGATCTAGAACATCATCAAGGTGTGACTGTGAAGACAACAGCCACACTTCCATCTGTCAAGCTGCCAAATAAATTCCCCCACGTAGCCCTGTTTGGGTGCATGAAGGAATGGGCATTTACTTTGACATGGTGGGAAGCTAAATAACATCTCTTTCTGGTCTCCTTTTCCATTATTTCTCTACAGTCATATCTTTCCTCCTTTTCTTTCTGAAAAATGGACCTGTGCGACACACACCATTTCAAAATGTCTGTTTGTTTTGTTTTTGACAGGTCTATCTCAATCAAAAATTGGCTCAAGTAAGCTAACAAAAGTAGCACATTGAGTGCTGCAGCTGAAACAATCAAAACCAACGGTGCATTAAAGGCTGCAATTAAAATGTCACCATTGGTGAAGAGAACGGCAGAAGCCAGGGAACATGTGTTTGTTGCATTTTCACTTTGCATATGGAGGGAATTCTAAAGAGTCTTGATAAGACTAACACATTAATTGCCAGAGGGTGCAGTTCACACATCTGTAAATGCCAGTTGAAAAGAATCAGTTGGAGTGTGGAAATTTTATTTTTTTCCTGGACTGAGAACTCCAGATTCCTCCTGTGCCCATGGATACAATTTTATTATCATTTCCCAGTCCTTTCATGTTATTAGAAAAGTTATAGAGAATCCTCACCTGTTATAGAAAAATCCAGGGCTTTATTCTGTCACCTTCTCCTACATCCTGCATCAAACAGATTATACATTTTCATGACAGAAACCTGAATGTAGATTTGCAACTTTTGTAAAGAAATAGTGTTTATTTGTTTATAACAATTAAACAATTATGAAGTTAAAAACATCATTACCCCAAAATGTGGGTTACTCAAGGGTCCACCAGCAATGCCAATGCCTCTCTTAAACAGTGGTTAATATAAGCTCAAGGGGGAGGCCTGCGAGAGATGAGAGGTAACCTTATGAGATCCTTTACACCTATGTCTACTGGTACTAGTGCAGGGAAGTGTTACCCTGAGAATTGGGGGGTCCCGTGAGGGGCGCCTAGGTTGCCAATTAAAATACCAAATTGGGGGAAATTAGCTCAAACACTGTTTTGACTAGCAAGAGGCAAGGTAATGTTGCGAGGACCTTTTAACCCAATGTCTATGGCTTCAGGTCAGGGAATAGGCACACAAGGTTTTTAAAATAACAAGTAACAACTTTATTGGAAACAACAGCAAATAAACCCAACACACACACTCTATCTAACTGGGAAGCAGAAGGGGGAAAAGTAAGGATGGGTAATACAACCTGGTCTCGATGTCCTGGGGAAGATAGATGAGGTTCCGAAGTGGAAAGCTCAGTGTGGCGGGCTGAGGGGAGTTCTTTAGACAAACCGGCGGCAAGGTGGGATGACAGTCCAAATAGTTCAAAGACTGCTTGGAAATCTGGGGTTTTTATAGGGAAGTTTGTGCTTTTTGGCAATGGCAAGCCAGGTGAGAACAAAAGGAGTTTTGGGCTGGACAAAAGACTGAGAGAGGTTCACTTTAACCTGATGGAATTATCTCCCGATTACAATGGTACACAAATGACTTGTTTACCAGACTGGCTTGGCTGAGAGCATCTATTGTAAAGTACACGTGGAAGTTCCCTGAAGCAGGGAATGAAGTTTTAGTTTGCTGGCCTCAAAAGAGATTGGAATGAAAGAGCAATTAGCGGCTGTACTCATGTCTGTGCTTGTCCGGAGAACTTACAAACACGTGGAGTGAGGTAACTGAGAGTGGGTCCAGCTAAGGCTGAATGGTTTGATATCAAAATGATATCTGGGGCCCTCACCCAAGGGTGCCATACCGGAAGTAACAGAAGAACCAGCCAGAGATCCTAATGTAAGCTTGTTTGTTTTATCAGAGAAATGAACAATCTCTCCCACACAAGATCCACACAGTCTTACAATCACATAAAGCTAACTGAAGGAAAAGGGAGGAAAAGTTTAGATAGTGAGAGTTCAGAGTTAAGTGGGTGATACTTACCAATCCAGTAAATAAGCAAACAGTGGTGTGGTTTAGACTAGGAGTCAAGGGCAGTACACAGAGAGGCACAGTGATGACCAGCAACCAGTGTACTGCAAATTGGCTAGCCCAAAACTGGGGTTTAAATATTCTTTTTCTGCCTGGAGGGTGAAGGTGCTAATGGCTCTCTGGCAGAGTAAACAATGGAATCCGGAGGGTGGATAATGGGGTTCAAAATGAGCGAATGGTCTTAGTGTTAAACGACAAAAGGCTAATGGGTATCATGAGAGCTCCTTAATTGCTGGACAGGTGTGAGGGCAAAAGAGAAGTTTGGTGGTCCGAGGAAGAAGGACTAAGGCAATCAGCTGTCCTGTGGGAATATCACAGAAGCTATTGTCTCTAAAAGTAGAGTCATTGAAGACTAACTGTACATTCATCATCACTGGAATTTCTCTGATTGTTTCCTGACTATCACTTGGCTATATCTTGAGGTCTTACCTGACCTGACGTTGCAATGCACATGTTTGGCCAGCTTTTCCTCTTAGTCAGCATGGCCATGAAGCCATAGCAGCTACTAATTTATATTTATGCCAATTAAATCATATTCGCCAATTAAACCATATCAAAGCAGAAAGTGTATTGCCTATTAACAACATTACAGATTAAAAATATTAACATGTGTTAAAAGACTATAGAAACCTGCACAGCATTAAAAGCTTAACCATAGTCAGTTTGTAAATGTCTGATGGCACAAAAATGTTTTGGCCTGCTGACAGAAAGTGTGCTAGTATGGGGTCATCCTGGCCTTGCTATGGAGCTACTGAGAAGGATGTCTCCCTTGATCCCACTAAACAAGCCTGAGAGGTGGTAGGACAGAAAGAAGGAACTCTTCAAATGATTTTAGAGCTCTACTGAGCTCATAAAGGGAGATAACAGTCCTTCAAATAACCTTGGGTCAAGCTATATCATGTAACTTGAAAGGACCCAGTTTTAACTAACTAACTCAACTATCCTGGAAATTGATTAGGCAGACACAGAGTTCTGGGATATAAGAATGGAAAGTGCAGGTAAGAGCTATAAATGAATCTTACAAATTCTTCCCAATTAGTTTGATGACAAGTTAGCTTACGCTGTTCAACTTTCTTTGTGACCTTCAAATGTGAAATTTAATTCCTACCTTTAACATTTTAGTCATACCTTTAAAACTTCCAATGAGAAACATGGGAGAGATTGTCTATGAGCATGGCTAGATATAATTTTGAGGGTCTGAGGGAGTTGGGGCATCTCAAGAAATGATGACTCTTTGACAGACAGCTTCTGTTTGTTCACTTGTAATTATTCTGAAATGCGGTATTAAGCAAGCAGACCTGTGATAATTTGAAAGAAATGAGTCGGTGGGGAGGAATGCTACTAATATCTGGCAGCAGCTCTTAGAGTTCAAATGGGCCTTAGAAGTATCACTGAATGGAAGAGAAGTTGCAGTGCCAGATGTGGCTAAGTTAAAGAGCACATCCTGAAGCATTTATAACTCTCTCTTCTACAATGACCTTCCATGCTGATTAACTGAAAAAAAAAAATCTATCGTTCACACATTGTTGCCCAAAATTCAACATGACACTGTTTAAGTAGATATAGTGTCTTGTTTGCTTCTTATTAGCACCATTGCATATGGATAAATGTACATTTTCATAACTGTGGAACTAGATTGTATTGAAGTAATTGAATTTCCAAAGTGCTTTTTTTGGGGGGTAGAGGTAGGTCTCCCCCCCCTTCAACAGTCAGTGATACATTCATTCTGCTTCTCCAAGCAGAGAAAAGTACCAGGACACAGTAACTACCCAGGTTTGTTCTCTTTGGAAGAGCATCACTTCATTAGGGCTTGCACTGCTGGAATTTCTTTTCAAATATTCTGGATAAGCTTAGGTGGAAGACACCTAAAGGAATTCAGTAGGTAGGAACATTCCACTGCTGTCATATCAAATCTCCAGATACCTGATAATGATACCTGAAGGAGGCCTTTTCAGACAAGAAAGGGAAAGTTTTGCAGTCACTACAGCCAGAAGAGTGGGGCAGCCCTTCCTTGGAACTGCTGAGGGTGGAGCCCAGGCAATTCCGTATAGTTTCTGAGCTCCTCATGTGTAGGACCTAGATGCCAGGCCACTTAATCCAAGAGAAGTTAGACTGGCATTCTCATTACTATCTTTCTGCAGGCACATTATAACTTTCCCCCCAGCAAGTCTTTCAAGACTGACTGTTTAAGGGGACTGGTCCTTGCAGAATTGTGTTCTATCTGTGCATTTTGGGTTTTTGTTGTTGTTGTTTTCAATAGCTATTTGTCTAACTGGCTTTAATTTATGACTAGAATAATGATTTTTTTTTAAAAAAAAAACGAACTTCTATATTTGGTATATTTTTAGTTATGTTTCTTTTTCATTCCCTGTAACTGTGTCATGCAGTAGCACTGGGGAGTGTCTTTCACATGAAGTAAGGCTAGTTCATAATGTCACTGCACAGAGAACAGTGATTGGAGAGTGAGGGGGCAGAACGAGAAGCCTATTTATGCTGATTCCACCCCCTCCTTTCCCTCTTTCTCACAAGCAACATATCAGCAAGAACAGATCATATGAAGAAACTGTGTTCATGGGATCCAAAGCCTCAGAAAAACCTCTCCATGTTTACTGTTTATTTCTTCCACTTCCTTCTCTCTTAGTTTCCTTGTCTCTCAGGCTGTTTGTTGGGGTATTGGGGCTTGTTTACTTGGCAGCGTGGCAGCAGTTACACACGCCCAGCATCTGTCTGGTACCTCTGTTGAGAGGGGAGGGGGAGTGGAGTCATCTCAGCTTGGTTGAGATGACCCCTCCTAGTTGAGCATCTGTTGCAGTTTTGTGTTTCCCGTAGGTGTAAGAACCTCCCCTCAGTCCATATGGGTGAATCTGTCCACATTAGGCTTTTAGTCCAAAGGCCAGGGCTTACCAAACCCTACTAGTGGCTGGTGACTTTAGAATTTGAAAGGTCCTTGAAGGGTGGACCCATATAATAGGCAACCATTGTCCATGGCC
This sequence comes from Ctenosaura bakeri, assembly GCA_948474755.1. NCBI lineage: Eukaryota > Metazoa > Chordata > Lepidosauria > Squamata > Iguanidae > Ctenosaura > Ctenosaura bakeri. The sequence goes on along the minus strand of CAOLHI010001816.1, from coordinate 209,801 downwards.
ATTCTTAAAAAGATTGAACCCACCTGAGCAGCTACCTGTTCTTCTCCATATAAGGTCTCTCTTTTCCATGCAGCAGCTCTCACCATCTTTTTTGGCACTCTCAGGGTCAGTGAATTGGTGCTACAAAGGAGGGGAGACAGGCCTGGCAGAGCCACGGAGTTTCACAACCTGACCTTGGGATGGCACCAGGCACTGGTCACTAATAGGAGTTCCAAAACTAATCAGAAAGGATAGGATTGGTCACCACACTCCAGTTATGTAGTGACTTATCCTTGTGCCTGGTGAGAGCTTTACAAGATTACATAAGCAAGTGAAGCAGCCCTCCTGGCCCGTTATTTTGCCATGCTGATTTGTCTCCCCTGACCAGATACAAGTTCTGAGTCATCATTTCTTGAGCAATCTCTGCATTGGGGTTGCAAGGGGTGAAATTTGGAATGCATTCATTCCACTTTGGAGCTGCCTCTAAAGTGATCATGATTGACATGGATGCCAAAATGATCCAGCACAAAGGGTGGTGGAAGTCCTCAGTCTACTCACATTACATCAGATGTTTGCAGTTATGACTGTCTTGTGATGTTACCTCTTTTCCACATACTAGGGTAAGGCAGAGAAGGTGATGTGTGTTGGTCTGTGACCATGGTTTCATCTACTGGGTGGAGCACCAGCTGTGGAACAGCCATTTTGGCTCCCACTGGGGACTGGATGATGGAGCCACCATCAAATGACTGGGCAGGAGAGACCTTCACTGGCGCAGCCTTTTGGCACTCTTGTTCAGGGAGTTCTGTGGGTCTCCAACTGACATCCTGATGATCAGAGACAATGACATTGAGCTGCTGAAGAGAAAATTTCTCATTCTGCAAGCCACTCATGACACAGTAAAGCCACATGGCCAGGGTGCACAGTGTCTGGTCAAGCATAGTCCCTAGATGGATCTAACTGAGGGAAGGCAGCCTCCGTAATATTGCTATTGCTCAACAGGGAGATTTGGAATGCAGTGTTTTAAGGCTTGGGGAATTAAATTCAACACCTGGAAATAATACTTCAAAGACTCAAACTCAACAGAGCAGCTGAGGTCCATCTATTCATACAGGGGAACCAGTTATACCTAACAGATTTGCAACAGGGGATGAGGGCTGTTTTGGTCAGCCTGATGGGGGATGAGAACTAAGTCAACATTTGCCCTTTTCTATGGTAGGTAGCGGGGGGAGTAAGTAGGACTTTGGAGAACACCTATGGTACACATTTGGTGAAGGATAAGCTTCTGGAACTTCCCTAGTGGGAGTGGGGAAGGAATCTCTTCTAGGGGCTGGCCTGAGGGGTTTAAGCCCTCACTTGTGGTCCCATAACAATGAGAGATGTTCCATTGGCTGTGCCTTCCAAGAAAACAACCAGCTGAGATTGTATCCCATCTTTGTGGATTTGCTTTGGGACCTTAGTCTTTGCTCAAGGGAAGTGAACCACTTACCTCAGCTGCACCCACAGTAAGACCCCCACTCCTTTGCATTTCCAAGAAGATGGCTGTAAATTAGGCAGTAGGTTAAATAAAGTTGTCCATGTTTAACCCAAACCTTATTGTGTGGTCTCATCATTTCATAGATTAGTCAGCATTAACGGTTGTATGTCACCTTGAGTACTAGACTGAAAAAAAGGTAGGAGAGGGAGGAAGAGGAGGAGGGGGAGAAGAAAAAGAGGAGGAGCAACAACAACAACAATGACAACAACAATTCACTGCACTGAGTGACACTAAAAAGAAGGAAAATCTCTGCTGGCTTTAAAAGGAACAAACTATGCTGATTTATGTAGCCAAGGACATTTCTTTGCATTTAACAACAGCACCAAAAGTTCCATGTTGTTTTGTTTGATATGTCTTGCTCTATTGGTTTCTGTATTTTGGATTATTTTCCTTGGTTACTTCCTGATTGATGTTGGATTCTGCCAGATTGCCTTTTGTGTCTAGACACTAAAGTGCCTCAGCTACAGTTCCTGCCTATACTGCTAATCACTGGCAGAGTAATTAAAGGAAGTGGCCCTAGAAAGGAATATAAGAATATAAGAAAGTGTCTTCTGCCCAATCACTATTCAAAAAGATCTTTGTGTGACCTGGGTACTGGTGATATTATGTCTTCCCCCAGTAAACGTCTGCTTGGCTAAGTGCCAGTAGGGATATTTTGTGAGTCTCAGTCATCATGAAACTTCCTGTGAGATCTCAGTCAAGGTCTTGCAATATAGCAAAATCTCACATGATTTCAGCATGCCTTATACAGGTCTTTATACAGCCTGCTTGATCCTGAGTTTGGGGCATTTTGTGATTGGTCATCAGTGTGATTCCCTTATCCAGTGCATCCTCTGTGGCATCTTCACTGGATTCTCTAGGCTGATCCTGTCCTTCTACTTAGGGGACAGGAAAAAAATGCTTTCCAGGTCACTGTGGCTCATTTTTACATCTTCTTGGAGTTTCTGCCTTTTCCTAAATGCTCTGTCAGAGTAATTGTTCTCTTACAGTTGCATAATTAGGAATATATTCCTAATACATAATCAGAAATATATAACATTCAAAGATATATCATCCTCAGGGAGAAAACTTGTCTCAACACATTGTGACATGCATTTGTGAAAATGGTCAACCACCATTTGATTTTTTTCACATTTCAGAACCTTTTTTGACAGAAAAAATGTTTTTGAATAGTAAATATCATATGGGGGGGTTGCACAAAAACAAAGTGTTTGCACAGCTGAGGGTAGAAAAGTCTTGAATTGTGAAAAATGGCCAAAAATGCACAAAGACTCTTCTGATCCTGCATAGTTTAGTGAAAACTTTTGAAATTATTTGTTCTTGTGTATGTGAACCACCACCATTACAACAAAGACTACCCTCTCCTAGTTCTACTGAAAGAGGTGTGATTTACTTTAAAATGTTTTATTTAAGAAAAATTCTCCAAATCTGTTTTAAACCTTATCTTGGCTGATTTTTTTTAAAAAAATGTGTTGAGTGACTCCTGGAGTATTTTCTGAATTTGTGGAAATTCCAACATGTTGCACAGTATAAAAATGCCTCCAGCAGTGTGGATGCAGAACCAATGATATTCTCTCCCTCCTTCTCTCTCATTCACACACACACACACAGCATCATACAAGGTGGAAAAACAGCTACAGTTAGATGTACTAGGTTGCTACTTCCCTATTCATCTTTTATCAGTAGAAATTGACTTTTTTCACCGGTCTTCCTCACTAGATAACTTGTGCTATATTTGTATCACCACCCTATCCTGACCACATTAAAAAAAAAGAAAGACATCAATCAATCAATCAATCTGCACTAAACCACAGTTACTGTTGATGGTGCAGCCATAGATGTAGGGTCCATTAAAGTCTAGCTGTCTCAGGGAATCATAATTGCCAGGACACTTTGCAATGTAAATAAACAATACTGAAGGGGCTATTTGTCATCAGAATGCTCACTCAGATTTTTTTTCTGTTTATATTTTTGTTTCAATGCAAAAAAAGTAGCCCAAAATATTTGTTGAGACAACCATCTCAGCATGTTTTTTGTATTTCAAACAAACAAACAAACAAACAAACAAACAAACAAACAAACATGTGCCTAGCAGGTGGCTGAAACTTGGACACATTGTTTACACCTTTTCAAATGACAATATTGTAAAATGCATACTTCCTCGATTATGTTCTGTGTAAAATCTACGATAAAACTCCGGGGAAGCAAAATGTCTTGTCATACTGAGTGAGTGCTAAATATTGCATTTCTTGGCAGCTCACCTAACTAAACTGTTAAAAGTTTCCAAACCTTTAGTGTCAGCATCCAGCTTCTCAAAAGGCTTCAACCAGCTTACTTGCTGTGTAGAGATTTCTGTTTTAAAAAAATTACTGAGAGATAATTCCAGTGTCTGTATTCAGTTTAGCTGTAATGACCACAAGCTACCACACCTTCAGATTAAACTGGGGAAGAGGGGACAGACAGGGGAGGAAGCCCTTTTAATTCGTCTCTTGCTCTTTGCTCAGTGATCATTTGCAAAAAACAAACATTTGCCATGAAGACATAACTGCCAATTTAGCCTAACGAAGACAAATGGGATAATGAGCTGGATGGCAACTGAGAGCTGAGAAATCCATCAGAATGCCCAGTGCTAAGTGGAAAGTGTCCCTGCCAGAAGGTCTATATGCTAATGTTTCCTTGATTTGCCAACCTTGGCCCTACAATGTTCGACAGAATAGTACAGCATCCCAGTGTGTTACTGATGTGACAGTAATTTGGATGTAAATCAGAACAAGATCCAATGATTTGGTTTTGCAGAGTTTAATTCGAACAAGGAGATAAAATGACATGATGTCTTTCAAAATTTTCATTAGAGAGTAGACTACAGTGAAGTCCCTAAACACACACCTGAAGTTTTATGTCTGTGTTCTTTGTTATGACAGCTTTGCTTGTGTATGTTAGTGTCTGAGATGGGGAATATTTGTCCCTCCAGATGTGTTTTTGACTGTGACTCCCATTATCTTTCACCATTGGCTATTTTGATGATGAGAATTAAAGTTTGACAATATTACGAGAGTCATATATTTTTGATTTCTGTTCTGTGCACTTTGTACTTTCTCCAACCGGTAAGCTGCATTTAGAAATCCCATTTGGCTTGTGATTTCTTGGGGATGGTAAGAAGCTCAAATGAGGAAGCACATGTATGCTGTCTCTAACATAAGACCATATGTCATAGTCTAGAGATGTAAAGAAAATAAATTCAAGCAGAAGCAATGCATGCTTATAACTTGAATGTGATATAGGAATATAATATAATATAAAAGTTTTGTAACACAACCATTGTTGTGCAAAATCTTGATAAGATTTTCCTCTCCTGCTTTCTGAAACTCTTGTGGCTTCTTGCAAAAATAATTTGAATGAATTGCCCATGGAGATACTTCCCCTGCTCAACTCACTTTTTGTTTAACTTAAGACAAAATGTTGGTGACAACATTTAACTAGTATCTACTAGGGGAAAAAAGAGCCTTCAGTCCTAAACTTACATATTGGGGGAAAAAATGCAATAGATTTTAAGTTAATTTATTCAGAAGGGGGGAGATTTGCACCTTTTTGAGTCACCACTCCTGAGTTTTAATTCATGGTGGGCATGGATCGTTTTTAAGGGAAACATATGTAGACATTTTGTGAAAAACTAAAAGAATGTCACTAGAAATAATGCCTCAGGAGTGTTTTATGTAATTCAATGCCGTTTATTTAATTTGACCATTTTTTTCCTCATAGTGGGACAAAATAATTTATTGGGATTGACAGGATTTCTGTTACATGTTCAGGACATACAGTTCAAATATATATGTGGAAGAAGTTAAAAAAAAAGAAAAAGAAATGCCATACATAAATGTTGATTTAAAACAAGAAACAACAGTAACAATGAATTAGGGCATTTTCATGAAGGACTGTTTGATAATATAGGCATATTCCTCCTCGTAACCACAAAAATCTAGGTGGTATTCATTATTGTTGTTTTTGTTGTGTGCTTTCAAGTCATTTCTGACTAATGGCATCCATAAGGTAAACCAAGTTTTCTTGGCAGAATTTGTTTGGAAATGGATTTTCCATTGCTTTCCTCTGAAACTGAGAGAGTATGACTTGCCCAAGTTAACCCAGTGGATCTCCATGACTGAATGGTTATTCGAACCCTGGTCTTCTTGAGTTCTATTCTAGAACTTAAACAACTACAGCACACTGACTCGGGTGAAGTTCTACATTCAGGCAAAGACTGAACAAATCTAAGGACAGACTAAGGACAGACCGTCTGGATTTGGGTCTGTGGTTTGGGTCTTATTTTACTCAGCTCTAGTTTGTACTTGCATGGGAGACCCTAATGAAATATAGCTAGCTGTAGACTATATTTCAGAAGAAGGAAATGACAAAACCACCTCTGCATATTCCTTCCTAAGAAAATCTTATGAAACTCATCAGGTCATAATTGCTGTAAGTCAACAAGTGATTTGAAGGCATATATGCACACACAAATCAATGATAAATGTTGCCATTTGGAGCATGGTTCAACTACCACTGAAACGATATGGTGGAACAATAAGGATACCTTTTCAATACCAGTAGCACCTTGGGCTCTAATCCTTGCTGTGTCCTTTTCTGTATATCTCATGTGAAATAATGCAAAGTACACTTAGATAGCTGCTGAGGGAATAAATAACTCAAGTTCCAACAGATGCATTCTTTCTGAAAACAGCATCTGACTTTAAAAACATGACAGAAAAGACATTCCAAAATAAGCACTTCAGGTAAAATGAGGGTTTTCTTTTCTTTTAACATTGTTTCCATAGAGAATATATAAAGAATGAATTGCTGTCCCAGTGCTGTTATATCCTACTTTGTAAGGAAAATAAGACAAGATGTACTATAATGCATTTGATGTTACCTGCAATTTTCTTTTTCACACCTTTATATTAATATAGCATATCCACAGAAACTGGAAAGTTAAAAGGTACAATGATTTAAATTCAAGGCTACAAAATTTTGTTAGCTACAACAGCCTTGATTTCTGCATCCCCCTGTATTCAAACATCTAGCTTTGGTCAACATTAGTAGAGGCTCACTTCAGTTTGGAGCTCTTCTTAAATCTGGCTGATTCCAGGTCAGTTCTAGAAGCAAAATTCCCCTAAACATGAAGCATGCCTCTAACCGTGAGACTTTGTCTTAAGCAGTATGCTTTCTGAAGTATTTTTGCAGGAGGTGGCACAAAAATGTAGTTGATAAATAAAGAAAACAAGAAGTGAAATCTTCTCTAAAAATATTTAGAAAAATATTTGTAGATTCTGGTGCTGATAGATAGCAATGGTTCATTGTTAGAGACAGAATAGTACAAATGGGTGTGATCATCTTTCTTCAGCTGATATATTCCTTTCTTTCATTGTTGCAATTCACCCAGACCTAGTCCATTCAAACTACTGTTTGGACTAGCTGTTAATGGGTTGGTGGAAATGTGTACGAGCTAATGTATATCAACTGAGACTTGAAATGTAAGCTTGCATAGCTGACTGGCCCTCATTATAAAAATTCTTTCTACATTGGAAGTTTGTGTGTCTGAGAGAAGCTATTTCTCTGTCATTTCATTTTGGGTATTTAAGGAGATTTCAGAGATTTTTGCTTTTGTATGTAAGAGCATTCCAGTCCTCAGATGCACTCTGAAGTCACATAGTCCAGACACCAATTTTATTGCCTTAGTGAAGAGTAGGACAAGAATTTAACTCCTTGTACTCACTTGAACTGAAATGCCAAGTTCTCTACCAAGGAATGAACTGTGTGCTCAACGCTGAGCATTCAGAGATGTGGAGAATCCTTTGTCTCTGTATATGTGTGTGTGTGTGTAATTTTATCTAAATTCTGCCCTCAAAATCTTTCTGAAATATTACTATAGCAGAAACTGAGACAAAAATTTGCAATGACTTAGAGATGTACAGGTTCCATAATGGTGTTTGTATTTCACATCAATGTCTCCCCCCACCCCCAGTTAGTAGTAACTTAATGTTCTTTCCTAATATGGATTTGGGGCAAAATGCTTTGTACTTCTTTGGTTACTCAGAGAAGTTTCCATACCATTTTCAATTTGAGTGCAATTTGAGTTTGTCAAGTAAATTAGCAATAATATATGGGCTTTCATTTTTGAAGCCATCATTTAAATGTCAAGTAATTGCACATCTGACCAATCAGTTGAAATACAGTTTCCAATTGCAGTGCATTTAAAACTTGCTTTAAAAGTGCTAGAGTTCCTGTATTTTTAGATGCATGTATGTATGAAATATGACTCACAATCTTAAAATACATCCTGTATTAAAATATGATAACACAATGAACAAATTCTTAATTGAGAATGACAGAGTATAAAGTAATAATTGCTTAAAGAAAAGTGATTTCAATATATTAAGTAGTCTGATGTTAATTGTTCTATCTGATGAACATGTGAAATAGATAATTTGCCACTCCAGAGGGTGCAAACTTTGGTATGACTGGATTTGACAAAGAAGGAGAATGCAAGATTATAGACAGTATCTTCAAAGTCTATCACTGACCCTAAAATGTCCAGTTTAGAATAAAAGAATTCTAAAGGCATATTGTAAATAAAAACAGCTAAAGTGAATAGAACAGAATAGATGTTATCAAATGGTGATAAAAAAATGGAAGCCCTCAAAAAAGTACTGTGGAATAGTAAGGGTTAAATATCTGAATATCTGAAACAACTTTATCACACTATCACTTTGAAACCACTTCATCACACACATGATATGTCATCTGGATCTTCCTACCATGTTGGGCAGTTATACAAATGTAAGAGCTAAGGACGGATTGATTGATCTATCATAGGGTAGTTGGTTGTTGTTTTTCACTTGTGACCATGCCAAATATCCTCAGTCCAGAAGTGTAATTGTTTGCTTCAACTTGGCTTGTGAGATTTACTCTTCAAAGACTTTACTTTCAAACTTTACATCATTTTTTTCTTTTTTTTGCCCAAGTCCTCAATAAAGTATGAATCAAGTCCATTTGATCTTTATATATTGAAGAAAGTCAAGGTTGGAGACACACTACATTTGGTTCAGAAAATAGGCTGAAAGAGGCAATGTAGTTATGGTATATGCCAAAGGCAGACTTCAGGCTTCCAGGCTTTTGTTTGGTTTTGATGATTCCATCCTCGTATTTTTTTTTAAACCCCCCCACATAGATTTACTCTATCCAAGCCCTCTTTCAAGGCTGAACAAAGAAACAGATACATATTGTGATTAACAACTCATACATTTCTGGACTTGCAATGTGTTCTACTACAACCGCTGCATTCATAAACCATGTTGCATATGTTACAAAACTGCATGAAAATGCTGCTCATGTTTCTAAAATGAGCACAAACATACTTCAGTCAATGGGGATGCTGTAATTCACCCACAAGTATACCAGTGAATTCTTAGTTGTTTTGTGTCCATCCCTGATATACATACAATTCATAGCAATCTTTGGGAAGTGCATTCTGTGCATTTTTGTCAGTTTCAGAAAACTGGGAAATCAGTTTGGCCAGAGGTAATTTTATGTTATGCTATTTTGAATCAGTCTCTCTCACCACATGTAAGTTTGACCTTCATTTATCTTAGCTGACTGAATGGGTGAAGGAACTAATTAATACCTCCTCACAACAAGACAGGGTTCCAACATGTCTAAAGGAGGCAGGTTGAAGGCCTTTCCTGGATCCCTCTGTAATGGATAATTGTCAGCAGTGTCCAATATTCCATTTTTGGGCAAGGTAATAGAACATGTTATTGCCTCCCAGCTCTAGAGATTCCTTGATGAAATGGATTGTCTAAATCCATTTCAATCTGGTTTCAGGCCTGGTTATGGGATGAAAACAGGTGACTTATGCCAGGAACTAGAAAAGGGGATTGTGTTGGTTCTGCTGGACTACTCATTGATTTTAATCAGTCATGGTCCCTTTTGAGTCACCTCACTGGGATGGGCTTTGGAGGCACTGTTTTAAAGTGGCTTGGTTCCTTCCTAGAGAGATGAACTCTGAAGATGGTGCTGGGGAATTCTTTTTGACCCCTTAGTCATCTGTTTGTGGGGTCCCTCAGGGCTCAGTTCTGTCCCCTATACTATTCAAAATCTACATGAAACTGTTGGAAGAGGTTGTCTGGAGGTCTGGAGTTTGATGCTACTGGTATGCTGATGAAATCCAACTTTGTTTCTCCTTTCCAGCCAACTCAAAGGAAACAGTTTCTGTTCTAAACCTGTGTCTGCCATCAATAATGTATTGGATGAAGGCGAACAAATTGAAGCTCAATCCAGATAAGTCAGAGGTACTCCAGGTCACTCTATAGGCAGATTAGGAAATAGGGATACAGTCTGTCCTGGATAGAGTTACAATCACACTGAAGATTCTGGTTCTTGATTTGGGTATACTCCTGGACTCTGCCTTGAACCTTGAGGCCCAGGTTTGTGTCATAGTCAGGAATGCCTTTGCACATTTAAAGTTTGTGCACCAGTTACACCCATTCCTAAATCTGGCCATGGTGAGACACACCTTGGTTGAATCACATTTGGATTACTGTAACATGTCCTATGTGGGGTTGCCTTTGAAGAATGTTCAGAAACTTCAGTTGGTACAAAGAACTGCAACTAGATTGTGAACTGGGGCTCGTTACAGGAATAATACAACTCCTTAGTTAAGACATTTCCATGGGCTGCCGATCTGTTTCCAGGCATAATTTAAAGTATTGGTTGTGACCTATAAAGCCCTATATGGCTTAGGTCCAGGATATCTGGCAGACCATATATAAACTTACCCAGATCCTGAGACCCACAGGAGATGCCCTTCTCTCAGTCTCACCAGCTTCACGGAGATGTTGGTGGGAACATAACAGGTACCTTCTCAGTGGGTGCCCCTGCATTTTGGAATTCTCTCCCTAGGAAGACTAGAACAACCCATTTCTTTCTGTCCAAAATGTTTTTATTTGAACAAACTTTTAGAACTTTTAGAACTGAAAAAGGACTGTAAGTGTTGCATTCTTTTAAATTGTACTTTAAAAAGATTTTAGAAACAATGTTTTGAATAGGGTTCATAGTTTGATTCATATTTAAAGTAGCTTTTTGTATATTTTATATATTTTGAATTGAAATCTTTCAAATATGTAAGCTGTCTTGAGTTGCAATCTTGGGATATAAATAAAGATAACAACAACAGACTATTAAGACCTAGTAGAGAAGAACTGAGTGGGTGGCTTCATGGGGTGGTAACTGCTTCACTCTGTCAGAGGGAAGTGTTTACTATTTTGAAGGAGGCTCTGATGACCCTTTTCTGACGAGGACTGTCAATTTGTCAATTTCACAAGGACCTTCTTTGATCCTGACAACTATCTGCCTGCTGCAAATATCCTTTTTCTGGGCAAAATGTTTAAGCATATGGTGGTTGGGCAATTTCAGGTGTATGTGCCCCTAAGAGGTGGGGGACTTTGAGGTCCACTTGCAATGCCAGCCCGTCTTTAAAATTTGGGGAACTGTAGCTGAAAGCAGACCTTCTAGAGGAGGGTAATGGCAGGATCTTTTCACCTGTGTAGACCAGTACTAACTGTAGAAAGGACTCCAGCTAAAAGTTAGAATATTTTATTTGAAATTTGCAAACACACAAGAAATCAGACCCTCTTAAGAACCATACAAGACTATTGGAAAGTGAGGCAAGAAAGACTGGAAAGACAGAGGTTGGGTGGTAATTATAAGTCATTAAGCAGAAGGGTGAAGCGGAGTGGCTCAGACAGCATCTGAGGGTAACATGGAAGAACAAGAGTCTGGGGTACCACGTGTAGTGTAATACTTCCAATGTACTACTATTTACTGAGGCTGAAGCTGAGGTTTTTATAACCTGTTTCCTACTGTGAAGGAAGCTGAGTAGACAAAACAGCAATTGATCTTTACTGGGGCTGACAAAGGAGTTCAGAATGGGATGGTTGCCTTAACTCTAGGTGGTAAAACACATTGATGGGAGACAATATCTTAAGGTCTGGTCAGGCAGAGGGTCTAGGAAAGATTTCTGTAGGGTGACATCACAGCTTCCAGCCAGTGCACTTTCAAACATGTATTTTCAGCCATAAATATGGTCAATTATGAAAATAGCACACCCTACAGAATGGAGATAAATGGTATAGTAACATGTGTGTCATGGAAACAGATTGTTGAGGCCTACTTTAGTCTGGTTTTAATCCAGGGTATGGCACTTGAATAATCTTAGTTGCTCTGATTGACAATCTACTCCAGGAGAAAGATGGGATAGTGCTACCCTGTTGATCTTTCAGTTGTCTTTGACACTTTTGATCGTGGTATCTTACCACAATCAAAACTAGCTCTGTAGGATGAGAGTAAGAGGCACTGTTTTTACAGTGGTTCTACTCCTGTCTACAGAGCTGGTTCCAGAAAATATCAAGGGATTCCTGTTCAGCCCAAGGGCTATTTAGCTCTGGGGTGCCTGAGGTTCCATCTTATCCCCCATGCTCACCTATAGCCAATTCTCTTCAATAAATATATAAAGCTACTAGATTAGGTCATTAGGGGCTTTGGTGCTATCAGTACACCAATGACCTCTCACTTTATTTCTCTTGATCACTGCTGTCATCTCTGGCTGTGCTGGACCAGTGTCTGGATATTGTAATGGACTGGTGAGGGCCAGCAAACTTAACTTGAATCCCAATTAAGCTGGAGGCTCTGTGGATTGTTGGTGCTTGGATCTAGGAAAAGGGCAAATAGCCTGCTGTGGATGGTGTTGTGTTCCCTCTGAAGAAGCAAGTGCATAGCCAGATGCCTGTTTCCTGGACTGGGATAAGCTAGATACAGTAGTTTGTGTACTGGAAACCTATTGGTTATAGCATTCTAAGGCTCTCTGTTGGGAGCTGTCCTTGAAGAAGACCCAAAAACTGCAGCTAGTGCAGAATGCAATAACTTAACTGCTGACTGGACTGTCATATAGACAGTATATAGTGCCAATCTTTCTCTCTCTTTTTTTAATTGCACTGGCTGTCAGTAGCTATCTAATCTGGATTCAAGGTGTTTGTGATTATATTTAAGACTCTAAACATCTTGGGACCTAAATACTTAAAGACTTAACTTCCCATATATGTGCCTGCATGAGAACTGAGGTTTCTGAGGTTTTTGGTCAGTGTGGAAGATTATTCAGAGTCTGAATAAAGAGGTTGCTATTTCCCTGGTTGGGTTCTGACTGGGAGAGGAATGACTACATAGCAGCACTTCTTCCTCTGGTTGGTAATTGAGGCCACACTTTCCCTACTTTTGTTTCATCAGCTCTGTAAGGCACATAATAGTTGTGAGATATTTGGAAGCTTCCTTCTAATAGGTTTTGATCCTGTGGCATGACAGCAGGAGCCAAGGTCAAGACCAGGCTCAAGCTGAAAGAAAAATTGTGTTGGTTTGGTTAAAAATAAAAATGTAGTACCATATATAAGAAAATCACCATCATTGTTTTAAAGTACAGATGAACTCACACTGTTTTATTGTGTTCTATGTTGTCAACATTCTGAGACATAAACTCAGATATCTTTGCTTTTGCCAGTGTAATCTGTTCCTAACAAGATATGGATTTACTTCCAACATTGTGTGTGTGTGTGTAGAATATGCTATCATCCTGCTCATTCTTATGATCTGTTATGATTCTGCTTTAGTGAAAATGATTTCCCACTTTTCTGTGGATGCCCACAGTAAGAAATCATTGTTACTGAGATTTTACAATAGATAGCTCATTATAAGTGATTTGCAATAATACGTAAGGCACTAGTGCTTTCCAGCTGAAAATTCTCAATACCCCCCCCCCTCAAATCTTAAGATTCCATAGAATGGAACTATGGCAATTAAAGTGAAATTATAGCACTGTGGTTGTGTAGTGCAGGGTCCTGGACTATACCACATGTATGCCTAAAGCTCTTTTTCTGGCCCTTGAATTTTCTCACCATTGTTACCCTGATTTCTGGGGTCCCTTGGGGACACCTCAATGTGCTCCACATGATGGGGAAGGGAAACTAGCCAGATCATGAGCAATAACAATGCTAGAGGCAGGGTAACCTAGTGGGGTCTCTTTACCCAGTAATTATGGAGTCAGGCCAAGCCAAAAAACAAACAAAAATGTCTAAGAAAATGATTTTATTGAATGAAAGTTTCACGCATCAACACAATCACTCAAACACTCACTCAAGACCTATTAAGAAGCAAAAGAGAGGAAACTGGAATGGGGAATATTGAAGGGATTGTAGCTGGGGTAATACTGCACCTTTTCCTGAAGTCCTTGGTCCAGGAAAGACAGTGAAGAAGTAGAGCTCAGCACAGAGAGGGCTGAGGGGATTACTCAACGGACAGAGAAACGGTCTGCTGGGATGACTGGGAGTGACCCAAAGAACCGCTCAAAAACAGGGACATTTGTAGGGAAAAAAGTACTTGGAGGGCTAATCCTTTCCCGAGGAGAACAATGAGTGGCACAATGAGAACGAAGCTCCACAATGGTAACTTTCTTTGCATGATGAGATTACAAGGCGTTGCCAAAGTCTCAGGATATTTGGTTGCATTGGGTGGTGGTGTGACTTTTTGTAAATGGTCCTTGTCTGATAGGATTTTATTGCTATTGATGCTCAACTTGGGGAAAAGACACTAATCCCCTCAAGTTGGCTCCTCAGTGGCTGAGAACCCTTTGTTTACTGTGGGTTTGCACAGCTTGAGGTCTCCTGGGGCTACGAGACTGGGGATTTTACTGGCGTAACCTGGTTTTCCATCGTTTGACTGTTGCTGCCTACGTGCCCATCTGGGTGACCTCTCAGGCACATTGAATCATATTTTAATATCAAAATTGTAGATAGGGTTTACCAGTGAGATAACACCATGATCAAACATTATCTAGCTTTCCAAGTGATTTTACACTCTCCCCTCGCTCGCACACACAAACGTGAGACTATAAAGACAGTTACAAACCACTGCTACTGGAGTGAACATTTACAGTTCCTCCCAGTAAGAATAATAGCCATACCAGTAACCAAACATCATAACCAGAAATGATTTACATGATTCTCACCTAGCATATAGGGGTGTGCATGTGTGTACAGGAATAAAAATTGGGCTCTTTCCCCATGCAGTTGCTCACCCCTGCCTTAAGCAATTTTCTCCCAACAAAACACTAATTTCAGAACTGAACTGGGCAAAAGTGAGCAGCTGAGAAAGATGTGAAGCCTCCTGTACATGGTACTTTTCAGATAAAGACTATGTATAGGTAAATAAAAGAAATGCAGCTGTTTGTCTTATTTTTTGGGGGAGGAGGGTGTTATTGAAAACACAAACAATAGTAGCTGACAGCCCTAGTTCATGCCTGGATTTTTGGAAATGTGAGCACAGGCAAAAACTGGCTTTGAACATAGACAAATTCTATCATGATACCCTAAGGTACTTCAGTGCTTCAGAGAATATTCAAATTATTGTTGTATTATCAATCATTTTTGCTTGTAGTGATAATATCATATATTTGATTGTAGTGTATATTAAGTTTTCATTTTTTGATAAAATCCATGCTGACTATTTAAATTCCACATCATATTTGAATTTCTATTGTTATTGCTTGGGGGAAACCATAACCTAAAGCATCTAATAACATGAAACTTTAGAAAAGTGAGAAAGAAAAACTACTGGCTTCCGAACAGTTAAACTGGTTTGTATGATGTGAAAAGAGCAGAGAGAAGTGCTTAAATAAAACATCAGCATTGTCTTTTTTAATTATTTCTCTACTTTGATCGTACCATTTGGAGACTTTTTATCCAAGCAGGAAAAAAGTCACATAAAGCCTGAACTGTAGACATTGTGCAAAATAAATATTAATATTTTAAAACAGCTTTGTATGAAAATACTTTCTGATTGGCTGGTCTGATTCTGAAAGTATAAATTAATTTTAGTAAATATCTTTCCTAGAGCAATCAAAAGTGTCAGCTCACACAGATCCGACTTATTTGCTTTAAATAATTTATCCCTGTATAACACTGGCATAAACTTTAGACTAGCAATTAGAATTGTAGCTGTAAAACAGTCCCATCACTGGCAGGGTTGGCTATGCTCACTTGTGTAATACTTCTGAATGGAAGATACAGCAGAGTCTCATTTGTCTGTAAGCAGTAGATAGATGCATGCATATCAACTGATGTTCTGCACTTTTCTCTAATTGATGCATGTTGCATACAAATTAGTATTGGTTCAAACATGTGTGTACATCATTTGATGACTATAACATCCAGTTACGTCCTATGCCTGTGAACAGGCATACAGTGATGGAGTCTGTTCACAGATTTAGGCACCAGCAATTGTGTTTACTAGTGGTTTGAATGTTGGACTGTGACCCTGGAGACCAGAGTTTGATTCTTCACTTGTCCATGGAAATCCACTGAGTGACCTTGGGCTCATCACATATTCTCCACTCCAGAAACCCTGTGATAGGTTCATTTCAGGGTTACCATAAATCAGAAATGAGTTGAAGGCACAAAACAACAACAACAACAACAATGAAGTAAAGAGGGAAGTTGTAAAGATCTGGAGCTGGGCCTGGAATTGGTACACTAGTGTTACTATTATTATTATTGTCCCACTCTTTTGTGGAGATCTAGGGCATGTATATGACAGTGCTTCTGTCATAACACTGCTAATGTTGTTACTCCAGTTATGTCAGGTGAGAGCACTAGATATCCTTTTGATATCAAATAATTTGGCCTTTACTTAACCTTTCTCTGCCACCCTACCCCACGTGTTTGCAGAGGTCCTCCGGACAAGCACGTACTGGGTGCTGCCGTTAATGGTTGTACATTCCAAAACCTCATTCAGGCAGGCAACTTAAGCCTCTCCGATGCTTTAGGGAAAAACCTCCCTGCAAACCAGCTTTGCTCAGCGCGTATCTTCACAAAACCACATGGCCAAGAGCCGAGCCATTCCTTTATGTTGGACCATCAGCGTACTGGCCATACTATTGTCATCCAGTGTTAAGCTCATCATGAAAAACCTGACCTTTTCCAATTCCTTTGTCCCGCTTCAAAATTCCTTTGTTCTCACTGAGCATAGCATAGCCTGTAGGTAAACTCCACCCTATAAAAAGTCCCCACTTTTTATTTTTATTTTTTTATTTGTATCCCGCCTCTCCATATGGATTGAGGCGGCGAACAACTTACAAACAGCATGTATTTCGATACATTTTCTATTTTCTTTTGGGACTACCTCGGACTACTTTGGACTTCCATCCCACCTTGCTGCTGGTTGTCTAAGGAAACTCCCTCAGTGAACCCCATTGAGCTTTCTGTCCCGGAACCCCGTCTTTCCCTCCAGGACTACGAGACCAGGTGTTGTATTACCCATTCCCCAAAGCTCTCCATTTCTATTTCTAGTTAGCTGTGTGCATGTGGTGTCTTTTATGTTATTTGTGCTCAATAAATGTTACTTTTGTTACTTTAAAACCTTGTCTAACTGCTCTCTGACCCGATGCTGTATACATTGGGTAAAAGATCCTAGCTGAAGTTACCCTGCCTCTTGTTAGCTTAAGAGAGTGCTCCAGCTTAATTCCCCCAACTTGTGCTTTTATTTGGTTATTTGGGCACCCCTCCCAGGACCCCCTACATACAGGGTAACAATGTTACCAGACATATTGAAAAATACACTTAGTTCTGCCTTTTAAATTCTTTTTTCCATCTCCAATGTCACTGTAAAACTTACACCTGTGGGAGTTGGATCTACTCATAGAACAAAAACTGTGGAACTTTGTATACTTTTGAATACATATTAAATATTATAAAGAAGAAACCTATAACTTTCCAAATGTTAATTACCATTTTTAAAAGGTTTCAGGTAAACAATAGTTACGTTACTGTTATCATTGTAAAATGGCTATGAATATTCTGTAAATATCAATAAATCAATTCCCCATCAAGTCTCTGCCCAGATAAACCACAGGCTTGGAACCGGGCACTCAAGAAACAGCCTATCCTCTATCATGGTTTGACTACACATCGGAATGCTAGAATTTTTCACAAGACTTCCTTTGAATTCTCTACTCTTACTGAGTAGCTTTAATTCTCCTCTGTGTTGTATTTCTTCCCAAGAAAAATAGGGAGATAGGAGTCCAGCTGTATTGTTACCCCACCTACATACTATGTCCTGAGGATCATAATTATTTTATATCAAACATAGTGAGTCATGGAGATCTCCTGGAAGGCCACGTAGGCAGTGAAGCTATGGATACATATCAAAGGGTAGCCCGGTTTTCTGTCACACATCCTAGGTGAATCTCAAAATGGTTTTCACAGACCATTTGAATGAATAATAGCACCAACAGGAGACAAGAGGTCTCTGGGATCAAATTAACATTTCAAAGGGCCAGGAATGTAACACTTTGGAGGAACACATCCCCAGATGAGAAAGTCATCTTGCAGGAAACTACATGGATGCCTGGCTGTATTTTCTTTGAACTACAAAATTGAGATTCATCTTCATACAAATGCAGCCATCTGATCCCCAGGACGTGTTTTAGCTCTGTTCAGCACTATAACTAGGACCCCTTTTTCTCCTCCATTTTGGAGTTCTCCGAGACTTGCAAACTATGTATCTGCCAGTGAAAAGCTCCCCTCAGCCCCACTCCCTGAGGCTGAGTTAGGCTTTTCACTTGTCTTTTCCCAGCCGAAGACTTCTGGATTGGTACAGTATTACCCCAAAACCCCTATGTCTCTCTCTATTTCTCTCTCTCAATTTTGACCTCTTTCTACAGTTCTATAGTCTTGTATGCTTGTGAGAGTGAATGCAGTTGAGTGATTGTATGGATTTTAACATCTATTTTGATAAAATACTTAAATTTGAACAGTTAGCCTGATTCTCTGTGATCCAACTCCGTAAAGCTGGGCTCAAGATCTTTAATTACCTTGCCCTCTTTGCATTGCTACAGCAGCGTTCATAGCTAATTTTCCCCACAAGTGATAATTTTGACAGGCGTTGGGAATCCTCCTAAGGGACCCCCAGCAAGGAGGGTAACACTATACACTGCCTGAGTTCAGTGTATCTCCGTCTGCATGTGAATTCCTTCCTGAATACTGTGTGCCACACTCAATGCATCTGACCATATGACTATCTTTAGTTTTGAGATCTCATTATTAGATTAACTATACTGAGAAGTGATGACTGTTAAATAGGTGCAATGTCTTTTTCATGCTCGTGTCTTTCTGTCACATATAGCATTTTTAATTTGTTTTATGCTCTTTTATTGTTGCTATTTTAAAAGCAACCCTACAAAGTAAGTCCCTACTACCCATGTTACTTTCTTAACATAAGCTCCATTAAATCATTCACAGAAAGGGCTAAAATCAGCACACACTGTTTTCATATGGAGAGCAATAGTCTGAGGAGGACATCCTAAGCTATGCATGGAGGTTTGACTGAAAGCTGAAGGAATCATGGTTCCTGATTGTGTGCACAGGCTCCACATGTTGACAGTGTTATTCTCTTCAGCATCATTTTCTGTGCATAATGAGTCAACAACAGAAGAGAGCAGCTAGCTGAGGAGAACTGGAGGGAGGGGCGGGTCCCTTCTCCCACTCACTGCTGACTTTTGCCCTTAAACAAGAGATTGGAGCTTCCCAGATTCCCTTAATTAAACACTGCCACCACCCACTTGATTAATCCTTTTCTTAGCAGCACAGTGGGATACTGCTTAGGAGCCACCAATCTTTATGCTTAAAGTCCTTTCCCTTCCCTCACTTCCCCCTTTCTGAGTGAGAAGAATCGCAGGTATGCGTGTTGCCAGGGAACACGTGGGAATGGAGAGGAAGCAGAGGCTTTACAGAAAGTATTTATCATATGAAAGCATGCAAGGTAGATAAGAGCATGATACTCATGAAAAGCCCCCCCCCACACACTTTCAGGTTCACTTAATGGCTACAAGTAGTTATGAGAACAGATAGATTCTCAAGATCAGCCAAACTTCCCCAAAATAACAAAAGACCTAACACAACTAACTAGATCCATTCTAATTTACTCACAGCAGTTGTTCATTTTCTGAGATGCTATTGAGGGGGAGGGCTAGGAGATGGCCTATCCTGTCTCTATCAGCATCCATGCCCCCCTTTTGATGTTTTGGATCTCCTTTGTGTTTTCTCTCGCATGGTTGCTCAAGGATTTTATAACTTCTCCATTGAAGCATCTCGAAGATTCTCACCTTTCTCCCCCTGATTGGTCAACTATCTCTCATGACCCATGATGCTAACCCTAATAGTTCATTAACCCTTTATCTGCCTGAAGGGAGAAGTATCCACTTTCAGCACTGAAGCCTGGATAATGGAAAACCCCATTATCACACTAGCATAGTCCCCTCCATGCATGGGGTGTTCACCCTTTTTATGAAAGCCCCAATGGGCCTATCTTTTATAGCTGGTCAAGATTCTTGTTTATCTAAACTCTCATGTAATCATAGTTCTTCTGGTATTTCCCCTTCCCCGAAACATTGAGTGTGGATATCTAAACAGAGGAGCTTACAGATATAAACAGGAGGCTTGACAGGTTCTAGAGTGTGTGGAAGATCTAAACACACTACTTTCCTTTCTTAGATATCTATGCTCAATGTATGTGTATTGGGAAAGTGGGAGGATCAGTAAGACAAATAACATCAGGCTGGGATTTGCTGTGTGGCCCTGCTGCCATTCTATATGTGGAACCTCCTTCTTGTGAACAATATAGGTAGAAGTCTTGAGAGATATTTGAGGAATTGCTTAGCAACAAAGGGAAAAAGTAAAGATATGTGGGCAACTAAATAAAGTTTGAGTAAGATCATGGAAATCTTCAAAGGAAATTAGTATATTTAATTCTTTAAACAAAGAATTACTATGCATTTCATGCAGAACTAGATAGGAAACTAGGGTCATTTCTGCACTACACTGTTAGAGAGCTATTATTCCACTTTCAGCATCCTGTGGAATTCTGGGCTTTATAGTTTACTGAGGCCCAAGAGCTCTCTGGCTGAGAATTCTAAATATCCCTTCCTAAACTGCAAAACCCAGGATTCCATAGGCGGTTGGAAGTAGAATAGTAGCACTGTAATAGTGTAGTATGGAAATAGCCTAGGGTACGGATTGAAGGTGTGTTGCATGATCTGAATAGAAGGAGAGATGAATGGGAGAATTTCAGCATCAAAGTTTAACAACTATGCTTCTTTTCTTTCTACAATTAAATGAATTCAGAACTTTTAAAATGGATTTGTCTCCATTTAATCCAAACCCAGATAAAATTGGCTTCCTGGACCAGGCTTCCTGCCTTACATTTTAACTCAAGTTTTCAAAAGCTCAAAGCAACAGTAGCATACAAACTGTGCCTAATGCAGCATATCTGATTTGTGTGCAAGAGACACCAATTAGAGACTGTTGCTCTAGAAATTTCCCCCTTTGCTAGATTTATCATGGAAGACAGAAGAAGTACCCTTGTTCAGTTCTGATGGCATACTTTTAAGCGTGTTTTGTATTATTACCAAGTACATTATTTCCCCTGCTCCAACTATGTGTGATTCCTTCACATTTTGATTCGATGTGCTGAGAAATTTATTTATTTACTATCTTGCTTTTTCCCAAACTGGGACCCAATTAAAAAAGACATCATTAAAAATCCATATGATACAAAAATAAAACAAGATTAAATTATCAAAAAATTGAAACCTAATTAAAACAAACATCATTAAAATACACACACTCCCTAGCACAACAATTAGCAATATCCAGTTTTGTAGATGAGCCTTACACAGTCATACTCCTCAGATGCCTGTTGAAATAGAAAAGTCTTCAGTTGTCTTTGAAAATAAAGTAGAGAGAGTACCAGTATAACTTCTCTGGGAAGGCAGTTCTAGAGCACAGAGGCAGGCACTGAAAAGGCCCTCTCCCTTGCTATCACCAAATGTACCTGTAAGGATGGTGGGTCAAGAGAGAAGGGCATCCCCAGCAGATCTCAAAGCACGGGCTGGTTCGTAAGGGAGAATATGGCTTTTCAAATAACCTGAAATTTTCCTGTGTAGAGCTTTAAACTTTTCCTGTGTAGAGCACTTTGAATTGTGCCTGGAAACAGATTTGCAGCTAGTGGAGCTGTTGCAACAACAAGTTGCAATCTGACTGTGGGTCTTTGAACCAACTGAAGTTTCCAAACAATTTTTAAAGGCAGAACCCTTAGAATGCATTATTGTAATACACATCCAAACAGGATGTAACTAAGGCATATGTCACTGTGACCAGATCTGATGTCTCAAGGAACAGGTACAGGTGGCACAGAAGCTTTGAGTGTGTAAATGTAGTCCTAGCCACTGCTGAAACATGGACTTCCAGGCTCAGAGTTGAATAGGAGCACACTGAAGCTATGTCTACAGGGAGTGTAATTCCATTCAACAGACGCTGAATACCTGTTTCCTGATTTGCCTTTTGACTGCAGAATCTCTGTGCTGTATGGATTCAGTTTCAATTTGTTTGTCTTCATCTGGTCCATTACTGATGACAGACACTGGTTTAGGACCAAAATTGCTTCCCTGGCATATCATGGAGGGATACAATAAAATTGATTATCATCTGCATATTGATGGCACTGAACCTCAAATTTCAAGATAAACTCTCCCAGCAGTTTCATGTACATGTTAAATAGCATGGGGGACAGAATCAAATGGCCAAGGGGTCAAACAGGAGTTCTCCAGAATCACCTTCAGGGTTTCCCCCTCCAGGAAGGAATGCAGCTCTCTGAAACGGTGCTTCCAAGTCCTATTCCAGCAAGGTTACCAAGAAGGATCAATGGTCAATGGTATCAAAAGCCATTGAGAGGTTCAACAGAACCAGCAGGGACATCCTCCCATTGCCTGGTTCCTCATGTAGGTCATCCACCAAGGTGATCAAAGCCATCTTTGTCCCATAACCAGACTTAAAACCAGTTTGAAATAGATCTAGATAATCTGTTTTTTCCAAAAAACCCTGGATCTGAAAAGCCATCACATGCTCCAGTATCTTGCTTAAAAATGGAAAGTTAGAGACTGCCCAATAATTATCAAGAATTGTAGGATCTATGGATTTTTTAAAAAATAACTGTTTTATAATAGCCTCATTTAGGCCAGCTGGAACTCTGCCTTCCTTTAGTGAAGCATTACTTCCTCTGTCACTCAAACAGTCCTCCTATAGCTTTTTGTAATAAGCCAAGAAGGGCAAGGATCTAAGCACTTGTGATGGATCTCATATCTCCAATAATCCTCTGTTCAGATCTTCAAGTTACACAAATCGAAAAGTATCCATTGTTACCAGGCAAGCAGGGGGCAGATTTGCATCCACTGGCTCTGTATAAATTACACATCCAAATCTGTGCAGGTTCAAGAGATTTTATCTGCAAATTACCAGACAAATTGTTAAGCAACCTGGATTTTCCTTGCTTGAGTTCATGTGAAAAGGACCCTTGACCACCTGAAACAGCTCTCTTGGCCAGCTCCCTGCTGATGCAATAAGGGCAGAAAATAAATTTGTTGCCTCTATTGTCACAAAGTAGGACCTCAAATAAGTTTCAGCCTGTGTTTGATCAGATTCATTCTGAGTTTTCTGCCAATGCCACTCTAGTCACCTTCTTTATTGTTTCATTGTCACTAGATCCCTGGAAAACCTAGGAGTTAATTTGGCTTCATTCTCTGAGAGGTCATGCCCAAAAGTGAATGTGTCCACCACTCAGGCCATTTCTTCATTCCAAAGGTCAGTCAGGACTTTCACAGGATCACTTAGCAAGGCAGCAGGAAACTCTTCAAGAAACATGACATATCCATCTAGATTCATAAGCCAACTGTCAAGGTCAGAGACCTAGGTGGCGAGCCAGCCCAGAGAAGGGAGTGTGAGAGCCAGCAAAGTCCAGCCAGGAGGAAACAAGCAAGCACTTTACACAAGGGAGTTCATTTACCAGAGCATCAAGTGAAAGCCGTAGTCAGAGTTCCAAAAGCCAAGGGTCAAGAGATCAATTCAAGGTAGCAGGAACCAGGTGCTGGGAGCAAGGAACTGGCAAGAGGAGGGCTTGAAAGAAGTTTGCCACAAGCAAAGGAAAGCTTCCAGGCAGGCAGTTATATAGCCCAAGACACAGGTGTGGCTAGTCACTGCTTCTTGAACTTAATCAAGGAAGCCTTCCTTTGCTCAACTCTCTTGAGTCTCCGCCTTGTTTCTGGGCTGATTGGCACAGGCTCTAAGCCATCTTCAGAATCGGATCCCTGTTGCCCTAAAGGAGCAGGCAGAAGAACATCCAAGCCTGCTTGGTCCCTGGCAGCAGGGGGAGCTCTTGAGCTGCAGGATTCATCCCCATCCAGAGCCACAGCAACCAACAGCTGCTGCTCATTATCAGCAGCTCTGACAGGGGCTTCAATATCACACTTCTAGGATAGACTATCTTAATGGGAACCCCACCTCTACAGAGGTTCTGAGTCCTAGCAAGTCTAATCTTCACCAGGTGGTAACCTGCCCATGACAACAGAACTATAGATAGTTCTTCCACTCCCAGATCACATTCACTCCACCCACTACAGAAAACAAGGCTCAAAGTGTTTCTGGCAGCATGACAAGGGCCAAATACTGCTTGGGACAGACCCATGGTTGTTATGGCAAACATGAAATCCCAAGCTGTTCCTAACGGCGTAGTTTCAGTATTGATGCTGAAATCCCTAGCACTACAAGCCAGGAGGATTCCAACCCCAAACCCAAGATCACCCTGGCTAGCTCAAGAAGGGAGATTGTTGAGCAGCAAGGTGGGCAGAACACCAACATAATCCTTGATCTGTCCTGGCCACATGGCTCCAAGTAAGCACACTAGAACGTAGAAACCTGCAGGATATGGTCATGGGAATGGAATTTTGTTAGACTTCTGCACTCTACCTCCCCTTCTCACAGGCCTTGCTTGCTGCTGAACAGAGAATCTTGATGGAAAAATCTGAGAGAGATTACTGCCCCCTCACCTGCAGCCTTAGTGAATCGGGACTCTGTGATACATGCCAGGTGGCATATTCATCCAGGATCAAGTCCTGAATCCTGTCTTCCCATTTACCAAGCTGGCATTCAGCAACAATGGGTTGTGTTGGCAAGACCATACAGGTTGTCTGAGTTGGGGAACATTTTAGGGACACCTAGCACCTTATTCCTGTTCTGTTGATGTAATTGTCTCTTCTTTGGCTGTCCCCTCAGGTCCGGTATCTGCCCTCCTATTTTCAGAACTCATTCTTCCTATCATAGACTGCCTGTGCACTTACAAGCTGTCAGGAACATCATTCCAGATGGGACCATTGTAGACCTAGCCACCAAGGTCTTCCACTTTGTTCCCACACACAACTATGTCACTTTTATATTATTATATTCTGCTGTGGCTGAGAAGCTGCTGGCAAAGAGGAACTGGGTACACACGTGCATTACAAAACTATTTCTGAGCAGAATCTCAGGGCATAGCCAAATCATTGTCAGGAAAGCTCTGATGATAATGCACTTGCAAATGTCCTTCACCAACTTGACCTTCAGAAACAACAGTGACCCCAAACTGCCTCCAAAGAGTGACTGATTGTCTTCGACGTTCTTCCTCTGTCCACCAAAACTCCCCTTTTGTCTCCTCACTTGTCCTGCCATTAAGGAGCAATCACAATTTCCCTCAGGCCTTTGTCACCTACCGCTAAGGCCATTAGCTTGTTCCAGACCCCATTATCTGCTCTGCCAGAGACCCATTACCACCTTCCCCCTCAGAGCAGAAAAAGAATAAACTCTGTCTCTGAATCAGATAACTTGTAATACTCTGGGCAAAAGCTGTCACTTTGCTGCTATGATTCCGATTCTTGTACTACTCTTGAACCCTAGTCTGAGCCACTTTCCCTAGGACTACTCATGGGTTACAGACATGGGTGGTATATTGCAAGGGCATCAGTGTGTACATTGTACAACAATGATTGTTGGGCAGCTTTCTGACAGGAATTAAGATGAATGAGAACAGACCTGAATGAAAAAAATAAGGTTAGGGATATGGGCTTTAGTGGAGGGGAGAAGATGGGACTGGCTTATGGTTTTGGGCAACCAAAATCAGCATCTATAGGCTAACTCCTTTTGTGAAGGAGGCAGACTGGCACACAGACAGCCAATCATGGCTCAGAAAGGCTGTGAAGGGTGCTACAGGAGAACAGAATGCATAAAAAATACAGAGGCTTGCCTAAGTAAAATCCAGACAGAATGTGAAGGAGACAGGGTTTTGGACTGGCACTTGACAAGGTGAAGTTGACAGAGAGGCTTTTAAGCTGATAAAGACAGGACTGTGGATTGGAATAGGAAGGGATTTCAAGAAACTTCATAGATAGAGATTGTCATATTTGTTGCTATGGTGTTTAATAAACATATTTTTATTACTGTTTTTAAACCTGTCTCTGGCTCTCTCTAGCTTTAATTGCAGTCAGGCAATACACATATCAAAACTAAAGAACCCACACAACACAACCACATGTTTAAAAGATCACCCTGAGGCCCAGTAACCCAATCTAACAGGGGAATAATTGGGAAACAAAGGTAGGCTGAGTGGCAAGATGTCTAGGGATAGGAGTTTTAGGACCAACCTAGGTCCTAAAGGTCTTAAAGGGATCTGTTACATCTCCATTCACCTTTAACTTGGCACTAGATGGCTGAGGTTTGATTGGGACAAGATGATCGAGTAAAGATGGAGCACCTGCAGGAATGGCTGGGCCAGTCCTGCTGACACAAGATTCTCCTTCTTATCTTCATATTGCATAATAATTTATGCAAATAAACCTGTGACCTGTTTTAATTCCAACCACAGTGCCTGGTTCTTATATCAACACAACATTGATCATCACCAGCACCAGCATTACCAGTGGCACTAGCAGCCTCTAGCAGTTAAGACATGAAGAAAGACCAAAGAACTAACTTTGGTGCTGAAATCCCATGAAGCAAAAGATGGAGAACATTTCC
This sequence comes from Ctenosaura bakeri, assembly GCA_948474755.1. Taxonomy (NCBI): domain Eukaryota; kingdom Metazoa; phylum Chordata; class Lepidosauria; order Squamata; family Iguanidae; genus Ctenosaura; species Ctenosaura bakeri. The sequence goes on along the minus strand of CAOLHI010001816.1, from coordinate 183,266 downwards.
AAATGACAAGTCAGATAATTTAGAGATGACCTCTAGCTTAAAGAAGGAGCTGAAGCCAGAATGACAGAGGGTTGCAGAGCACCTGGAGTACCTATGGTCTTTATTGCCAGGTCAGAGATGGCAGGTGAAGTCTTGGGACAGCCCACCTAGTGAAGTGCAACAGGAAGATACAAGTAAATCTCTTAGGACAAGTCTGTGAATTTGTGGTTTAGGAAACAATATGGTTTAAGGATTTGAATAAGACAAAGATGGGGATAGTGTAGCCCTCAGATCACATGCATCCTCTGTCTGCCCCTGAATACCTCTGATCCCATTTTTAATTTTATGAACCAGAAAATCCCCATCTCAGAGCAGTTTTGCTCCTCTGTTCAGTTTAGGACTCAAGGGTAAAAGTCAAACTAGGAGAAACTAATAAATGCAATATGCTTCCTGTTTCCTAGATCACATATCCTGAAAATTACCTATCTGTACTTTAATTCCTGGTGTTACCCCAAAACATGGGAGACTCAGGGTGCACTAGCAATGCCAGCATCTCCATTCAAACATGAGGAATAATTAGCTCAAGTTAGGTGACCTGCAGTGGAGAGGTGGGGAATTTAACAAGATCTATCCAACAATTTTTACTGGGTCCCACACAAGGAAGAACCAGACAGAGATCCAGCAAGAAGCTAAACTATGTTTTATTTAGGGAATTAGCAATCACACTTGAGGCACACACACTCAAGCAATTACACAAGGCTAGCTGAAGGAGAGAGAGAAGAAAGTTGATGACAATGAAGTTTTAAAGGTGATGAGAGTGATCTTTACTGAACCAGAAGAGCAGTGAAGAAATAGTGATGTGGCTTAGACTTATGCCTAAGGACATTACTTGTTTGGGAATTTGAGTGACAGTGTGGCTACCAGCAAGTGAAGTACTGTGAGCTAGCTGCTCAATACCAGTGGTTTTCAGAGATGAGGTTTGATGACATTGCTATTGTTGAAAAATAGAGTTGTTACAGCTTTGCTTAAGCCTATTATGTCTGGAATTACTTGGTGATTTCCTGACTATGACTTGTCTACACCTAGAGGGGATCTCTGACCTCCTTTGTAGTGCGCATGTTCAGTCAGTATCTTCCTCTTGTCCAGCTTGGCCATACAGTCACATCAGAGTACATTTTATATTAATGCCAATTAGTATAACTAGCCAATTAAGTCATATTTTGACAATTAAACCATATCAAAATGTGGGAGTGTATAGCCTGGTAACACTGGAACATACTCTGACCATTTCTGCACTACACTGTTATAGCACTATTATTCCACTTTCAACATCCTGTGGAATTCTGGAGTTTGTAGTTTTACTGAGGCCAAAGAGCTCTCTGGCTGAGAATTCTAAATGCCCCTCTCTAAACTTCAAACCCTAAGATTCCATAGGATGTTGAAAGTGGAATAATAGCACTATAACAGTGTGGTGCAGAAATGACCTCTGACAGAATTCTCCAGGTTTTTATAGCCCTGTGCTACAAATATTGCAGCAATATAAATTGATTCATGTGAATGCTGGAATGTTCAACATTCTGTATAATTCTGTATACTGGAACATACAATGGTCAATTTTGATGAGCAGTTAAGTTAAAATAAACTAGAAATCAATTAGAAACAGGTTTTTTTTAAAAAAAATGATGCTAGAGATGGGTTGATTTATGAGGTATTAATTTGAATGAAAAGTAATTAACTGAGCAGGCAATATTCTACTGTTGAAGCAAGGGAACACATTAAATTAGATGATTGTTTGATTGAATGTTTAAAACGGGTGGGGGGGAGAGAAAAAACATGAAAACCCTCAAACAATATGTGTAGTCTTTTTAAAAGCAAAAACAAATCAACACCCCCCTCTCCCCAAAGTGTAGTCCTTGAGCACTTGCCAAACATGAAAAATGGCTTCTGGGCTGACCATGGTGGCCCACCCCTGAAATAAGGAGTGAAAGGGCATCAATCTTCTGAAGCAGCAACAGCAACATTATTATGACTTCAGAAAATTTACTTAGAAGACATTGCAACAAATGGCAACCAGTAGTTATATTAATTTCCAAGTATTGTGATACAGTTACATTGAACTAATAATGTATTCATTCTATATTTTATTATAAATATGAATCTTTGATCTCCTTTTTTCTATGCTAATACAGCACCACTATTAGGCAAAAGGGTAACAAGTAAATAACAAGATTCACACCTCATGGTGGCAGGGAAACCAGAAGGCAGCAGGGAAGAGAACTAATTTAATATTTTAAAGCAAAGTCCTGAAATGATAACTAAACCCACAGGGATTAAATCTCCAGAGAGATGCTGATTTTCAAGAAGCTATGATAATCCGATCCCCAGGAAGGTCTCTGAGGGGACACAGAATAGAATGCATTGTAATATTTCTCTGAAGGCCGGACATAAGTCCAACCTCAGTGATCCATCTGTGATTATCTTTCCAGCCCTTGGAGAATGTGAGATATCTAAAACAGATAGTGGACACTATGGGTAAGTTTAGGAAATATGTGGTTCAAAGAAGTGCCCCAGATGTGGGGGGAATGTATGTCAGCCCTGGAGGTACAGGTACTTCCTTTTCAGTATTGTTTCATTTTAAAAAAAATAGTACAGGTGAGTGCTTATCCTGAAGTGGTGTGATGAGGCAGCCTCCCATCCTAGACTACAAGGATGATTCAGTAAGTAGAAGGGAGGTATTTTTAGGAGGCCTATGCATAAAGAAAGGTAATTGCTTGAGAGTTCAGGATAGCTTTTGGCAACAGCAAAGCTGGAGAAAGATAGGTCACAGACAGTGACATACAAAGAGATGTGGACAAAGAGAAAAGAAAACCCACAGAGAGTTTTAGAAACAACTATAATGAGTTTGTGATGTTCAGGAAAATCTTATCTTTTTGAGATCCCAAGCAATAGTTTTTCATTGCCGTGCCCTGCCCTTGGCTGTCCTTTTTATCTCTGGCTGTGCGATTATATTTAATGACAATCTTTAAAACAACAGGAACAACATGGAAGATACATGTATGGAAAGTGAAAGTATCTGCAGCAAAGCAGATTTGTTTTTTGTTTTGTTTTTTCCCCAGTAAGAGCCCCTGAACTTCTTGGTCTTTTAAAGGAGAAGCTGTTTTATACCTCACTCCCGGCCTTTAGATGGCTGTGTCAAGTCAATTTATACAGAAATAGCCTTAGAGTGTTCTGTAATGTTGGCTATTTTCCAAACTGCTTGTGATTGCTGAAGGCAGGATAGCCAGGAATGTTTTTACTGCTCTTTGTTAATATAGATTTCTTTTCCAAATCTTAGTTTGATATAATTAATTTGATTTTTTTTTCACTGTGGTTTTGAACAAGATTTTGTGCAGGGCATATTTTAAATAGATAGCAAACCAAACAACATCTACTGCACCTGCCTGCCACATTGGTAGCAATTTCAGTCGTCTGAAATTATTATCCAAAACTATTTATGTGATCCTCTTGTTTTCTTTTATTCATCAGAAAGCATTTTTTTTCTTTTTAGCACATTGTGCATGTGTATATTTATGTGCCATATTTATGGTGACCCCATAAAATTCATAGGGTTTTCTCAGGCAACGAATACTAAGAGGTGATTTGCCAATTCCTTCAGAGGAAGGCAATGGCAAATCGCATCTAAATATTCCGTTATGAAGGAAAACCAATGAAATTCATGAGGTCATCATAAGGCATATACATATCACTAAGTATGAGCAGTAATTAAAATTGTGCAGGCTTCCTAATATACTTTGAGTGTAATGAAAATTGCTCAAATTTTTTGTTCTTGCATGTGTGTGTACACACACACACGCATATTAAAGTTATCTACCAACTGATGGTGATCCTATGATTTCATAGGGTTTTCTTAAGCAATGAGTACTCAGAGGTGGTTTGTTAATTCTTTTCTCTGAAATATAGCCAACAGGATCTGATATTCAGTGATGGTTTCCCATCCAAGTACTAGCCAGAGCTGACCATGCTTAGCTTCCAGGATCAGACAAGATCTGGTGCCTTTCAGAGTCATAAAGCAAAAGGAGACTGCAGTCCAGAAATCAGAAGAATAGAACTAGGAAGGGCAGCTATAGGGGAAAACAATTGGAAAGCCATTGTATATCAATGAGACAATTATCGTGTGTCACAGTTGCTCCTTCCATTTTCCTTATCTCCTGGAAAACTTTGAAATTTGAATCTACTTTATGGTTTGTTTGCTTCTTTTTCAAGTTCACTTGTTGGTCAGGATGATATGGTCTCAGAATGCAGGAGGATAACATAATCAAATTGGGGATTGTCCTCTCTTTCTGACTTATCTTTTGAGTGGTACAGAAACACAGTCATATCTTAACACCTGAGAAAAACAGCATTGGTTAATTAGGGTGCTGTTTTGAATGGCATGTAGCACCTTAGATATTAGGGTTAAAAAGCCTTGTACTTCTGCCCAAGTTGAACTTTGATGTAGATTGAAATGTGGTGGGTGCTGCAGACTGGCCATGGACTAGCGTATCCTTGTTGGTCTTCCCTGGAGTTCCCAACAACTGATTGGGGAAGTAGGCTTGCTCTTTTGTCCTCTCAATGTTATTTTTCCCTGCTTTACAAGTAAAAGTCTGTAAACTTTGAACCACTTGTGTGCATATTGCCTCTGAATAATAATAATGAAAAAATTCTTCTCAAAGGTAACAGTGAGTAATTCCCACAATTTTTCTTACCACTGGTGGAAAGTATTCAAAAACTTTGAAGTTTTTGAAGGCTACATGCAATTCTGTACAAACATTTGCTCATGGTTGTTTTGAAATATTATTCCACACACTGAAAATGCTCTTTTCTGCACAGAAAATCCTGTTTTCTAGGCAAATCAACTCTGTGTGAATTTTGCACAGATTAAGTCTCCAATTACAGCATTTTCTGTGCAGAACAGAACATTTTCTATGCAGGAAATAATATTTCTGCCTTTAGGTATTTCCTATGCAGAAGATCCTATATTATGTAAAGAAAACAATGTTTTCTGTGCAAAACAACCATGTGTGAATTCTGTAGAGAACAAATTCCAAACTGTGAAGATTCTTGTAAACCCAGGATTCTTTTCATTAGGGATTCTCAACGTTTGAAAAGCATTCACCCATATTTTTGAATTTTGAGGAACACTTGGACTAATCCACCATAAACCATTCTTACTATATTTTTAAAAAGTAGTACACAAATATCTCAAGGAAGATAGAAGACTCTGGTGGCAGTGAAATTGTATATCAGATGCGGCTTCTTGTTAATGCTATCCAAAGTGCTGGACTCAACTCCCAAGAGAAGTTTAGTACCTTGTTTAGTTCCGTTAAAGTTCAGACTGAAACCTGGAGTTGGTTTGCTGTCCCACTGACATTGAAACCACTCCCACACACCAAAGCCTACCACACCTCCAGTAACCTGGATTTTACTGTAGCAGTTGTGCATTTTAAAAAATTCACTTGTTGCAAGATGGGTTACAGACTTTTTTGAAAGCTATGTGCTAATACATTCATTCATCAGTTAATAATTACAAACCAGTTTCTGACAAGATTGGATCCAGAGGAAAATATGAGACAGCTTAAGGGCTATCGTTGAACAACCTATTTGGCTGATGAAGTTCTATCAATACACTTTTGATTCTGCATAGTCAAAAGTAGAAAATTTCATTTTCAATGCAGGAAGTGACTGTCTGTGACAAAAGAGTTAAACACCAACAAAATAGAGGCAGCTTGTGATATAGTTACACAGACCCTATAAGGTAAACTACATTCCCTTCTATCTAATTTCTTCTAGACCTGCATTTCACCCTTTTATATCTCCCTAAATTCACCTGTGGGCAAGCAGGATAAGAAGCACTCTGACTGACCCCATTACTGGCAAGGTATTAAATCACACTTTATTAGTGTTATCAGCTTTTTAACACAATACAACAGGGCAGGAAGCAAAATATTTTGGATTAGCTACCTGCTGACTTCTCCCATTGCACTGCAAGACAGCACTGGAATTCTTTTTATTCATGAAAGCAGACAGCAGAATTGAATCATGGTAGTACTCTGCGGGCACAATACTTTTCTGGCATAGATTTTTAATGGGACAGGTGATGGGGCAGGTTTTCTGGTACAAGAAAAGAACATTTTACTCTCTTCTATGATCAATACCATGATGCCCCAGCAGTGGAGAAGGAAATAAGCAGGACTGACTCAAGATATTTTGCTGTATGAGTTGAAGGCAAAGATGGTGTTCTCTTCCATTTCATGTACTAAAGCTGGTCAAACTAGAATCTAAATCTTACTTCAGTGTGGACAATGGACCAGCATCTTTCATTGTGCCTGAACACTACAGGCTAGCTTTGGGGACATGGAACACACAACTCTTTGCCTCCAGTCTCTTGTTGATGGTCTCTATGTCAAGCATCTGCCTCTTCAGGGAACAGCTCCCTTTAGCTAATGGTAGAGCTGCCTCCTGTATGAATTAGAAATATGTAAATGTATAAAGTGTACATCTGTGGATTTCCTCCCATACCCACTCCTTGGTCTGATCTGTACCTCTTTTCTTTGCATTGTTTATTAATTTATGCAATTTGTACCTTTTTTAAATGTGCACATCCTCAGCCATCCATCACTGGGAGAATTCAGATGCACAATATGTGCCCTCTCAACAGATAGACCACATAAACCTGTGAAGTCCCAGATAGAAAATGGATTCTCGACACATCTGTGACATGAATAACAGAAGGATCAGGAACATGAAAGACACAAAAGGACTGATTAAGAGAATCACAGTTCATGTACCCCTTATCTTCATGGTTCCTAAATCCCTACACTAGTAAATCATAATTCATGAGGGGCATCACTCTGAATATCTCATTATAGTGGACTTTGTAGTATGAATGGTACATGGTGTAAGCAAGTTTTCAGTTTTAAATGAAGAGTTATGTAGTTATGTGTTATGTAATCAAGGCTAATTACAAACTTTCAATTTTCAAAACACGTATCTCATTGCAAAGTATTTTGCACTGTCACCTAGAAGGAAAAAGAAGTGCGGGGTGGGAAGGAGTGGTATATATTTGTATCTTGAGTGTAAGTAACCAGTTTTACATCTGTCTACCTTTTACAGGAGATAACACATTACAAACAAGAAAACAAATATTCCTAATAGGTGAGTAAACCAAAGGCTTTACTCTACTTGGTCAGTTACCAGTACAACTTTTGAAATGACACTGAAGTGACAACCATGCAATTCCCATAATAGAAAAGCCAGATGAGTCATGAGCTCTTCTAAATTTTATTCCATTAAAAATAGAATGTGCTTGTTCTTCCTTTAATTTCCAGTGAGCATCTGTTATATTGTCCTTGACTTTTTTTTTAAATAAAAAAAATAGCCTTGTGCTTCTGGGTTTTTTGTTTGTTTGTTTAGTATCATAAATAAATAAATGAATGAATGAATGAATGAATGAATGAATGAATGAGACAGGTAATTCACAGGGAAGCGAAGAAAAGGGATCATGTATAATTAACTATTTAGCATTATGTATGACACATAGAATGGACAGTGAAGGGTCACATATGGAATTCTCTGTCTGTGACTCAGTGCTGTAGCAAATAGACACTATTCAAAAAGAATATTTTCCTATCCTTGCTTATGCCAATAAAGGATAGTGGGTCTATGATATTTAAATATGATTTCCTCTCCGTTTATTTTCACAGAACAAAACTCAAGAGAACGCTGGATACTTTGATCACACTTTGCTGACAGGCATCTTTTGTTACTGTTTGCCTTGAAGCAAACATATTCTGTTCTGATATGTCACTACTGGTTGTGTCAATCACACACCTCTGCTGTGCCATGAGAAGAGAACTGGAAAACAACAACAAAAACAGCAACAGAGACAAGAGCTTAAATGTTTAGTGTAAAACAGTGTGTGTTCTTCCACAAAACAATGACAGTTATGACATGCGGCCCAGAAAGACTGATATGGGGAGGGGAAAAAAATCTTTTGCTTATATACTTGTGCTGATTATTTTGAAATGCAAATGCTGCTGTTCACACCCGTTAACAGTGGCAGATGTTGTAGCTATAAACTTTGTCTTTATATCTGTTCAATGTGGGTCAAGGTACTAGAGAAATGTTCTATACAGGGCAGCTACAGACCATCATTATACCACTTCTACACCACTAGCATTGAGTTAGGAAAGACACTAGTATTGTTTTGCTCTTATTTTCAACATCTGGTTAGTTCAGAAACCAAATCTCTATGTTAGGAAAAATATTGGAAAGTGAGCAGTCCAACATTAAGATGATCTTAAATCAGGGCTAGAACTTTGAAGGGAAGAGAAAGGAGAAAGGTCATATGTGAACCGGTATGTTTTGGTCATGTTGGATGCTGTAGTTGCAGGAACCTAGTATGTTAGCAGAGGCCACTCTCATCAGTTCCTCCTTCCCATCTCCCTAGTCCTGTTTTAGTTAGAGGACTTTTAGGAAGATATTTCTCACTTCTTTAGGCTTGGCCAACCATCATCAGGTCACACTACCTTTTCTATCAAAGGGTCATGAAGGACTTCCCATAGCAACAATGCAGTCTGGCACAGGTAGTGGCCCAAGAAAGTTGATATATGTGTGGATAATCATTAGAGTTGAGTAAGAATTTCTTGTTCCTTTTTGAACATGAACATTCCAAAATTCACATATTTCTTCATTAATTTAACAAAAAAATGAGTTTCTTTTTTTAAAGAATGTAACATGAAATGAAACTGATAGTTTTGTTCATGATAGAAGGCTTTTAGTTCTTAGCACTTTAAAGTCTGGCCTTGAATCACTGTTTATTCAATCAGGTTAATGATGAGTTACAATGATCACCTTTACTTTTCTGTGTTAATCAAATGCACAGTGAACAGGCAAAATATGGTCCTCTCCTTACTGAGAATGTATCTATTGAACTTAGCAAATAAAATGAATTCATAGAAAGTCCCATGTGGAAGAAAAATGGAAAGAATTTGTTAAAATATTTGTAAAAAAATGTAAAATATTTTGTAAAAATATTTGTAAAAAAATATAAAAATTCCAAAAATATCGGTAGAGAAAGTCCCATGTTGGCATTCTGGTATCACTAAGAGTTTTTTATTTGGAAGTACCCAGATTGTAGTTTGATCTTTTCTAGATTTTGCCCTTTATGTTAAAGTTTCTATGTGGAGTGTTTTTAAATGTTTTAGAAATAATGTTTCAGGGATGAGCAAGTCTTTAACTACAATTTACCAAGATAGTGAACAAAAATGAGAATTTCCTTGAAGGAAACTAGGTAGTGAATATAGGTGCCTCCTATAAATGGCTTGTGAGTGGAATAAGTTGAGATACTCAGTTGAGGCTCCCTGCCTTTACAAGTTTAGTTCATGAGCCACCTCATTGTGTTCTGAACCCATGAGGAAGATCTTGGTTTAAACCCACTGAATAAATTCTCCATATTCATAAGTTACTGCCATTGAGAATCCAGCTGAGGTTCTGTATATTGTATTAAAATATATATATTTGGATTTCTCTGCATTTTCACCCTCAATTATACCAAACCAGCTGCTTTTGCTGTCTTCTCAATTTTAGGGTTTACATGTTCATAATTTAAGCTACAGTCTTATCTATGCTTTCTGAAGTAAGCTTGTTGGACCAATAAAATGTACTTTGGGGGTAATAATATAAAGAATTACCATGCCATATCCCCCCACTCCACTATGCAGTCTAATTGATGAGAAATATTTAATTGGTAATATCATTTCTAATATGAAAATTGCACATATATGCTAGAAGTCCTTTGGACAAGGACTCTATTTGGAAGCCATGTGCTAAGACAGATGATCTTAGCTTGGCCAGCTCACAAGTTCAAAAGGATTAGTTGGAAAGCCCTGGCACTGATTAGTTTACGATAATCCTCTCAATGATCCAGCCTTCAAGTACAGTAGTGAATGAAACTGCCTCAATGAAGCAATCAGTGATCATCAATCTGTAACCTCTTTCTAAAGAAACCTTTGTTCCCTCACCAGGCCATACATTAAGACACTGTCACAACTCCCATCAATACTTTGTCACCTAAAGTTAAGACCATTAGTCTGTTCCAGACAACTTTTGTTTGCTCTGTCAGAGAACAATTAACATATTCCCTTTCAGGGCAGGGCCCTTTTCACACCTTACCTCGTCACGGCAGTGGGGAGCAGCACTCGCGCGAGCTGCTCACGACAGCCCTTTTTGCCTCCCGCATCGGCTTCCTTGTAGAGCGACCATCGTGCTAGCGCCCCACCCCTTCCTTCCACAGCACAGTCTGGGAGCTGTAGGCTGCGCTGGGGGAAGGAAGCGCGACCGGGCTGGCTTGCTGACACACCACACACAGGTAAGTGTGCGAGGGCGCTGCAAGTGTTGCGCGAGCGCACAGTATTTTTGGCTTAAAGCTGAAAATCAAAAAATGTGCGCGCGCCCTGCTTTAGCCTCGTGAGTGTTGCGTGAGTGGGAGTGCATCATATGGAGCGACGCTCCCATTCGCATGACGCTCAAGGAGCACTCGCACAAGAAAAAAAGCATGTGAAAAGGGCCCAGGAAACAGCGTACTCAAATTCTGGCTTCAAGCCTGACAATTCATAGTACCTTGGACACATGTAGGTGTGTCATTGTGTCCATTGGCTCCCCAGTTTCCATGCCCTGTGCTACCCAAAAACTCTTGTATGAACTGTTTTGCTTCAATTTTCTGTTTCTGAAAGGGAAATTATCACCCACTTCACTCCAAAATCTCTTGCTATCCAACCTTTCTTTCCTTTACCTTCACTAGCTTTGTATGACTCGTGAAACTGCTTGAATTCTTATATATGCCTATGAACTCTCCCAATAAAGACATTCTTTTTGGCTTTCAACTGGTGTCCACAATCAGTATACACAGGTGAAAAGGTCCTGCGTTTACCACTTCTCACAAGCCTCCTTTGAGCAATAATTCCTCATCTTTCTAAGGAGACACTGTTATTCCTGGAAGACCTCAAGGTCCACCACCTTTTGGGGTAGCAGTCCTATCCATTCCACTGCACAAAACAACATACAACCTAAGGACTGAAATACAATATATATGAATATTCTTTCCCCCCCCCTTTTTCTGAAGCCAACAAACTTTGAGAGCACCCCAAGTAATTGGACCTGCTTTGATTCACTGTAAACTAGGATGAGGTGGCAATAAACTTTTGAATTGTCTCTGTGGTGCTTTTTCTTGTGTGTGTGTATGAATGGAATGTAGGCAATAGCAGCAGTACATCACCAGAATTAGTTTCCTGGGATTAGCATAATGTTATTCTATGAATCTTCTTCTCCATTTTACTGTTTCTGTGTAGCTGTTTGCTTATAGAAAACCCTATCAATCATCTGGGTTCATTAAAGGACTGCCTAAACAGCAGAATTCTGTATATTTTTTATTATTATTTATTTTAGTATCATTTTTAAAACTGTGTATGGGAAAACCTGATTCAATGAATTTTTATTTATTTATTTAATGTAACCCTCTTCTTTGAAAGACAGACTAGATTTACACTAAGACTGATTAAAACAAGTTATGATCCAATGGTCATAAAAAATGTGGGGAAATCATCCATGGAGCTTTCATTAAAAAGGTTCATTTTGATACAGAAGAGTTGTTTGGGTATAGGACAGCCAGACAATATTTTGCCAAAGCTATGCCCATTTAATGATATTCAAGCGCCACTTAACAATCCATTTCAGTATGAACTTCTGGAATGGTAATATATCAAGGAAGATGGCTTCTTTATATACAATGTTAACAGGGCAACACCAGGCTATATCAAATAAAGCAGGACCCACTAATGAAAGCAATCTTTCCATTCAACTTATTGAATTCATGGTTTTTACCTGTTGTGTGCTCTCACCCATTAAATTCTGGCTGCTTACTAAAGTGAATCAGCTAACTCTTTGATTTCTAAATTAGCATGTCTTTGAGGTTGGGTTTCCTTTTTCTAGTCTTTTTTTTAAGTTGTCAAAACTACTCAGTTACTTCTTTCAACACTCTGATGTTAACACTGCCACTGAGTTATTTTGAGTAAATATTTATGCACATAATTCTATTCATTGTATTGTTCAATTTTTTTTTTTAGCCCTTCTAGGGTCAGCATGTAGACAACATCAAGGAGCTTCAACAGCCATTTTCTTTTCTCACAAACCATCCAGTTTTGCCTAAAGCAACATTTCAAGGTGAATTTGGAAAGTACTGACTAAATGAATGATTATTGAATTTTGAAACAAGCAAAAAGGATTTCCCATAAAAATGAAATTTCTTAGGGTGATTCCACACAGCTGGGTACCTCTCCGTTCCTCAGTCCACATAAATAAATTGTCTTTCCTTCTCAGTACTGGATGTCTTGCCAGCTACTTGTCTTGCCAGCCAGACATCAAGAATGAAGCTAAGAAAGATCTAGGATTAGCAGTTTTCACTTGAAAGCCAGAGTTTAGACATTCCTAAGGAATCACCCATATAGACGTTTGAGCTTGACGTGAGATTTGACAAATATGACATCATTTCTCATAGGAATTTTGTACCACTTCCTCATTTCATTGCCTTATCCAGTGTCCTCTTGATTGGGAAAACAGTGAAGATTTAAAAAATGATGATGTTATGATTTGAATTAGCAGTATTTGGCATGGGAATTGTCAGCTGAGAAAAGTTAAAAGAGTATCATTGAAGTAAGTTAAATATAAATAGATTTTATGCATCTCTACCTTTCCATTCAATTTTATTTGTATTTTGTCTCCAAATGTGATTATATGCATACATGTGTGTAAGTATTTTACACTTCTATTTTTCCCTAGTTCTGAGATAGAAGGTGTCTCTCAATTATCATATTGAATGATATTGATTATTTTATATTATTTTCATAACTTTTGGATGATCTATCACATATTTTTGGGCCTATCTCCTGTGTAGAGTCTATTGGTAACCTTTTTTTTTTTTTTTTTGCTTTTTGGCAAGCAATAGGAGTGTGCCAAGGTCGAAACATTGTGTTTATTCTCTTGCTCTGGAGTAACTTTATCTTTCAAGTTTTTCCCAGTCTAGAACAGAATATCTTCTGGAAATTGTGTACAATGTCTCTGCTTGGCTGGTATTTGAAAACTGGAAATATACATCAAAGTTGATTTAGGTGCATTTTTAAGCACACTGTTGATGCTGTAAACTATTTCATTTCTATAGGGTAGGTCTACCACTAAATATTAAAGCCTTTTGCACGATAGAAGGTATTTCACCATGAAACAGGAAATTCATTGCTATTTGTTGCTGCTGCTTTGGATATCTCCTTCACCAGTGGGATTCTACTCTTTGCAGGGCTCAGCAGGTACTTGCCCACCACCCAGCACAGCTAATTGCCTCTCTGGTCCATTAAAAGCAGGACTCCTGCATGTTCACCACTGGTGGTGTCTCTACTAAGGAGGTGATACCAAAGGAGGAGATCCATCCCTTCAAGGGATACACAAGGATGAGGGCCTGTCTTTCTGCCCATCAGAGACAAGGGTTTGTTATTTGCTTTGCCATCTGCCTGTCTGTATACCATAAAATGTGTTTTTATCAGAAAGTGCTTGCCTGCCCAATAAAAGAAGGAGGTCGTTTGCCAGAGAAAGAAGGGAGTTAACAGATTCAGGGGACAGCCTTTGGAGTCATACAGAACATACAAAGATAAAGAGGGAGGAGACAATCACAATATCATGGAAGAGGTGAGCCTGGCAGGGTGCTTATTGCCATTAAATTGGATCGCAAGTCAAATAGCATGGATAACCTTGGTCAAAGTCCCACAGGTTTAAAAAGCTGCAACTGAATGCCAGGTTGGTGAATGGGAAAGTAAGATTCAGGATTTGATTCTGGATGAATATGCTGACCTGGCTTGTATCTCAGAGACCTGACTGAATGAGGCTGGTGCGGGCAGGATAACTTTTCTCTGTTCTGCCCACCAGATCTTTCTGTGCAGCAACATATGAGATTGGGGTGGTGGTAGAGACGTGGAGTTTCAGTGGTCTATTCTGATTTCATTTGCCTGACTCAGGTACCCTATCCCACAGGTATGATAACACACTGTGTTAATTTAAAAGTGGGCAGCCAGGACAGAATAGGGATTCCATTAATGAAACTTGTCTCTCCCCCCCCGCCCACTGCTCAGTAGGTGCCCTTCCCAAGCTACTCGGATGGTCTTGGCATTGATTTTAGAGTCTTCATTGCATTGTGGTACTAGAGGACTTCAGCATTCATGCTGAGAATGGGTCAGGACTTCATGACCTCCGGGACAAACATGGACCTGTCTCAAGTGGTATTTAGCTGTACTCTGGACCTTGTTTTCTGTGCAGTGATCTTGGTGTGGAGGAACTTTCTGCAGTTCTGTTGTCATGAAGAGATATCATTACCTTGTCAGCTTTAGACTCACAGGGATTCAGAATCTCTGCAGGTATCAATTAAGATGGTCCACCCCAGAAGGCTGATGTGTCTGGATGCATTCCTGACAGCTCTTGGTGATTTTCCTGTCACTTCAGCTTGTGATTCTGTTGAAGATTTGACTGACCTCTTGAATGAGGAAATGACCAGGATTATGGACACAGACACTTACAGAGTGGAGCTAAACAAGCCCTCTAGTTTTTTCCTGTTTTTCCAGGGATCTGGTAGCAATGAAGCAAGTGAGATAGAGATTTGAGCAACATGAGTAGAAGACTATGAGCAAGTCTTACTGTACATGGGCTAGAGCCAATTTGAAGACCTACTCCATGGCAGTCCATTTGAAGGCCTACTCCATTGCATCTGCAAGGAGCCATCCAGCAGGGCTGTTCTGAGTGGTCAGAGGTCTGTTACACAGACATGACAGAGGGCCATCTTGGTGGGTGCCCCTAGACATTGGAACTCCCTTCCCAGGGAGGATAGAATAAACTCTTCCTTGCTGTCCTTCTGTCAACAGGCTAAAACTTTTTTATTTCATCAGGATTTTAACAAAAAATTTTTTTTAAAGAACAACTTGAGAGATGTTGTATTGTTTTAGCTAAATGGTTTTAAATAGCTTTTTTTCTTTTTAAATTTGCATTTTATTCTTTTGACTTGAGGTTTGAATTCTTTCAATACTGTGAATAATTTAATTCTAATATTTACTTTTTATACGTTTTCAATTGTCTTGTTCTTTGAAATGGTGAGCTGCAGTAACAACAACAACAGTTGACTGAAGAGTTGTGGAAATGAAATAGATGAGGAAAGAGAGAGAAACTAATTCTAAAGTGAAAATAGCCACAAAATTAAATGTGAGGTACCTGCCTTCAGTTCATATAAAGTTATTTTTTCAAGTGACAGTGAACTGATCAGTGTCTAAGTTAAATGACAGACAACTTGTTCTGTTGCTTTTATAAGACTTAGTCATGACTATTTTTAGCTAGTTTGCGATGGTTTCCTAAAATACATATAAAGGAGTGAATATGTCTCAATGAAGTCAATAATGAAACCAAGTTTTATGCACAAAAATACAGTGTGCAAATTTTAGGCAGCATAAGTCCTGAGCTAAAAGCCAGCATGGAGTAATGGTTCAAGCACTGGACTAGGGCCATTTCCGCACTAGGCTGTTATAGTGCTACGATTCCACTTTCAACATCCTATGGAATCCTGGGTTTTGCAATTTTGAGAGGGGCCAGGCGACCCCTCCTGAAACTGCAAACCCCAGGATTCCATAGGATGTTGAAAGTGGAATCATAGCGCTATAACAGCCTAGTGCAGAAATGGGACGTGTCTCTGGAGATGAGGTTTCAAACCCCCTACAGCCATGGAAACTCACTAGATAACCTTGAGCAAGTCATACTCTCTCAGCTTCAGAGGAAGGCAAAGATAAAGCCCCTCTGAACAAATCCTGCCAAGAACCTGGTGGTGCAGTGGTTAAATGCCAGTACTGCAAGCCACAAGGTTGTGAGTTTGATCCTGCCGGGCTCCAAGGTTGACTCAGCCTTCCATCCTTCCGCAGGTCGGTAAAATGAGTACCCAGCTTGTTGGGGGCATGTATAGAAATGTATCAAAATACATGCTATTTGTAAGTTGTTCGCTGCCTTGATCCATATGGAGAGGCGGGATACAAATAAATAAATAAAAATAAAAATAAAAAACCTTTGATAGATTCACCTTAGGTTTGCCTTGGGATCACCATAAGTTGGAAACTACTTGAAGGCGCACAACAACAACAGCAAAGAAATCCTGAATGATGAACAGTGTTCAAAAACAGCATTGTTTTTGATGTCTTTCTCGGTCAAAAGAAAATTGCTAAAATTATTTTAGCCTTTTTTTAGTATTATATTACCAACAGTGTGATATGGGTCTGGTTACTTTTTGCTTTTTTAAAGCCTTTTCCCCTCTTTCTGCCTGGCCACTGCTGTCATGATTGTCACCTCTTTGAAAGTCTTGGTATTGTCATTACTATCTGATGTACTTTTTCCTCTATATAATTCCTCTAATATCCATATAATTGCTCCACTTAATCTCATACATACTTGCTCAAGAACACTTGACACTTGCTCAAGAACACTTTCTCTACATGATTTCTTTTCTCCTAGGCCCTTTTCACATGGCATTTGCCATATGAAAGGGCCCTTGGAGTGTTGCACAACTGCGAGGAGCACTCCACATGATGCATTCACAATCATGCAACGCTCCAGGGGCTGGAAGGCGTTGATCGTGCACTATTTTATTTTCAGCTTTGAGCTGAAAATGGTGCACGATCACGCATCGCTCCAGGCCCCACACGTGCTTGCCATGTGTGTAGAGTTCTGGAGCCACGGCACTTGCACTTCCTGCCCCAGTGCAGCCTGGGAAAATACCAGGCTGCACTGCGGAAGGAAGAGGAGGGGCTTTCGCACTACCTGCTCGCGAGCAGGCAGCAGCTGCGGAGCTGAAGCAATGGTGATGCGAGAGCCTTTCGCAAGAGGCTGCTCATATGATCCCAGCACCCCAGCTCTGCAAAAAGGTGGGTTGTGGGAAGGGTCCTAGTCTTCATCTTTGTCTCTCTCTTGTTCCTTGTCCCTGTCTGCTCCCTCTCTTTTTTGTCTGTGCTATCACCTCTTCTCCCTTTTTTCTCACTTCCTTTCTTCCTGTGTCTCCCACTCTATAGCTGCCTTTTCACATATGAATATTGTATCCTAGAAGGATGTATTGTCCCACTTCTTCCCCCCACCTCCCTGTTCTTCGCTGCCTGACACACTTACCACCCATTGCCAATGCTACTATTCACCACAGAATGAAAAACTGTAGTAAGGATAGCAGAGAAAGCAGGAAAGGGAGTGAGAACAATATAGGAAAGTGAGATTATGACCCCCATATTTTTATGCCCACCTATCAGGAAATCTTATTAATAAAGTTATGTATGTGCGCTTTTCACAGGTTGCATTACAGGTTGCAAAAAGTGTTACTGAAAAGCACTCAGTGAAAATAAACTGGCATTAGTGTTAAATTTAGTTTAACTTAGCTTAGTTTCAGTTGCAAGTCTAAGTATTTGGTATTTAACAAGAGGTTATCAGTAGCCAAATTCATTTCCCATGTTAAAAACTTAATCTCACACCACACAATTCTGTCTCCTTCTCTTAATTGCACAACAAATCTCCATCGAAATGTAAACATTGATTGTCAATCATTCCACGCACACAACTGAAAATACTTACTGTATAAATGCACTTGGCAATGATAGAAAGCCATGTTCCTGTGTATTACAAGGTATTTTGTGTTATATCACACTTAGATCAGAAGAAGTATTATGGAAAGCACCAAGATCCTCTGAGTTTAGTGTAAATCCAGTAAAAACTGAGCACAGTGTGGTGGAGGAAGGCAAAATATGCCCCCTAACCCACAGGATATACAACAGTTTAAGACAAATATTTACCTCTTGTCTGGTATCAGGTTGGGGTAGGGATTTGTGAGATCTTTACCACCATCTTTCCAGAAAGAGACAACAGGCAGTGCGTTGTCTGGAATATGTTTGCACTACCTATATGTGAAATAACATCTCCCTTTAAAGCTCTGCATGTTCTCTGAAAATCATGATACCCAAAAGAAGTTGTCTTCCTATATCCACACCTGTGACAAGCCCTGGCTTTAAAGCTCCCATTGGCATATTTTCCAGAGAAAGGCAGCCTGGTTGTTAGAAATGCTGCAGGGCCTTGCAAATAACCCTTTTATCAGTGACAGGTGCAGTATACATGAAAAAAGGGTAACTTTTGATAAAATCAAATACTTCCAGAAGGTACTGAAAAGTTTGCAATAGATTTTTACCTTCTGTTATGCAGCTCAATTGCTCTGAGTGGGTGATCAGCTGCTCCTGTGCTTCTAGCATAACATACCCATTGGGTTTCTTCAAAAGAAGAAATTCACATAAATGATAAAGCCTTCAGTGCTTAAAAATAAAGCTGATAAGAAAACCATTGGTTCCTACATATGGAAGGGAAAATGAAAATGAATTAGAAACAGGGAAGTAAAGAGTAGTATGGGAGGGTGTTAACTGTGCAGCATAATGTAAACAAGCAAACAAAAAAAGTCTTGTAAAATAGAAAAAAATGGAACAACTCAAGATTCTAGGAAACACACACACACACACACAAATAAAGGTATCTAAGGTGAAAATCATGAGAAATGACTGCCATTTTAACCAGGATGTTAGTATAAGGAATATTCTATGAATGATAACCTATGTCATGAATAAGACAACATTTCAGGATAGCAAAACTGTTTCAGCAGTGAAATGCAAATTGACAATTTTTAAAGGAGAATTGCAGGCATGTTATTTATTTGTCAGTAATGAATCCAAAGTTGAAATTATCCTTCTACTTCTTTGGTGCAGACATGGGAGCTTTGGATATTGTGTTCTTGATGGGTAGCCATTCTGTCCAGGTTAGATAGAAAAGGGTTTCTAAAATTGGTTGAAATCATCACAGTAGCTTAAGATATTGCTATGGGATCTATTAAAGGTCTGTGTTTTTGAAGAAGCTGAAAATTTCACTGGACTAAAGCATGGTTATGGATCTAGGTTTGCTTTGCTATCTCAGGAAAGCCATACTGAATTTACTGAATGTGTCAAATCAATGTGATGTGCATGAAATGTGAAGGATAGGAGAGAAACAAATATTACGTTGGGAAACACAAACTTTTTTTAAAACGATGTGTGCATATTGTTATGATATAAATCTAAGGTGTTGCTACATTTACAACATGCTGCATGTGGAAATGTAAAAACATAAGAGGTATGCTGGATCAGACCTATGTTGTCCAGCATTCTGTCTCCACAGTGGCCAACAAGTTATTAAAGGGAAGTCCAAAAGCAGCTCAGTAGTCAAATAGAACTTACACCTCTTCCACTTATTGCTTCTGACACTGCAAGGAATCCTTGCTTAGCCCCTACACTGTTTCAAATGATGTTTTGCTGCCATTGTAGGAAGCAGTGGGACACAGGGATAATGTTCCTCAATATCACCTGGGCTGATATATTGAAATATAGTCGACATATTGAAATGCACACCCCCATTGGTCCCTTTCAGTTTTTTATGGAGTCAACCTACATAGCTACCTTGAAGTTTCAGTGTAAGCTCTGCTAATTGCTTAGGGGCTGGCCAGGAATTTTTTGCCCCATGCTGTCCTGATTGGTGCACTGAACAAAAAAGTGGGACTCCATGTTCTGAAACCATTTAGAATTATGATGTGCAGATGAGAAAAAGGAATATGAATAGTTGGTCACATGTGTTAGTGGGTAATAATAGAAAAACAACAGCAATTTTGGTGAGTATCCACATTTATGTATTCTTTAAACCAGCATCTCAGATCACAGAATTTAGGTGCCCTTGTGGAGAATAAACTTTGGGGTCAATATGGACCTCATGTATTCTTAAAGCCTTATAGCTTGAGGGGTCAGGAACTGGGTAGGTCTCTCCACAGAAGATGTGGCTGATGCCTGACTGTAGATATCCACCCAGGCAGAAGACTGGTGGTCCATCCAGAAGAAGACTGGTGGTGATCCTTGCATCTGCCTGATATTCCATGCTAGATAAGGTCCCCCTGAAAAGTGGTCAAGGTCAGTTAGTTAACATATGCATGCAGTTTGTGGCTTCAGTTTACTCCTTTAGTATGTACTGTTATTCTGGGCATGGGGAAAGGGGCAGTAATGATTCTCAGTGTATATCACATTGGCTGACTGGGAAATTTTGTACCTAAGTGGATGCTGAATAGCTGCTGAAAAACAATGGCTGGGAATAAAGGCACAGAACGCTTCCAGAAAATATAATGTTCTGGACTTCCGGTGGAGAAGACGCGGCGTTAGGTTGGGAACCTGCGGAGCTGCAGGGGACTGATGTCCCAGAGAGGTCGGATTCTCCGATAAAAGATCTAAGAAGGAGAAAATAAAGAACCCCTGGTAAGGGAATCTCAGGGGCGACTTCAGGGGGACCCGAGATCAGCTGCGGAGTGCTGGAGAGTGGAGAGGGAAGATCGGCACACAGAACACACTGAACGGGATCGCAGAGCCGCCATTACCTTTCTGGGAAGCCTTTTTTTAAGGCTTGCTGCGAACCACCGTTAAAAATCTGTAGTTTGATAAACATCTGGACTTAATATAAATTTAACTCAACATCGGGGTAAGTGGATCCAACGTTATCTTTATGGTGGAGATCGTTTGAATAGTGGACTCTAACTTAACAGAAAGCGTGGTCGGGGAAGAGACTCCCAGACACGTGGATTGTTGAATGTGACTCAAATGTCTTAAAGGTTTAAAAGGCTTAGAATCTACAAATACTGAAAGCAGTTTATATAGCTGGCTACAAGACGGGATTCAAATTGAACTGTGTTAAGAATCCTGATATAAAAGGAATTTGAAGTTTAAAGATTAAAGTTGTGGGGACACGTTGAGATAGTAAACAGACAAGCTGTTTAAAATGGAGGCTTGAAAAAGTACGGAGAAGCAGAGACACGGAGAAGCAGAGGGAGAAGTGGAAAGATAAGGAGATAGAGATTGAACGATTGTGGGAGAGTGAAGGACGGAAGGTGGTGAACGAAAGAGACATGGAAAAGGGACAAAGAGAAGGACGAAGGATAGAAAGTGAGAGAGAGCGGACAAGGAACGGTAGAAGAGAGATTTAAGGACAATCCGCGGCAGATGAGAGAGACGAGTGGCGAGCCTGAAGCTGGGAGAGGAGAGAGAGCGGAGAGAGCAGCGGCAGGAGAGCGACAAAGCCTGATAGACGGGGGAAGTTTGGAGGCTTGTTAAAAGACTTGGAGAGAGAGGCACTGGACGGTTAGCTAAAGAGTTGGGACGAAGAGCAAAGAGGAAAGAGGTGGAAGGTGAATTAAAAGCTTTATAGAGAAGAGCGGTCTGAGAACGTGAAATAAGAGACGGAGAGAATTTGAAAGTGGGTGGACGACTCAGACCGGAGGAGAGAGTTAGAGAAGCCAGAAAGAGCGACGATTAACAGACCAGTGGGGGAGAGATTGTAGCCGCGTCAGAATTAGAGGGAAGTAGAGTTTGGAAGACGAGAGCCAGGAGGCATTAAAAGAGGAGGTGTGTTGCCGGCAGAAGAGTTTTTGTGGAAAGAAAACAGATCAAAAAGATCAAAGAGGAGAGAGATATTGAAGGTTTAGAAGTGATGGTTGGGAGGTGTTAAAAAGGAAGATTGACAGATTGACAGAAGATAGAGTTTGGAAGACGAACTGAGATAGTGGCGACGGAGTAGTTGAGTGAGTACTGGTGGAGAGAGTAACAACGAAAGGCGAACCCCCCCCCGAAGGGATAAAGATAGTGGAAGAAGTCCTCCAGTCCAGTCTCTCTTATAAGGAAATTACAAGGCAGTGGTCTATATTTATCTTTCAAGTGCGAGTACCTCTCTCATTTACGTGGGGCTTAATTTACCCAATTTTTTCTTAATCCAATTTTCAAGTCACGATTGACAAAATGATGGGAGCTGGAAAAAGAAAAGCTGCAGCTGGCGGTCAAACACAGATCCAAACCTTATTGCAGAGACGAGCTTCAATAGAACTTAAAATACCAACCACAGAGATGAAAACAACATTACCAGAAAATCAAGGAGCGAACCAAAGTGGAGGATCAGACATCATGGAAGAGATAAGAAGACTAACCTTGACTTTTAAAAATGAAATGAGGGACGTAAAGACAGAAATGAAACATATGAGAGCCGAGATAAGAGCAGATGTGAAAAAAGAAATGGATGTATTTAATAGCAAATTGGATAATATAACGACAGAACTAAAGTACGTAAATGAGAAAGTAAAAGAGATGGAAGGAAGAACAACAAGATTGGAGGAACAGGCAACGAAAACAGAAGGGAAGACAGAAGAATTAGCTAGAACAACACTATTAATGGATATAAAAAGTAGGAATAAATCGATTAAGATCAGAGGAACGAGAGAACAAGTGCAAGAAGATTTATATGAGAGCTTAATTAGACCACTGGCACAATATATTGATTGGTCCTCGGAGCAATTAGACCTGGAGATCGATAGGATCTTCAGGGTGAACTCGGCTATAGCGAAAAAAAGAAGCATGCCACAGGATATCATGATTTACTTCCTTCGGGAGAGAGTGAAGGACTTGTTCCTACAACAAAGTTACGCAAAGAAATTCGTGATAAACGGAGTAGAACTTAAGATTTTCAAAGATGTACATCCAACTATATTAAAAAGGCGAAGAGAATATAGTTTCATGACACAAGCTCTAAGAGAGCAAGGAATTCGATACACATGGGAAAAGACAGAAGGGATCTCTTTCCTGTGGAAGCAGAGGAAGGTCGTGTTGAATACAACTCTGAAAGCAAAAGAATTTTGGAAGAAACATAAGGAGGAATTGAGTAATATAGAGAAGGAGACACAAGAACAAGAAGAAGAGTGTGTTAAAGACAATTTAAAGTCTACACAGGAAATACAGAAATCGAGGAGAAAGCAAAGAGAAAGGCGGGAGCAAGCTGATCTAAGGCAGGAGGAGGAAGCAGCTGGTGGACAAGAGACAGAGTCTGAAGAAGAAGGAAAAGAAGGAGAAGAAGGTGAATTGAATTCTATCGATCCGGAAATAGAAGAAGAAGAAACAGAAGAAAGAGAAGGAACTGAATAGTGGACAAAAACTTTTAGGTGGGAATGAATTTAAAAATTTTGACATGGAATGTTCGGGGAATAAATTCCCCATATAAAAGAAAATGTGTATTCCATAAGTTAGAAAAATTAAAAGTGGATATAGCGGCGATACAAGAAACCCATATTAAAAGTAAAGATCTAAAATATCTTAAAAACCCAAAACTAGGACAGTCATTCTCCTCCTCCATAGATAAAAAGAAAAAAGGGGTGACCATATATGTAAATAATAAATTAGAAGCTAAACAGGTGTTTAGTGATGAATCAGGACATTGTATAATTGTTGAGGTAAATATAATTAATTTGAAATTGATGATAATTGGAATTTACGGGCCCTTAGAAAATAAAAGTAAATTTTACTCAAGATTGTTAGAAAAATTGATAGAATTAGAGATATATAATTACAAGACGATTATGCTGGGAGACTGGAATGGAGTATTAAATCCACTCTTAGATAGATCAAAAATTAAAAGTAAGCATGATGTCAGCAAGAAAAATCAAGGGAAACTCCCTAAAAGTTTTTTCAATTTATTGGATCAATTAACATTAGTGGAGGCCTGGAGACAGGTAAATGGGGAAAAAGAAGAATATACTTACTATTCAGAACAATTCAAGTCCTGGTCTAGATTAGATATGGTTTTTCTCTCAACAGAATTAGTTAAAAATATAAGAAAATTGGAAATATTACCCAGAATGATTTCTGATCATTGCCCAGTTTTAATAACAATTAATCAGGGGAGTAGGAAATATAATTGGCGATTGAACGATAGCATTTTGAGAAATGAAACAGTGGTAGGAAAAGCAAGAGAAGAGTTAAAAAATTTCCTTGAAAATAATATGAATAAGGGCCAATCAGAACAAATTGTATGGGAAACAAGTAAGGTAGTAATGCGGGGCTTTTTTATAAATCAGCAAGCATGGATGGTTAAATGTAAGAAAGTGAAAGAAGCAAAGATACAGGAGATGTTACGTGATAAAGAAAACGAATTAAAAAAAGACCCACAGAATCATAAAACTTTAGAAGAATTACAGATATTAAAAAAGCAACTAACATTAATAATGACCAGTGAAATAGAAGAAAAAATGAAATACGCTAAACAAAGACAATTTGAACATGCTAATAAGATAGGAAGGTGGTTGTCATTCAGAATTAAGAAAGAAAGAGAAAAACGTTACATTAAGGAAATAAAAGAGGGCCAAGATACCTTTTATCAACAAAATAAAATTAAAAATATTTTTGTTAGATATTTTGAAGGATTGTTTAAAGAAAAAATTCAGTTAAGGGAGGAAGAAAATAAGATGACGGAATTTTTGGAAAGAATAAAAATAAATAAAATCTTAGATAAGCAAAGAGAAAGATTAGATAATCCGATTACATTGCATGAGGTTAAGAAGGCGATTGGGAAGTTGAAAGTAGAGAAAGTCCCAGGACCAGACGGGTTTACGGCCCTTTATTATAAGACATTTCAAGACGAATTAACGCCATTACTTGTTCAGGTTATGAATTCGATTGAACGTAGTAGATTTCCTAACACTTGGAAAGAGTCAAATATAAGTTTAATCCCTAAAGAAGGGAAAGACTTGACGGATAAAGGGAACTACAGGCCCATTGCATTGTTAAATATTGATTATAAAATTTTTGCATATATATTAGCAGATAGATTAAAAGAGATATTAGAAAAATGGATTCATGAGGACCAAAATGGGTTCCTCCCAGGAAGGCATCTAAAAAATAATATTAGAATCATTATAGATACGATAGAATATTATCAGAAGCATAATCAAAAACAATTGGCATTAATATTTTTGGACGCGGAGAAAGCTTTCGACAATGTTAATTGGTCATTTATGTTTGCAATAATGGAAAAAATGGGAGTGGGCAACAAATTCATGGAATGGATAAAAGCTATTTATAATGATCAAAGAGCAAGTTTAATTGTAAATGGGGAAAGAACAAAACAATTCAGATTGTATAGAGGTACACGACAAGGATGTCCACTTTCACCCTTGCTATTTATCATTTGTTTAGAGATTTTGAATAATAATATAAGGAACGAAAAATTATTGAGAGGAATTAGAATAAAGGAACATGAGATAAAGATTCAAGCGTATGCAGATGACTTAGTTATAATTCTGGAAGATCCTTTAAATAGTATTAAACAGCTGATTGAAATATTACAACAGTTTGGGGATATAGCTGGATTTAGAGTTAATAAAGAGAAATCTCAAATAATAACAAAAAACTTAACAATAGCACAAGAAAATGATTTGACGGAGATCTCAGGATTTAAAACAGTCAAAAAGATACGATATTTAGGGATAACAATATCAAAAAATAATTCGGATTTATTTGATAATAATTATAAAAAGATTTGGAATGAAATTAAGAAAGACATGGAAAAATGGAATAATTTGCAGCTCTCTTTATTGGGTAAACTCTCAGCTATTAAAATGAATATACTCCCTAAAATGTTATTTTTATTCCAATGTTTACCCATAATAAAAAATGAGAAACCGTTTAAAATATGGGAGCAGGATATGAGTAAGTTTATTTGGAATGGGAGGAGACCAAGAATCAAATTTAAGTATTTGAAAGAAACAAAAGAAAGGGGAGGTTTAGCACTGCCAGATTTGAAATTATATTATTATGCTTCAACATTGAATTGGATTAAAGATTGGATAACGTTGGAAAATCGGAAATTATTAAATTTGGAAGGATTTAATTTGTACTTTGGATGGCACACATACCTTTGGTATGACAAGCATAAGATAAATAGTGAATTCATGGATCATTATGTTAGGAGATCAATATTAAAGACCTGGATAAAAATAAGAAATAAATTATATATAAAAATGCCAGGTTGGGTATCCCCACATGAAGCATTTCATCGATTAGAAAAGAATCAATCTGGTAATTGGATAAGGTATAAGGATATAATTAAAAGAGAAGGGAATAATATAAAATTAAAGAGTAGGGAGGAACTAATGAAAGAGGGATATAAATCACACTGGTTTCTTCATAGGCAATTGGCTGAAAGGTATAAAATAGATAATAAAGAAAGGGGAATAACATTAGAAGAGAAAGAGTTAGATAATCTGATGAAAGTGGATGTTAAATGTAATGTGAGTAAAATATATAAGATATTAATAAATTTGGAAATGGAAAATGAAATCATAAAGGAAAATATGATAAAATGGGCCAGAGATATAGGATACCCAATAACATTGCAACAATGGGAACGTACATGGAGCCTAAATATGGAATATACAAAAAGCTATAATTTGAAAGAAAATTTCTTTAAAATATTTTATAGATGGTACCTAACCCCGGTGCAGATTGCCAAGATGAAGAGAATGAAGACAACAGCAAAATGTTGGAAATGTCAACACACTGGTTCTTTCTTCCATTGTTGGTGGACGTGTGAAGTGGCAAAGGGGTTCTGGACAAAGGTGCATGAACAAATAATGAAATACTTAAAAATTAATTTTCCATTACTCCCAGAAATCTTTCTGTTAAATATATTTGAGAAAATGGATGTGAAAATAAGGAGGAAGTACTCAAAAATTTTGTGTTATATGACCTGTGCTGCAAGAATCACCTTTGCCAAGAAATGGAGAGATGAGAGTGCACCAACAATGGGGGATTGGATAAAAAAACTGTGTTTTTTTATCCAATAGAGTCGAAATGGATAAATTGACAAAAAGATTAGAAAACAGAAAGAATAATGTATTTAAAGAGGAATGGGAAATTTTAGACCCTTTATGGGAGAAATATTGGGGAAAGTTGGCGACTTTAGGATTATACGATTAAATTATACAGATTAAACGGATTATATATGGGGTGATATGTGTAAATAATAAATTGAGATACAGATACAATATAATATGGAGGTTATATGTAGATAGATTATATAATTAAAGGATATGGAATACATGATTTAATTATACAGATGAGACAACTTATATGTATATAAAGGATAACTAAATGAATTACGAGAGACACATGTTAGAAATATGATATATTAAATGGTATAAAACTAAATATTTGGAAATAATGACATTTGAGAATTTGTTAGAAATTAAATTTAAAAATGTTATTGTAGTTGGATGTAGTTGTAAGAGACGTGATAAGCACATAGAAGTTAGAGTACAGAAATTGCTGTAAAGATTTAGAAGAAGCTTAGATTACATAGCAGGATAGAAAAGAAGAAATAGGATGTTTTACCCGATGGATTATGAAAGAAGTCAAGGTATGTATGAAGTATTTGTATATGTTTGTATGTTAGGGAGTTAGTTTGTTAGTATATAGATAGGTATGTATGTATGTAAGTTTGTATGTATGTATATGTTGATGTTTTTCTTTTGTTTTTTTTGTTTTTTTGTTTTGTTTTATTTTATAATGTGAATGAAATAAAATTTATTTTAATAAAAAAAAAAGAAAATATAATGTTCTATCTCTTATGTGTTTATAAGGAAAAGAAAATGGCTAAATTTAACCACCACCACCTTTCTCTTCAATTAGTTAATCAGTGGACTTTAATTCCTTTTGAAGGCATAGCATTGGCTGCTCTGAATGCTTTTCTTTCCAGCAGAGTATTATTGAAGAATATAGGGAAAACCATGTTAGATCAAACTAGCGTATAGTTCACAAAGACCAGCAATATGGTTATGGAGAATCCACCTGTAGGACTGGTGTTCAGACACATAATGTCTCTGATAGTGGAGCTTATAGACAACACATCCAGTAGCCACTGGTAGCCTTATCCTCCATTAATTTCTCTAATTTCCTCTTAAGGCCATCCAAATTGGCTGCCATCATAACATTTCTGATAGTTGTTTCAGCTATTTATCTGTGTGCTTATGAATCTTTTTTTTTATTATTATTATTTGTCTGAAACCTCCAGTCATTCACCTTCACTGCATAACCCTGGGGTGAACATCTAATATTATGACAGAGGAAGAGAGAGGGAGAAAGAGACAGACAGACAAACTTCTCACAGTTTTCTCTACATGTCTACTTTATATACCTCTATCAAGCATCCTTGAGAGGCTGAATTAGGATTGTGACCTTATTCCACTCCCCACCCCTCAAAGCTTTGTTCTTTAACACCAATGTACTAAATAGGTACAACATAGTACTCTCCATGTAAAGAATATATGTGTCTCTTGAATTTGGCCTGAGAGGACAGCTAAGAATTTCATTTCTGTTTGTTTTTGAATAATTTACCAACATGAAGCTCTTTATTATTAAAAAAAATCATGTGTGTAAAAGAGACCAAAACTGACAGATTCCCAAACCACATTTTGAAGGCAATTGACTCTCTCATAGTTGATCTCCAGTAAATGTTAGTCAGATAACCATTGCACCCTTGTTAATTTCTAGTGGCACACTGTGGTAGAGGTGATATCTGTTAATTTGACTTCATACATGAAGGTGATCGTAAGGCAGCACTGAGCAAATCTGATGAATGGGTATGGTTGCATTGACCTTGAAACCATTGGGGAACACTTTCTGTTTACACTGAATTTCAGTGGCATGTTGATGGGAGATGAGTTTTTCTATAAATGGGAGGTGCATGAATTTCTTGTTTTCAAACTGATTATACCCATTGAAGTCTCTTTTCTCAACAGTTTCCTTTCCCTATCTGCTGCTATGCCACCAAGACTTGGCATAAAGTGGCAAAAACCCCAAGGAATTGCCTTTAAAATAAGGTGTGGAGAGAGCATGCATCTAGTTTTTAAAATAATTACCACTTCTGGAAAGGCTCTCAGGAGAGCTAACCAGCATGATCAGAAGGTAGAAACTTGCCCTCCAGGTGTTTTTTTGTTTTGTTTTTTTTAAAGGGGGGAAAAAAGCATTCTGTTTCTCTCTTATGCTCTAGGTAGAGGTGGTGGTGGTCACTGACATTAGGACCACAAATAATGGAATGAGAACTGCAAACCTCCTTTTGAGTATTCTTATTCTAGGATTGAAGGAATATTTTTTGAAAACTCCATTCATAATGAGTTATGCTATATTTGGCATCCTTCTCTTATATTGGTAAGAAAAAAAGTGCCCTCACAGATGTGACTGTTATGAATAGCCTATAGACTTTCAGCACTCAGGTTGCATTGGAGACTACTGTAACTTCTGCTAAGAAAAAGCTGCTACCGATCAAGCTTGCTAAATTAGCATTTGAATATTGTTTTCTGTTTTTGCCCCACATTCCATCTCATGCTCCATAGCTGCTCAAAATATCTAATCATGTTATTTCCTTATAGTTGCCTTGCAAGAATTTGCAAATTAATACAAGGCTTGCTACAAAATGCAAGAAATCAGAAGAGAAATTCCTATGGGCTTTTGCCATACATCTGCTTACAAGATCTTAAACCAGGCTAACCACTGGTGGCAACAACACTAGATAACCTACACATTTTTCTGATGCATTTCCTACATTCTTAGTTGCACTCATACGGTGCATAATTATTTTTAATGACTTAAACAGTGGAGCAGGCTAATAATACTCTTCAGTTTACATCTAGGCCAATGAATTATGTTCCATCATCAGTAAAATGAAGACACAATGTCTAAGTTTTCTCTAAAACTGCTCTATAGAGTAGCTGAAGAGTATGATATATATGTTCTGAATAAATAAGTAAAAACAGAGGGTTCAGAAAGCTCTTGGGGACTGGTTTCCACATGGCCCAGAGGGCTGCATAGTAGAAGGGATTAAAGTCACTACTGTGACATTGGATTTAGGTCTTTCTCATGCTTAGAGTAGACTCATTTGATCAATGTTTGTCATGTTAGTAATGACTTAAATCCCATTAAATCTATTAAGTCTGACTGACATATCACCAAAACTGTATCCAACTGAATACCATTTAGATCTGACCATATGCTGGCAAGGTTATTGGCCTTCCAGAGATCAAGCAATGAATGGGGAGACATCTCTGAATCATGTAACCAAACTAATTTGATTAAATAATATCAGCTGGGGGCAAAGGAGGCCAATTGAGAATGAAAATGAGGGAATGTAATATAAACAAATAAGCAAATATTTTGCAATCATTGCGACAATATTGTCAAAGGGGTACTTTTTGACACTGCCCAGATTATTGTAAAAAGGTCTAGCTTTGACTCAGCCATAAATTCTTCCCATATTAAAAAACCCTGCTATTCTTATTTTATATACAACATTTTTACTATATTATTGTGGGTTGCTTTCATTTTTTGAAACAAAATAATATGCCTATTGCTCCCAAATGCTCTATAGAAATACTATCTCATGAGTATCTGTGATAGATTTTATTTCATAATAAAACATTAGAGCTGAAAACACCCTCAAACAATCCTCCATTCTCTTATATGTTCTGTCACCTTTCCTCACTGCCCTCTGTCCTCTCTGACACTCCAGGGTATTTTAAATCATGTTTGCAATGTTAGTTATTAGAATCATCTTTATTCCATTGGATTCCTGACACCATGCTCCTCATCTTTTGTTATCTTTTGTTATGTTTTAAAATAATGCTTTAAGAGGCCTTGGGGGGAGTGCAGTTATACATATCAGCAATTACAGTAACTCATAGTTCTAATGGTGCTCCAGCTGTATGCATGGTCCTATCCATAAGCTAAAGTTCAGTTCAGTGACTTTAGAATACCTCAGCAATTATTGTTAACCACACGCTTATTTTTAAGTATAACACATGTGTGACTTATAGTTCAGGCATACCATTTGAAGAGTTATTACTTTTTAATGAGAGCTATTGGAAACTTTTTTTTCACCCAAAGAGTCTAATAATAAACATTATTTACAAAGTTACAAGTGACTTTGTAAGCTGCAGGAGACCAAAAGAGTCATACCAAAAGACAGTATGATTCATGGCTGTGGCTAAAAATTGTGCCGATGTCAGCATAATGAAGTATGGAATAGTATATTATAATGAGTATCCTTCTTAATCATGTGCATGGACCAGTGATGGCTGGGCCGATGTTGGTAAGGATGCAAAATGGCTCACTGAACAAGTGACAAGTTGCGTGCTCAGGGTTGAGCTAGCAGTTACAATAACTGTACAGACACCACTTGTTGGGAAACAAGGGCACAACTTAACTGGTTACAGATGTGACAGAGTTGACACACACATGGGCCCACATCTAAGCATTGACTAACCTTCCTGTTCGGCAAATGAACCCAATGCCAGCCCAGGCCGAGAACCATCTGATGGCATGCCCAAGGACCACCTGCCCTCACCAAGAAGTGCAAAGGATGTGTGCTCAGTGCCGCAGCACAGCCGGTTCCTCTTGCACTCCCAATGTTCCAAAACTCACTGTACCAGCCTGGGAACCACTATCCTGAAACCCAGACCCATGCTGCCACTGCTTAAAGTTGTTGCAATGGAAATGTAACATAAACAACATCCCAAACAATGCCATCACGGGAGGTGAGTGGGGTGACACTCCCATGCGACTGCTCCTCTCAGCCACACTCCTCAGTGACTGGAAGAGGAGCTGCCCTGACGTGAATGCTGACACCTTGGTCAACCAATGAGCTACCACCATGCAAGCAGCTCACTGGCCACCCCACCAAGGCAGGTCCTCCCATCCCTCATAGGGGCCTGCTGGGAAGGTGGAAACAACTGCCCCTTCTCCCACATGGCCAGCAGGTCCATATTGCCATGTCACTGTCCTGAGCAGCATCCTCCCCACAGGGTAAGTCCCTGCAGGTCTTTTCTTAATGGCAGTAGCATTTGTGATGGTCTCTTTCATCTGATTCTTCTTATACATAGTGGAAGTAGAAGCAGTCGAAGCAGTGATTGCAATCTGTAAAGGGAGCAAAGACCACAGACAGCAAAGCAAAGTATCTAACTGCAACAAGATAACTCTTTCTCTCCCCTCCCTCATATATATACGTTTGTGTGTATTTATTAAGTCAAACAATGTTACATTTAAAAGTAAAGTAACTAGAAGGAGTGATTTTCCAATGAAACCAAAGTCATTTGTCTAATGTGTAATAAAGTTAATTTTAAAAAGTTTATTTCAAAGGTCTTTCAGACATTTTAGACACATTTTGACAGGGATTGTTCAAATTTTGTGGAATTTTAAATAATCCATAGGGCTTGGAGACTAATTGAACAACACATCTGTTGCTGAGAGTAGATGTGGATGTGGATGTGAAGAAGAAGAAAAAGTGAAAAAGATAAGTAAAACATAATTGCCCAGACAAATAGGTATCATTGCATTAGGACAGGCTTTCCCACAATGCCACTTTCGAGATGTATTGGAGTACAAATCCCTCAGCAATCAAATCTATGAGATTTGTATACATCGTGAAAGTATCAGTAGCAAATTACACTTTCAAGTGTTTTGCTATCTTCTATGTCAGTCCTTTCATTTGTTATCTTAATATAAAAATTTGTTACAGCGGCAACTTAACAGGTTTAATGTAATCTTATTAGACTTACATGCCCTTTTCACACCTTATCTGGTGCCACTGGTGTTGTGTGGGGAACGTGTGAAAAGCCTCAGCCGGGAGGCACTCATGTCCCTTCTGCTTCCCCTCCGCACCGTGTGTGGCAGCCTCTCAGTATGTCGAGTGTTTGGGCGTCCTTGCAAAGCTTTACAAATGTTCCAATCTATTTTAGGGACATTCCTGAATGAGGTACTTCCTGGCCTTGTTTGATCTTTATGTGATGTTAATTGAAACAACATGTTGTATGTGTTTTCCCCTTTACAAGGGAACATTAAAATTGATATTTGGGAATATTTTATTGTAGCCCATAATGAAGCCTACTTTTTCAGTAGATATGTAACACAATATGTACAGAGATTAAGTGAAGTAAACAACTGCATCAGAAAACTGAACAGAAGCTAACTGTTCAAAGAAATAAAACATGACTTAATCTGTGATGGACACCCTTTCATGAATGTTTAGGGGAGTGAAGATGTCTTTTGAGCACTGGAATGTTATTTTGTATTTGCACCTATGTTGTTTAAAGTTAGAAGTTATGCTATTGTCTTTCTAGTGCTAAGCAAATAGCTAGATGGGCATTATGATTATTATTCATGTGCTAAATTTTACATTTCACATGTTTGTAAATAATATTTTTTAACATGCATGATGAGTCAGGCTCTGAAACTGAATCTAGCTCTTTAATGATTCTTGCCCAGCCCTTTGGGGTTCTCCAAATGAGCTCACCTTCTTTCCCAATTGTTTTATGGTTTACTGGTATTTGTACAGTGTTTCTATTTTAAAATATTGAAATATCACTTCTAGAGCCAGTGTCTTTAGTTTCACTTTTTGCATTAGGTTCCATCTGTCATTGAAATGAGACCTCTGAGAACTTCTCTGAAATGGAATTCAGGTGTCCCATCCTTAAAGTAAAGTGCTGTTCTGGATCTAAGGCTGCTTGGCTGTTCCTAGGAGCAGGATAAAGGTTTTATAGCTGTCTTCAAAAAAAGCTTGACTTTTATCAGTAAGATGTCCAGCTTTTTAGAGTATCACTGTGATATCATCAGCCTGTAGATCAATCATCTTCCCATGTTGCATTTATATGCAGAAATAATCCTGAGCACCACTTACCAAAGACGAGATTAATAGTGACAGTTGTTGATGTCAGAAAGATACTGCATTTCTGCTGATTCACACTGACATAGGATGAGCTACAGTTGTACAGGACAGAAAGAAGAGAAAAAAGAGACAGGAGCCTGATTCAAATGAATGGAGAACAGTAATAATAATAATAATAATAATAATAATAATAATAATAATAATAATAATAATAATAAAAAAAAATAAAAAATGGAATGGAATGGGAAGAATCATGAGCTGAAAGTAGTTGAGAATGCAATTCATTTGCAATTCATTGTTCAAAATTTGTCAGTAGTGGGGGCCAGAAAAGCAGAATGCTACTTCAGTAACACACTCTGACAGCCTGAGGAAACAGAAGCCTTCTGAATGCAATTGGCCTTCAACTCCAGTCAGTCTACACAGACAATAGTGAAGGATAATATTTAAAAAAGTCCAGCCACATCTGGAGGACCAGGGTTTCCCTACTCTTGCAGTAATAGTGTCCACTGCTTGTTCCTGTACCTAAAGAAAATGGTTTAGTTTCATTCTTTCTAGATTCTGCCACTCTTAGATCAACCTATTAACAGATTGTCAGTGTAATGATGGCCTGTAATGATGAATCACTCTCATGTCATTTCCACTGTCACATAGGTGGCTTCTCTCATTAATTTCATCAAAGTAATGGCTCAAGGTGATAATACATTACTCCAAGGAAGGTGATTATTTTTAAAGAGAAGAATGATCTTCAGTCAGGATTTTATTATCATATGTTTAATTGGATATTCAGCAGTTTCACATAAGAATATAATGGGAGGGTGAAAGAGTTGTCAAATGAAAGTGAAAGTTTGTGCATAGAAACATGCATATTCCTTAAATTGTGGGACTATGTGTCATAAGCAATAGTTAGATGTTTCTTCTTGTACATGGTGTGTGTTACTGATGGAATGTGAGTTACCTGTAAAGGAGCATTATGTGGGTTGGTGTTTTTTTTGTTTTGTTTTTCAGTACATTCAGTTTTCTATGTTCATATTGTGTCATCAGTGGTAGTATATGACTTACGGTTCAGGCATCTTATTTGAAGACTTCTTATTTTACCTTGAGTGCTACTGGAGACTTTTCTTCACCCAAAGAATCCAATACATATTGTTTACTAAGCAACAAGCAATCCAATAATCTGGATAATATAAGACTGAATACAGGACCTGCACTATAAATAGGAAACCTTCACCACCACCCCCAACATTACAAGAAACTGCAATGAGCTAATAGCTAGATTTTGGGCAGAAACTATCAGTGTAGGCTTCTAATCTTCAGCAGAGAGTTGGGGAATTCATCTCACTGTCAACTTGCCAAGGGTGACAGTATCCTGGCTCCAAGCACTCTGTGAAGCCATAGTTGCCATGCCAGCAAACTATTAGGAATCAGGTGAATGAACATCCTATGGATGCCTCCAGGTGCAAACCAAACAAGTCTGCTCTTAACCCTTCTCATCCTGCCCAGGTTATATCCACCCTGTGTGCATGCAAGCGCAAAGGCAATTGGAGAAATCTTTACTTATAAGTCATGTCACCAGATGAAGGAACTTGGGCCCTTTACGGACCTTACCTTTTTCCGGCACTGGAGTGTGGGGATCGTGTGAGCAGCCTCCGGCAAGAGGCTCTTGTGTCCCTGCAGCTTCAGCTCTGCACAAGCTGCCTGCTTGTGTGAAAGCCCCGCCTCTTCCTTCCGCACTGCAGCCTGGGAGTTTCACAGGCTGCGCTGGGGCAGGAAGTGCGCCCACCATGGCTCCAGATGCTCCACATGCCAGGTAAGTCTGCGCAGGACCCAGGAGCAATGCGTGCACAATCAGTGACTGCTGGCCTCTGGAGCATCATGCGATTGTGAGTGTGTCATACAGATCTCTCCTCACAATTGTGCGATGCTCCAGGCACCCTTTTGCATGGCAAATGCCGTGCAAAAAGGGCTTTGGAATAATACAGGCATCCCTACTGGGCCCATTCTTGGAGATGTCTCCAAAATTCCCACTTAGCTGCAGAACTGAGAACTGGAAATTCTGTGTAGTTTTTTAGAAGTAGAAAGGTGTGTTGATGCTGGAAGATGTTATACTTCTACATGGCAGGCCCTGGTGTGATATTCTTCTGCTGCTTGGGAAGCAACCTCACCCTTTCTATTTCCCACTAAGAGAAAAGGGAAAACACTCTTGTTTCTCAGATAAATCACAAGGAGGATCACTATCAAGTGATTTTGGCATTTCTTTCAAAACTGAAACTATTTGTTTATGTATTCACATTAATTTGTCTGTTCTGCAGATAATATGATATGTTTTCAGCCTATGATTTCAGTTGCTAAATTCCTGGGGCATGATGACTCATTATAGGGAGTGTGATCATTTTATAGGGACAAACATTTCTGGGTGATGGAGAAACTTATGTTTGAGCATGGCAAGACCATGGCCCTTTTTGCATGGCATTTTTAAAGCATGCTCCCTCCCCCCTTCATGAGCCACCGTACCGCATGACGTTGTGGTGAACCAGGTGCTGTCACAGCCATGGATACTGCTGATAGCACGTTTTCTTATTTTTGCCTGAAAGATGAAAATAACCACCCTTTCATGCATCGGTCGAGTGACCAGAGGGCCTGCGGAGCCATCATCCGGTGTGCTTCTGGGAAGGACCCAGGAGCGGGCGGGGTGTGGGCAGTCCCTGCTGCCTGTCCCTCACGCTGCAGCTCCCGGGGACGCTCCACTCAGCAGCAGGCTGGCCACTGCCCCCACTGCAGCAGGGAACACTGTATGATACGTCACTGCGAGAAGCCAACCTGGGGCTGCGTTGCCACTCACACTCGAGACAACAGCCCCTGGGGTCCAGCCGACTGTGGTTTTTTTTCCAAACCTGGTGCTATCATTAGCACGTTAGCATGTTACCAACGTAATATGAAACAGCCTGTTGGCAGGATCTATCATGCTAACGTTAGCACGATAGTTGACGAAACAATAATAATAAAAAAAACACCGACCAATCAGGGGCAGTGGGGCAGGGACAGGGCGGGACCTGGGTGTGGCCCAGGATGCTGACATGCAGACAAGGCACCGGATGGGGACTGGTGCTCTCTCACGAATGCCCTACCGTGTGGAGACTGCAAGGGGCTCTCTACTGGGCCTCTTGCGATATTGGCAATATTGTGAGGGCTCTAGTTCATCGCGCTATCAAGGTAAGGAGCGAAAAGGGCCCATATTGAGAAAGAAAATATTGATATTGCAGGTTGGCACTCTAGCCTCTCATGGCTTAAATGTAGACCTGGAGTTTCACCATCTAGCTGGGGATGAGCTTTCTACATTTTCCGTAAGCAACCTCCCTGCTGCCAGGTTGTTAGGATTACTATTTTCTTGATAAAGGCAGAGAGAGAGAAAAAGGAAAAATATAATGCTTTGTCTCCTACCTTGATAACTATTAGTTCCCAGGCATAAGCTTTGGAGAAGTTCTTTTAGAAATCCCAGCGGTATGATTTTCAAAAGGTTATTACATAATCTGTTTAATATATTTTTTCTTAATTGCTGTACTTGATAGAAGGCTCACATGCACATCTATGATTCTATAATTGTTCAGCCTATATCTGGGCTATAATTATTTATTACTACATATGTATTATTCCATGCCTATTTTTGCAGCCCCTTAGGAAGATTATTTTGCACCAGCACCATCCCACCTGTGTGTGTGTGAGAGAAAGAGAAAGAGAAAGAGAAAGAGAAAGAGAAAGAGAGAGGAATCAAGTAAGAAGCACCAAGACCTTTATGTGATCCTGAACTCTTGTACTGAGAAAAGGACCACTTGCCAAGGACTGCTTGGACAGTTGTCTTTGAAGCTCCCTTGTGCCTCTGGAAAGCTATTGATTTTTTTTTTAGGAAAATACATACAAAACCTACTTCAGAGTCAACAGATAGAATGTTGTGATTACAATGCCAGACTAATTTACAAACATGAGTCACTTATTAACTTGTATGCATTTTCTGAGTGCTATAGAAAGGGCACTGTGACAGAGCCTGAGGAGTGGAGTTAGTTTGAGAAGCAGGCTGGCCTTAGCAACAGGTTGCCAAGGGACCCAAGGGGCTCTGGGCAAGAGAGGAACCCAGTCTGCTGGTGTGTGGGAGGGGCTGAGCATTCTGGGGAGGTGCTCTACATAAGAGAATCACTTTGCATTTTTGCAGATTCCTTCAGAGGAACGAGGAGGGAAAGTTTTGCTGGATGACAGTTGATTTTCTTAGAGGCCTAGTGAGAGAAAGAGGAGTGACCAAATCACTTCTGAGTGAGTCAGAAAGTGAGCACCTGACTTAGAGATTAGGACTTGGAGCAGAGGAAGCCAAAGTTCTGAGTGGGTATGAAGGCTTTGTACCTGATTACCATGTAGAGATGAGAAATCTGGCTAGACATTTTTTAAAGTTATTTTGCCTGGGTATACATATAATACACAGTATCTTTTCTGTGTTTGTTGTTTTACTAAAGATTACATTCTATTTTTATAATTTCTGACTCAGTAGAGTACTTTTCTCCAGTTTTATGACAGCAACATGCTACCACAGATTTTTTATCAAATCCTTTTGTATAAGAAGGTGGAGGGGCAGGGTAGTGTAGAGAGGCTGAAAAGGCAGTTACCATCTTCCGCCTGTGAAAAGGAAAGCAGGCCTTTCCCCCTGCTCCATAGGCACATATTCTTATATCCATGTATTGCAGCACCAAGGGCATTACCATACTGTAGCACAAAGATCACAAATAATGTTCCAGTTCTGGACAGAAATTTTCTACCTCCAAGTCCATTTCCATGCCAATCAACAATATTCAGAATCAATATTATTTGAGAATGGACAAAATCCATAATGTCTAGATTTTTGCCAAACTTATGTTGACAGGTCAGTTTCAGGAAAATCTGGACTGCCAACCGTATAAGTCTTTATTATGTAATCCACTTCTGGTTTCACAGAAACTTTTCTGGTGAAAAGAATCTGACCACTTTTTCCTAAGTAAAGCTTCACCATCTTGACTTCTTTGTAAGGCCTTAAATTTCACCAACCATCCATACTGGATGAGTTTATTGTCCACAGGTTTCTGAATTCTTGGTGGAGTGTATAGTATAATATCTCAAACTAACCATGGTCCAGAAAAATTATTAATCAGATATGTACTGATAGAACTATGTAAGTCAAACTGTCAAACCAAGAATATGCCACTTTACTTCTAGCAACATCAGCACCTTGGTTTTCTTTAAGTCCCATAGACTGAATTCTGTACTTTGAGGATAGATTATCCTCTACCATTCATTCCCTGGCTGAAAAATGAATAATGAGGTCAGGAAGAATAATACACTGGTGAGAATTTCACATGGTTTTTGTCCAGTTGTTACAAAGTGTTCTGGGAAATTACTATATGCAAAAATACATTTGTTTTGGGCGGGGGGTGGGGAGGGAGAGCATTCTGAGGTTTTCCATTCAAGAAACCCCATTGTTTTAAGACAGCAACGTGTTTTTGACAAGCTCGTTGTTTTCTGCACAACATTAAAACGATCTCGTACATCAAAAAACTTACAAAAATGTATCCAAAACAGCAATTTTTTTCACAAAAAAATAACCATATAGTCTCATACAAGACATATGTTTTCTATACAAGATTTTTGTGTGTGTGCAAGATTTTTTGTACAAGATTTTTGTCACTCAATATTTTTGTTATAAAGGTTTTTTTTTTTTGGTTTTTTTTGTCTGTTTGACATAGAAAACAGCAGTTCTGTACACAAAAAGTCCTCATATGTGGCTGCCTGGAAACAATGTTTATTTCTGCATCAAACCCCACAATCCTCTCTCACTCTCTCTCTCTTTCTCTCTCTCTCTCACACACACACACCCATACACATTCTTCCACAGAATAGTTTCTAAAAACAGTTTTGGATATTTAATACTGGGTGACAACTACACAGAAATCTTGTTTTTCTCTATCGTGGGTAGAAAAATGTAAAAATTCTTCTGATGAAGCACTAACTTGATATTAACATCTCTGCTGCGGTCTCAGGAGGCCATTGTTTTTTAAAATTGTTGGCTGCCTCCAAGAGTAATTTCTTATCCTCCAAGCCCTATAAAGCAATAGGCTCTGATATGGTGATGATAACTATGGGCCTTTTCTCGCGCGACAGCCCCATGAGCCTCGCGGGAGTGGGAGCGTCGCTCCGCACGACACACTCCCACTTCCGCCGAGCTCACGAGGCTGAAGCGGCGCGAGCGCAGGTTTTTTGATTTTCGCTTCCAAACGAAAATCACCCGCGCTCGCGCAACGCTCCCGGCGCCCGCATGCACTTACCTTTCGTGCGGAGCGTCCGGGAGCCGACCGGGTCACGCTTCCTTCCCTCCGCCCCTGCGGAAGGAAGGGACGGGGTGGAGCGCTCGCGTGACACGTCCTGCTTCGCGCGCGCATGCGCGTGGGGGGGCGGACGGGAGGAGTGCCTTTCTCACGTGCGCGGGGGGGATGGAGGGGACAGGCTCCTTTCTCACGCGCGCAGGGGGGAATGGACGGATGCGTGAGCCGCCGCCGCCTCCGGGAGGCTGCCGTTTCGCCGCTCCTTCCTTCGCCTGTGGAAAGAAGGAGGGGGAAGCGGCAGCCTCCTGGAGAAGGCTTCATGCGCGAGCCGCCCTCCCCCGCTCGTGCGAGAAGACTAATGCGAAAAGGGCCCTTGATGATTGCACTTCGTAATTTTCCTAGCTTTTGATTACTACTTTAGACGCTGGCATCCATCTAGTTTCAACCATTCTCTGACCATTCTTATTTGCTGTTATGGAACTATATTTCTCGTTGTGCCATATATCTGTTCCTGGCCTGCTTGGGCCAGCCAAATCACATGGGTCTCAAAAGCCTTACACTTGACCTGAAGCCTGACAACTGCTGTGATAACTGTTTGGCTCTCTGTTTTTGTGTGTATAGCTGAATTTGTACAATGATAAAAATAATGCTAAGCTTTATATGCTGTTGTGGCTCCTCCATCCATCAATAGTTACTAGTAACTTTTGTATTCTTTTATCTGTTATACCAAGGCTTAACAGTGACGAGTTGGCACAGCATAACATAGACCCTTTTTGCATGGCATTTGTCATGCAAAAGGGCACCTGGAGCGTCGCGTGATTGTGAGAAGTGATCTGCACGACACACTCACAATCGCGTGATGCTCCAGGGTAGGGCAGGCACCAATCACACATTGCTCCAGGGCCCCACACACACTTGCCATGCATGTGGAGGCTCTGGAGTCATGGTGATCGCACTTCCTGCCCCAGCACAGCCTGGGAAACTCCCAGGCTGCACTGTGGAAGGAAGAGGCGGGGCTCTCAATCTTCCTGCTCAGGAGCAGGTAGCTCATGCAGAGCTGAAGCAGTGAGGATGTGAGAGCCTCTCAATGGAGGCTGCTTGTGCGATTCCCGCACCCCAGAACCGAGAAAAGGTGAGTTGCGGAAAGGGCCATAGTTCTGATTTCATCTCTTCAGTATAACTTGCTAAAAGGAAAAAAATAGTGTAAACACACCCTTTCTTCATGCAGAGCTACAGCTGTACAGCAGATACCTCCAAGAAGTGCTATGCTATCTCAATTTCATTCCTAATTTCTTTTCCTATTATTCCTAAAATCAGTGTTACCCTTTCCCAGTAGCCATACAGTGTATTATCAAAATCCCTTTTCTAGTTAGACACAAGCAGCAAAATCAGTACCAATTTCTATATGAAGTTATACATGGCCTTGATACATATCACATTCTCTTGGCTATTGTTATTGTTGAGCTTTCCATTATCCCTTTGTGTTTTAATGAGCCCAAATAATCTGATATCATTGGAAAATGTGCCCTACTAATCCCTAATTCTAGAACATTTACTAAGAAAGTGAAATAGAATTGTTTCAGTACAGAAATTCATGGGACTTCACATCTTTAATGACAATCAAATGTGCTATCCATCCCTCTTACTCTCCTTCACTTCCAGAACTGAGTTAGTGCCACAGTAGCCTCTAAAATGTGGATGGGGGTTGGTGGGTTGATTTAGTGTTTCATTCCTTTTTAGTTATATCACACCCTTTTCTCTCCAACTTGAGACTCAAAAGGAAAAAAGGAAATGTGCACATTCAGGGACGCTTGTTCATGTGAGCAATCCACTAAAAGAAAAGTCTGGAAAAAACGGCTTTTAGAAGTTTTTTGGATGACCATTTGTTTAAAGCAGTTTTCAATAAAGTGTTAAAAACAGAGTGAGGAATAAGCTTTGTTCTTTTCTCTTCAAAGCAGATCTTTAAAAACTCTCTTTTGTTGGTTGATAGCTCCCATGTGTTCTTAAAAGCAGTTTGAATAGATGTTAAAAATACTTCAGAATATTTTTTTCAGCTTGAACAAAATTAGTTTCCAATCAGAGAAAGATTTTATCATTTGTTAGAGTTTTTTTTTTTTTTAAAAATAACTTGAATAATGTATTCTGAACAACTATGCTTAATGTTTAATATATCATGGTCAAAGACATTGTGAGGGCCTGCCTTCATGACATCCCTAAGTTTGTTTGTTTAGCTCTGAAATCTCTAAGGCTTTGATGCTCCAGACACTCTACTGTTTTAGAAAACCCATTTTCAACTTGCACATGTGTCAAATCCAGCACTTTGATTGAAGACCAACCATGGAATTACAAGCCCAGATACATAAATTTGGGTTTTTTATTTGACCTAAAAGCTGTTTAAGTTGTATTGGCCCGGAAATGGAGCAAATGGGGGAGCGGCTGTCATGTACTGGATAAACAACACTTCACAAAATTCACTCTGAGGTTAACAGTAATTTATTTTCATTGATAAACATGAGCAACAGAGCCACAGAAGCACAGAAGATGAGACTAAAGAATATGTACAATTTATAGTTTTTATAGGTTAACATTACAAATTAAGGCATGCAAAGCTGAGGTTGGTGACAGCCATAAATTCAGATACCACAGCACCCCCTCAAACACAATCCTAGGCCAGTGCCTACCACCTATCCCCCTACAACCTTGACCAAGGTGACCTATCACATATTTCCTGCTCTTATCTCAAAAGCACCAGCTTCTCAAAACAACATGTTTCTTCAGTCTGCACTTTCATTTTTGCCCTTATCTATTCTCCTCCTTCTCAACATCCTGGATACATGGTTGCAATAGACACTGTATGGATATACTGTAACAGCAATTAGCAATGGATATATTTTAATAGCAATTACCAATCCCTAACAGAGATATATAGTAGCTCAAATGCAATGGTTAAATATATTTGCCCCAATACATATCCAGCAGGCCATATTCATTTCCATATGACAGGGAGCCTAGCGACCCGATTGCCACCTGATGTGGGTCCAGATGAGGCTAGATGTCACTCTTTTAAAACCTCCTCAACCTTCCCTTGGGAAAAATACCTGAGCTCCAAGGGAAATCCAATAATTGGTTTGCTCCCCAGCTACATTCTTCCCCTGCAACCTGCAAAATGATGGCCTGCATAAAGACACCATCTAAAACCAATTGTTGAAGTCCACCAAATGCAATATGAGGTGGTGGTGGGAGATAAAATGGGAAAAAATCCTGCTCAAAGTGATTGGCAAAGCTCACACTGTAATGGAGGTGTGTGGGTGGGACAAATGAAGGTGATCAAAGAGGAATGTGAAGGAATAGGCAAGCAATC
Organism: Ctenosaura bakeri; assembly: GCA_948474755.1. Taxonomy (NCBI): domain Eukaryota; kingdom Metazoa; phylum Chordata; class Lepidosauria; order Squamata; family Iguanidae; genus Ctenosaura; species Ctenosaura bakeri. The sequence goes on along the minus strand of CAOLHI010001816.1, from coordinate 139,871 downwards.
TATGGCCCTTTTCAAACAGCAGTTGCTAGCGAAAGGGCCTCTTGAGCACCATGTAAATGTGAGGAGTGAACATTTCACGTTCAGCGAACACGCATTTTTTAATTTTCGGCTTTTAGCTGAAAATGACTCGCGCTTGCGCAACACTCACGGGCCTGGACCACACTCACCTGCCGTGCGGAGCCTCTAGAGCTGAGCCGGTTACGCGTGCTCTCCTCAGTGCAACCTCCAACTCCCAGCCTGCACTGTGGAAGGAAGGGGCGGGACGCCAGCGGGGCTGTCACACGAGCAGGAAGGAGCTCTGGAGCTGAAGCAGGAGACTTGTGAAAGCCTTCCTGCCTAGGCTTCTCACGCAAGGACTCCAACCCAGCAGTGTTAAAAGGTAAGGTGCAAAATGGTCTTTATCATAATACTAGTACTGCACTCTTTGCCAAGCATCAACCACAAAGTACTGAATGGCAAAATGGCAATTTCAGGAAATCAGTAAGCCAAACTATGGGTGCAAGTCAGGACCCATTGTCTCCCACACAGTATCAAGGAACAAGAAGAAAGTCAAAGAACAACAATGTTAGTAAGTCATAATGCCATCAAAACATGTATACCTCTTTGCGGCAGCTGACCTCCAATGCCCAGTGTGCTGGATAGATTGTGAGCCAAAGCCCATTGCAAAATGCATACAGGCAGCACCAATTTGGAAGGAATGGGTACCAAACTTAATGTCTTGCAAGTTCAGACTCTGCAAACAGGGACCTACTAAGGAGCAAAAAGTCAGCATGGCAAAGAAGAAACCAAGGTCTGACGCTGTCCCCCCTCCAAGACTTACATAATACAGGGCATGAACTGGATATAACACAGGGTTAGCACACAACCCCAATGTGACTGTTGACTCTCCCCTCTCTGATCAGTCTTGGAATGCCTAATACTCAGAACAACCTGTTCCTCAGACAGGGTTATGTCCCATAAGGCCAGAGCTCTACCTGAAACATCCTCTTTTGCAGCTGCCAGTAACTTACTAGCACTCAAAGCCTCAAAGTTAATACTGCTGTATGGAAAAGCTCAGCCTCATAAGCAGAACTGCAGGTGAAAGACCATATACTCCCTAAACTCAAAACAAAACAAAACAAAACAAAAAACTTCTGGACATAAAGGCTCAGTTGGTCAATGGCCTGTCTTCTTTTTCTCTAATTTACTCTTCCAGAAGCCTACACATCCTGAAATCATATCCTCATACCCCTGAACTTTAGCTGCAAAAGCCAATGTTGAAAACCTAGTCCTTATGAACTGTGAAGTCAGCCACCTAACTCTTCAAAAAACACAGTACTGCAGGGTGTGATGCACAGGGCCAGGCCACAACAGCTTCAGCCCATTAACCACTCTGAACTACTTAAACTGTCTTTCTGCCTTCTGATAACTCCTTCTCATACTAGGGGTAAAAAGAGACTGATGGCTCTGGCAACGTCACTCTGTCAAGTTTCCACAGGTCTGCAGGTCTGATGTGTTCCATCTGTTGATAGGAAAGACCACCAGCTATCCCATTATATACACTAGCCACATGGAGTGCGATAAACAAGATATTAAAATGCAAAAATCATAAAACAAAAGCCCTAAGAAAGTGCATAATGCACAGGGACTTCAAGGACATAGACTTAATAACATGGACTGCAGACATATTATCACACCAAAAATGGACAGAGGAGTAGCTAACTTCTCTGCCCAAATCTGAACTATAGAGAAAAAAACCCAAAAAACTCTAGAAAGGTCAAGTCTCAACAAACTGAATGAATTCCGGTATGTATTCTGCTAGCACACACACACACACACACACACACACACACCAGTGCAAATGTTGCATTGGTGTTTCTTTCATTTGTTGTGCTAGTTGTTCTAGTACGACTTGTAAAACCTCTGGTGGAAGAAAATTATCTGATACACTTTTCCTATTAGCACAACACTAGGCAGAGGATCCAAAGAGACCATGTGTGGGGTGAGCCTGGAATAAATAGGCCTTCACCCTGCCCCATCACGTGGTGCAGTCTGGCGCTGCCCATGCCATCTGCACATTGGTGGCCTCCTCTGGTGAGGGCATCAAACTTCTCTCTTCCAGGCAGCAAGGGTTGCGCATGGTCAGGAAGGCCTTGTTGCAATATAGGGCCGTGCTCCTAATTATTATTATTATTTTACTTATATCCCACTTCTTGCATTTTATTTATCAACTGAATTCAGACATGATGTAATCCTGATGTGAATTTTCAGAAAGGTTCAAATTTAGATTTTAACCAAAAACAAACCAACAAACAAACCTTGATTCCCACCCCCACCCCCATTTTGTGCTGTGGTGCTTTCCTTCACGGAAATCTCTATAACTTTACTATATTTCAGTGATCTTAATAAATCTGACGTAAATAAGATTATTGTCCTTAGAGTGTTATACATAGAAGTTATCTGAAAAGATAACCACTGGTGGCGCAGTGGTTAAATGCCAGTACTGCAAGTCACAAGCCACAAGGTTGTGAGTTCGATCCTGCCGGGCTCCAAGCTTGACTCAGCCTTCCATCCTTTCGCAGGTCAGTAAAATGAGTACCCAGCTTGTTGGGGGCATGTATAGAAATGTTTCAAAATACATGCTATTTGTAAGTTGTTCGCCGCCTCGATCCATATGGAGAGGCGGGATACAAATAAAAAAATAATAAAAAAATAAAAATAAATAAAGTGGTGATGGCAATGAAAAGAATCTAGGATTCCTGCCACTTTATTTTGCTCAGAAGTAAGCAATCTTGGGAAAGTAATCAAGCAAAGAAAGTGAATAGGCTTATAGATGGTGAAATGATGCTTTATCATTATCATTTAGACAGTTGCAATAAGAATGTATTGTACATGTTCACTTACTGGGCAAAAATCCACAGCCCTGAGCTGGAAGTTGGAAGTAACATTATATGCAATGACATTACCTGTCACATTCTTTTGAGAGTTAATGAGGGCACAATTCATTCTTTTTACAAAGAACAGGTTGCTTGCTCATGCTGTCAAAATTTGGAGTATAATGAACGATGTTTAACATAAACTTTTTCTTATTGGGAATTTTCAGATTTCAGGCCATTTGTAGTTTACTGAGGCCCAAGAGTTCCCTGGCTGAGAATTCTAAATGCCCCTCCTTAAGCTACAAACCTCAGGATTCCATAGGATGTTCAAAGTGGAATAATCACACTATAACAGTCTAGTGCAGAATTGGCCTAAGAATAAGAGAAAAAGAAGAAAAAGAAAAACTAAAAGGGGTTATTCCAAATTTCCTAAGGCTATAAGTTCTATTTTAAGTCCCATCAATTTCTCTCTAGCTAAAATTCCTATCTTTGCATCTGTCTTCTTTATAATAAATAATTAATTATGATTTTATTTTCACAAATCAAGGCATATTGTTACTATATCCCCATTTTGACTCCTTATGTGGTCTGTAAAAAGTTTCTGTATTCTTAAGAAGGAATCTATTGAGGTTTTTTTTAACAAAATAGTAGGTTTATCCAGTTCTGCAGATCCATTAACTTTTCATCCATTCCTCCATTTTGGGTATTTTATTGTTTTTCTAATGTTTTGCATAAACTGTTCTTGTGACTATTATCATATACCTTATTAGCTTTCTCTGTTGTCTTTCTGATTTCTCATTCATATATATCATATTTAGGAGACATAATTCATCCCTAAATACTATTCTTATTTTTTTAATATTTTTTGCACACAATCACAAATTAGTAGCCAATATTTCCTTGCTTTTTTACACATTCACAGTAAACAATAGAAGGTCCCAACATGGTTCTTAACATTTCTAGCATTGATTGCTTACACCTTTACATATTTTAGCTAACTTACAGAGAATCATATCTCGTTTGAACATCATCATATAAAAAAAAGTCTTTAAGATTGTTACAGCAAGTAAATTTTAAACTCATGACCCAGTTTTCTTCCCATTGGTCCAATTCAATATTACATCCTACACACTGAGCCCAATATAATATACACTCTCTTATCTGTTCTTCCTCTGTATTAAGTCTTAATAGAGATTTATACATCTTAGGGATCAGATGTGTATCCTCAAAACAGCAGTTTTTCATATTCAGATGTGTTTCCCTCACAATTAAATCTTTCTGTGTACTCTTTGAATCTTTCCCTTCGCTGGTAATATATTAACCATTGAAGCTTAAGCCCTTCTTGTTCTAAGCACTATAGTTGCAAGTACCCACCTCCTCCTTCACCAAGTCATTGTATCTTACATCTTATCCAAGTTTTTAAACTATCCATTACTTTTATATAAAATACTTCTCATGGAGACAGCCAACCTGATATCTTCCATCCAAATCTCCCTATATGTTTTTCCATATATTAATCAATTAATTTTTATAATTTTTAAATCCTGCATTTTCCTTAATTTTACCACACCAAAGATAAGCATAACCTTCCAAATTTTAATTCATGTTCCTCTAATTCTAGTAACTTTTATTTTCTCCCATTCCTTTAGCCACACTACCTAGGAAGCTTCAAAATATACTCTGAGGTCTGGCACTCCTAATCATCCTCATTTTTATCTTCTATCAGAGCTTTCCATTTTATCCTTGGTTTTCTGCCAGCCCACAAAAATTTAAAGATCTCTTTGTGCCAATTTGAATATGGGGTATGTTACTGCAGTTGCTAGCCCAGACTTGTGGGATATTAGATATCACTTTGATATCAATAATTTGGCCTTCTCTACCTATTCCTCTCCACGTGCTGCGAGGTCCCCTGGACAAGCTCACAGACAGGCATGGCCACTAATCTCTGTAATATTCCAAACAATACAGGCTGGCCAGAAATAGCCATCCCACCGCTTTAGGAGACCTCAAAGGCAAGTACTCTATTATGTATGCACACTACTTACAAAGAACTCCCTGCCCCAAGCAGGCAGCTTGATTAGAAGAATCATCATCTGTCAAGCACTCTGCGTTTGCATACTGTCTACTCCTTTGTCAATTCGGATTTAACCCAATCATGCTAAATTCTGAACTTTTGGAGGCTTTGTCTCCAGCCCGAAACTCACTGTTTTCCCCAAGTACAGACTAGCCTACGGCCACATTTTCCCCTATAAATGCCCCTGACTTGAAGAACTTCTTTGGATTGCTCCTGACTTCCCTCCAGTCTTGCTGCCGCTTTGCTTGGCGAGCCTTCCCCTCAGTCCCACGTACTGAGACTTCATACCTACGAACTCAGTCTTCAGACTACCTGGGCTTCAGGACAGGTGTAGTATCACCCAAACTAACAAGTCCTCTAAAAATCCCCCTATCCCACTCCAACCTTTATTTCTTTAGTTCTCTGCATGAGTGTGTTGCATACACTGTTTGACTGTATTTTAATAAAGATCACAATTATTATTTTTACACTTCTGTTTGTTCCTTGACTCGGTCTGACCCCATAGACATTGGGTAAAAGATTCTGCTCCGTTGCCCTGCCTCTCATATTGCTAGCTTATGCTCTTGGCTAATTTCCCCAACTTATATAATTGAGAGCGCATTTAGGTGTCCCTCCCGGGACCCCCAGAAAACAGGGTAACAGGTATTAGAGAAAATAACTGGGATTATTTGAAATAAATACATTAGGTTGAGCAAAACCATCATTTTAATAACTGATATTCACACCATAATAGTGTGATTAATATTCTGCCACTTAAGATACTTTTTGATCTTCTCTGAGAACTTGACATAATTGTTTTCATATAACTGTTGACATCTAGATGTTAATATTATGCCCAAATATTTAATCTTCTTCAGTATTTCGAATCTTGATTTTACATATAAATCTTTTTCTTCTTGAATATTCATATTTTTTTGTCACGGCTTTTGTTTTATCAGTGTTAATGTTAAACTCTGTAACTTTACCATATTCTCTTATTCTTAACATCAGCAGATCTAAACTGCTCAATAGGTCTTCTAACATTGTAACTATGATTTACAAAGCCTTTCATTTTAAATTCTTCTTTTCTAAACCTTATTTCTCTTATCTCTTTGTCTTTCCTTATTATTCCCTTTAGTTTTTCTATACTGAAATAAATAATAATGGTGAATGGGAGCATCCTTGCCTTGTTTCTTCTTCAATATTAATGTGATATGTTGTATTACCATTTATTATTACTTTTGCTTTTTGAAAAGAATTAGCCAATTTAAGAAATTGCTTGCAGAATTCGTTGCCATAATTTTATGGAAAAATAGCCAATTCACATTATTGAAAGCCTTTTTCCACATCTAAGAATATCAAGGCACCTTTAATTTTGTTATGATTGTTCAAGTATTCTAATATATCCATTTTGATCCATGTGTATGCATTCCTGTAAGCAAGTCTTCAAACTATTTACTAGGATTAATCCATATAAAGAGTAAAGAAATGGGTCTGTATTTTTTGATTAATAATGGGTCTCAGTCTTCTTTGGATAATGATATAGTATTTGTTTCTTTCCAAATTGCTGTGTTTGGAGGAAACTATTCATGACTTTCTGAAGAGGTTTTACTAATTCCTCCCAGAATATTCCATAGTACAGTGCAGGTAAACCATTATTTGGCACCAATGCATTTCTCTCTTTTCAGTTATTAATTGCCTCCCTAAATTTGTCAATGGATATTTTTTCATTTAATTTCCCTCTTTGTATTTCCAATAGTATTGGGATATCATGCTCCCCAATGTAATTATTTATTTGTTTCTCTGTTACAACCTGTTTTTATCTAATGTTTCAAAAGAATTATTAAATTATTAATTTCTTTCTCAGTAGTTATTATTCTATCGTCAACTCTCAGCTTCATAATCATTCTTTTTGTCCAACCCCTTTTTTTAACTTTCATTTTTTCACTTTTTAAAATCTTCCCTAAACCTTTCACTTAGTTGAGAATAAGTTAACCACTGTAATTTAATACCTTCTTCTCCCAATTTATGATAGTCCTTTAATTTCCAATTTCCTTTATCAAATTCCAATAAATCTGAATATTTTATCTATCTTTGCAAACTTTCTAATTCTCTCCTGTGGATTGTTCCTTGTGGTGATATCCATCTGGGGATTCTGACATCCTTACTTTTCCATTCCAAAGGTGTGCATGATATCCAAATCTTAACTCATGGTCTTCTAGTTCTAACCATCTTTTATTTTATTTTTTATGAAAGCCATTTCCTCAACCATGATAAACAGGCAGATTCGAAGTATAATTTCATATCTGGTAGGCCCAGCCCTCCCCTTTCTTTCACAAATATCACTAATTTATCTTTGATTCTTGTCCCCCCAACCATATACATTTTGAAAATTCTTTTTTTTTAATTTTTGAATGCTGTGTCTGAGAAGATAATTAGGATCATTTGAAATAAATACATTAATTTTGGCAGTATACTAATTTTTACAACTGAAATTCTTCCTAATAATGATAATGAGCAATTGTTACATTGGTCTATATCTTTTTTATATTGCCCCATATTTTAGCATAGTTATTCTCATACAATTTTTGATTATGAATAGTTAGATTTATACCTAAATACTTTATTTTCTTTGTTATTTCAAAATGTCTCTTCACAAATCTCTGGGCTGATAAATTCTTAGTTAAAATTTTAGATTTATCACAATCCACCTTAAGTCCTGCAAATTTTTCATATTTCTCTTATTATTTTTAATACTTTTTCTACATTTAGCTGAGGATTTTCTAATATAAAAACTACATAATCTGCAAAAAATTGCCATTTAAATTCTTCTTTTCCTATTTTTATATCTGTAATCTTTGTGTCAGATCTTACTTCTCGGAAGAAAATCTCTAATTTTAAAATAAACAATAATGGGATGTTTGGAGAACCTTGTCTTGTTCCTTTCTCTATTTGGATAATACCCTGTCTCATTTCCGTTGATTTTTAATTGAACATTTCCCTTCAAATACACCACGTTAATCCAATTATATTTTTTCCCCTTGTTCCTTCAATAAATTTAGTAAAAAACCCCGACCAATTCTAGTTATCATATGCTTTTTCAGCCTCTTCAAATGAAAGGGCTCCTATAATATTGTTATAGTAATTTAGAAATTCTATTATATCAATAATCATTCTGATATTTTTAATTTGCCTCCCTGAAAGATAGTCATTTTGGTTTGTGTGTATAAATTCCTGAAATTATTTTTTATATCTAATTGCCAATACTAATGCAAAGATTTTATAATCCTCAATCAACAGAGATATAAGCCTATAATTCTTAATTAATTTAATGCTTTCCCCTTTTAGATCTCTTAATACCTTCTATAATTTCAAAAGTTATTTTCATATTTAAAGCAATTTTATATCTTTCTGTCACTTTTGGGAATGACCGATCTTGCAAGTACCTATTCAATTGCTTGTCAGATATCTCTTGGTTTTTTATATAATGTTCTAAAATAATGATAAAATATGTTACTAATTTATTTTTACTTTGCTACATGTCTAGCACAATTGTTTAAATGTAATATTCTTCTGTGCTTTTTCCTTCTTTACTCCATAAGCTAACCAACTTCTTGGCTTGTTAGCAAATTCAAATTTTCTTGGCTTCATAAATTCTAATTTCTTCATAATCTCTTCCAACAATAATATAGTACTCTGTTCCTGTAACAATTTTTTCTGTTTTATCTGTTTTGCAGTTTTATTATTTGAAGGGGATTTTTGCAATTCCATTTATTTTCATTTGATTTCTTCTGTATTTTTTTTTCAGTTAGAACAGTCTGGGATGCTAGTAAAACAGTTGGCAAAGGGATCCTTATTCTGCTCCCCCTGCAAAAAAAGAAAAAAAGAAAAAAAAGGAGAATGGAGAAAAAAAGACAGGAGAAACTGAAAATAGATTATTTGTCAAACTTGTTTCTTTTTCTTTTTTCTTCTCTTCTTCTTCTCCTTCTTTAATAGGTATCATGCTAAACAACATAATCAACTTTATTACTGGGATTCTCTACAGAAGACACACTTGGTTAATTGAGTAAAAAAGGTGGGATCACAAAAGTATTAGAGACTGCAAGTATAGTACCCTTATGTGGATGTTGGTTCATACATACACGTGTGTGTGTGTGTGTGTGTGTGTGTGTGTGTGTGTAGTGGCTGTTGAAACTCTGAACTATCTCCCAGAGTGTAAGTTGATATGGCCTTCATTTTCAAATGCTTAAAAAAGCTGGTCTGTTATATACTAACAGAGCTAATATGTTATAAACTAATGTAACTGCTGAAGTTACTTGGACAAATAATCCCTTTGCACATAAATAATATGAGATGACAAAGCTTAATTGTTTCCACTGAACCCAACATGTGGCAGCTTGTCAGTTTGAGATTTGTACATTCTCTAGAGCTCAGCTCTTCCATTTTAAAGTAGTTACTCACAATGCAGACTTGTACATGATTTAAATCAATTAACACTGTGTTTCTGTATATGTCTCCCCAGAAGTATCTCCCATCGAGTTCAATAAGTCTTACTTTGGCATAAGTGAATATGGGATTGTAACCTAAAGTATTATTAAGTAAAAAAAAATTAGAGTTACTTGGACTCTCTATTAAACAAGAGGAACTGTGCAGTGCAGTTTGGATTCAGATGCCTTTCCGAAATGTACTCAATCCAGTGCTTTTCAAAATTGGGACGGTAGTATTACAGTTCTAAACACTTTGCTGTCTGAATTAATTTAATATCATGTATTGTTCTTTTGCCTTGAATATCTAAGGGAGATTCTCTTGATGCTTTTATACAGATCAATAGAAATGTTGCAGGGTTATATTTTTAATGTCCTTGTCTAATTTATTTGTATTAACAGGAAAATTTTATTCTCCAGGAGCTGTGATTACATTTATTAATGAGTGATTACATTGTTCATCTTTTGAGCTACCTGACACTTAGCTTTTGTAGCCAGCTCCATATCCACCAAGGAATAATTGTTAACTTGTCAGGAACACAATGCATTTCTAGTCATATTCTATCAATGACACATGTTTCAGATTGTTAAATCAGTTTGGCTTGAAAAAATATACAGAGGCTAGAATGGAATATAAAAGGCACATTCCTTCATCTCCTTTTCATTATTCATAGCTGCAGTACCTTGTCAGCACTTAGAGTGTAATCAAACTATAAATGATGTAAGATATTTTGTGTTCAAACTGCATGCAAGATGTTTCAGGACTGCATAATACACTGAGTTGTGTTTGTTAAAATGTACTATCTTTTTGGAGTGTTGTCAGTGGTACAAATTTCTTTAACTCTGCCTGCCACATCTTCTGTTGGGGTGAAAAATTCAAAGACTTCTACTTTGTTTTCTGATCAGAAGCAATCAATCAGCTCTTCTTTGTGCATGTAAAGATAATGACTCTATTATTTACCATCTCTCTAATTCCCCGTGTTATTCCATTAAATGTTGCTTGGTATCATTTCCAAGCTCATGTTGTTACTTGATAATGTGACAGAGTATTTCAGGACGTTTAGAGATAAATAACATTATGAATAAATACACAACAGTGTGACAGGATCTCTCCCTTTTCTCTGGAAAGAATAGAAGGATTATAAAACATGACTTCTGGAATACAACAGCTCAGAATGTCTGCCTGTGAAATAGAAGAAGCAATAAAACAATTCTCAAATGCAGCAGACATTGGGAAGAAGGAAGATTAAACAAGATTACTATTAGAGTGTATTTACTTTTTTTTCCCTGAGTGGAAAGTAAATCAGATAGAATCAGACAGAATGTGCAGTTGGGATAATTGTCCACACCAGTGGAATTACAATATCCACTTTGGAAATCAAACAAGGTGGATTACTGCGGTATTTCTAATTGAAATTCTGTTGTTCTCCTTTAGAATTTGATCAGATGTTTCACCTGGGGAGGAAGCACCAAATTCAACTGTCTCTTTGCTCCTGCTGAAATGTGGTGACATCCAAGGAAAAGGGGAAATGTTGCTAGTGCTATAGAAAACACTTGAAATTCCTCAGACTTTTGTTTAAGATGGGGCTTTACATGTTTTTTGTCAACTTTGAAGCCAAGTAACAGCTGTTAAAAGAGATTGGAAAGCTGAGTTGAAATGTTACAGATGTCCACAATTTGCCAGTCTCAAAGTTAAAAAAATGTGAATGGTCTTATCAGTGTGGAGTAGCATTTATTTGTCCAAAGTGTTCCCAGATTGCAACCAGTTGTGTATCTCACATGCACAAATAATTATTCCGATCTTTCTGTTCTTTTCAAATGGGAATGTAGATGCAATGCACAACTGAGCAAAATGAATGTGCAGTGTGCAACAATGACACATTGACCAATGATACTGGCTCGGCTTTTGAGTGGGAGTGTTGATATACATGTTACCCTTACTTTTGGGGGGTCCTTAGGGGACACTCTGATTTCCTCTGCCAATGCCAAAATTGGGGAAATTAGCAGAGCACTGCTTTTAGCAAAGTGAAGGGCAGGGCAACCTGCGAGATCTTTTATCTCAATGTCTACGGAGTCAGATCATGAAAGAACCAGGCTAAAAGTTCACTCAAGATATTTTATTAGAAAATATATTCAGACATACTCACTCAGAGTCAAACACTCACGCAAGCACACAAGGACTATCAGAATGGAAAGAGGTGAAAATTGATAGGGGGAAAGTGGAGGGAATATGAAGAGGGGTAATACTGTACCTGTCCAGAAGTCTTTGGCTGGGAGAAAAGACAAGTGGAAAGAAAAACTCAGCATGCTGAGGGAAATCTCAACTGATAGAATGACAGTCTGCCAGTCAATCCTGGGAGAGCTCCAAAATTGAGTCTCAAAAAGGGGGTCTAGTTATGGGGCTAAACATGCCTTGGGGGCAGACCCTCTTCCTGGAAAGAATAATGGCCAAAACTGAAGAATGATGAAGGTGTAATAGCCGCCTGATGTCTGTATGATAGCTGTCTGATGGCTGCATGATAGTCACACAGGGTAACTGGACCTTGCTTTGATATGCCTTGCTTTGTTCCAAGCATTCTGGGGGGAATCAAACAACCTACCCAAAGTATTGTTGCACTGATGGCCCATTACCTGTGCCTTTCCAAGGTTTCCTATGGAGACGTGACAGGGGAAGTCTTAGATCTTTTGTTCGATTGCTAGCCTGACTGTCTACGCACCAGCCCAGTCACCTCTGGCTTAGATGCATTTTTAATATTAAAATTATATTCCCCGGGATGGAGTCTGCTCATGGGGTAACATCCAGTTGTGAAGAGTAATACACGTGTAGTGAGCATGCTAATCAGATCTGCTTTCTGAAAACTCTATTAATTGTTTTAATGATTTCCCTCCAGATATATATCAAAAAATACAAGGTGTCAATATCTATAACAATGAAAGTTCATGATTGACACACATCTAACTAGGACACCAGCTAAGAACAATGAAAATCCAGGACTTACGTATAGATGCTTAGGTGGGTGTAGCTATATAAGGGGATGATGTGGATATTGTTCCTAAATAAGAATTATGCCCCTCCATAAAACTTTTCTTCCTTGTCCAAATTTCTAGCAGTACAATAACATTCAATTCCACAGAACATGTAGAAATAGAGTTTAGGTAACCAAAGAAAAGGGTCAGAGAAAGCTACCAAGGGAACACAAACATATATAGAAAATATACGAGTTCTTGGTCTGAACAGTTTTTAAAATCTCACTTTTTGCAGTGTTAGAAATTTTGGGATTAAAGGAAAGTCCCAAAGGGGTGAAGAATTCTAACATGGAAGGACAAGGTCCTTATTTTGTCCCCCTTCTGTAGCTGTACCCCTGGATCCTTATCATTTTCATTTTCATTATACTCACTTTTTGTTTTTGGAGATGGTAGAAATGCTTATTCAGTGGTAGAACTTACTTTAGACACTTTACCATTTTATATTGCCCCTTCCCAGCTTCCTAAGTGAGGCCCTTTCCACACCTTACCTTTTTCGGCACTGGGATGCAGGGATTGCGTGAGCAGCCTCTAGTGAGAGGCTCTTGCATCCCCGCTGCTTCAGCTCCACATAAGCTGCCTGCTCCCGAGCAGGTAGCATGAAAGCCCCGCCTCTTCCTTCCACAGTGCAGCCTGGGAGCTCTGGAGGCTCCACACACACAGCAAGTGTGCGTGGGGCCCAGGAGCAATGTGTGATCATGCACCATTTTTGGCTGAAAGCTGAAAATGAAAAAATGTGCAAGCGGTGCCTGCCCTAACCTGGAGCGTCGCATGATTGTGAGTGTGTTGTGCAATTGCTCCTCACAATCGCGCGACGCTATAGGCACCCTTTCGCATGGCAAATGCCATGTGAAAGGGACCAGATTATCCATTAATGTTTTGCTCCCTCTTACAAATCTGGAAAGAAATAAGTATAGGAATCAGTATTGCCCTTTAAATGACAGATACAAATGTAACTTCTCCACAGGAAGTCTGGAAGAAGAAATTGGACAAATTAAGTAGGTAGAGAAGATTAGGGATAATTACATTTTTTTAAAACAACAACAACAATGTATGTGTGAAAGTGGAAAAGGGACATAAAATATGCCTGGCCACCTTACAACCTGATTTGAGTTTGCTCTTCTGGATACAATTGAAATATCCTTGCATTTCAAAACATTCAAGTTGCACATTTATGCCAGTTGTCTTATTCTCATGAAAATTGAGTGTTTCTCAACCCTGGCATTCTAGCTGCAGGCAGTGTCTCCTCTAATTGGACATTGATGACAAACCATGAAATAATGAGAGAGGAGACACAGAAAATAGGGTTAAGGCCACTTTATTTGACCTAAAAGTTTTTTCAGTTGTGTTGACCTGGAAATGGAGCAAAATTGGGGAGCAACATGATGTGAGTCCAGCTAGGGACAAGTGTCACCCCATGACTACTCCTCAACTTTGCCTTGGGCAAAATATCTCAGGTGCCAGGCCAGTTCAAACACTTGGGTTGCTCTCCAGTTGGATCCAGAGGATGTTGAATGTGGAATAATAGCACTATAACAGTATTGTGGGTAAAGGCCCTTTATTTCCTACTTAGGCCCTTTTCGCACAGCATTTGCCATGAAAAAGGGCACGTGGAGCATCACACGATTGTGAGGAGCGATCTGCATGACACACTCACAATCGTGCAATGCTCCAGGTTCTGGGAGGAGCTGCTTGTGCACTTTTTCATTTTTGGCTTTCAACTGAAAATGGTGCATGACCACACATTCCTCCAGGGCCCCGTGTGCACTTGCCATGCATGTGGAGCCTCCAGAGCTGTGGTGGTTGTGTTTCCTGCCCCAGCACCGCCTGAAAAACTTCCAGGCTGCACTGTGGAAGGAAGAGGCAGGGCTCTCATGCTGCCTGCTTGGGAGCAGGCAGCTGGTGTGGAGCTGAAGCAGTGGGGATGCGAGAGCCTCTCACTGGAGGCTGCTCGCACAATCCCTGCACCCCAGTGCTGAAAAAAGGTAAGCTGCGGTAAAGGCCTTGGTTATCAGCTGTGCAGCAGCAAGCATTGACTTGCTGCTGGGGGTGAGACAGAGCAGGAAGTTCCAAAAGGAATGCACATCAGAACAAATTGAAAACTCATGCATAAACTTATAAGGATGCTAGTTACAAAAAACTGTGCACCTCAAAATCCCAGCACAGCATATCCCGATTCTTACCGCTCAAAGAAATCTGAGGTTTTTGTACCATGTTGCCATTATTGAGATTGCTCACCCTGATTTGAGCAAATGGGGATAATCAGATGCATCCACAACTGTGAATGCATCTTATCCCATCTTAAGGTGGGATTCATTGCCAACCGCATCTTAAAAGCCTCATAATAAAAAAAGCCACACTAGACCTATAAACTCCACATAGGCCCTGTGAATAATGTCCATACTCTAGATGAATGAGTATAATCTCTAGGGCTGGACCCTGTAGTAATAATGCCAACAGAAATAAAAAATCCTGAAAGCAAATTTCTCCAGGCCTTCTCGACCTTACACTCTCAGAGCATTTCCTTTTCCTTCTCGTCTAACACGTCTCAATAGTTCTTCACCTATTTATTTATTTATTTATTTATTTATTTATTTATTTATTTATTTATTTATTTCCTGGCTCTCCATATGGATTGAGGCGGTGAACAACTTAGAAATAGCATGTATTTCGATACATTTTTCTATACATGCCCCCAACAAGCTGGGTACTCATTTTACCGACCTACGGAAGGATGGAAGGCTGAGTCAACCTTGGAGCCCGGCAGGATCGAACTCATAACCTTGTGGCTTGCAGTACTGGTATTTAACCACTGCGCCACCAGGGCTCCCTTCACCTCCCTATAGCAGAAAGAAAAAAAATCTATATAATCTCCCTGAGAATCTTATCAATCATCACCTCTACCAAATGATCTCCTAAGGGCACATTCGAGTCACCAAAATGAATGGCTCCATATGCCACTCCACTATAGGCATTTGTGGAGGCTGCCCACTCTTGGAGATCCAAGAGTGGACAACTAACCACAGGCTGAACACTGTCCAATGTAAAAGATACCTGGGGACAGGGATATGGTAGAGGGGACTGTGGCTGACCTAAACTGCCAACTTGTGATACCACGGCCTTAGCATCCATAGGCTGTGCACTAGCATATTCTCCCAACTGAACAGGCTTACTCCAGACACCCCACAGCCAATCCTGTGTACTAAAATTTTCCACACCTTGTGAAACAGAAAAGGCATTGTGTGATCACCCAAATCACCAGATGTCCACCCCATCAGCACCCATTGGAAAGCCTTGGTCATTGCCTAAAGAGATTACATCCTCATTCTCTTGGAAGGACTTGTCCAATGCCTATGAACAGGATAAAAACACTATTAAAACTATCCTTCTTCTTTTTTGTAGAAGACTATTTCAATGAGCTTTTTCCAGATAGAGCGTCTAACCTCTCCAATTTTTCCAGAATGGCTGCCCTGTCATTTAACTCACCCTCTTCATCTGAAGACATTGGACATAGTGGGGAAGGATGCTTCACTGGCTTCACTGTTTCTTAGCCAGACCCTTCCCCTTCGAAGTACCCAAACTTTCATAGATGTGATTATATAAGCATGGACTAGTACTAGTCCAGCATTTAAAACACAGTGAGGCAAAACAAACGTAAGCTGTTCCTAGTCCAGTACTCAAACAGCCAGATGTGTAATAATCCAAGACAAATACAAAAAAAAAATGTTAGTAAGAGCCCAGCCTAGTCAACAAGAAACCAAAACAATAGGCAGGCTTGGCATAAACCACTACCCAGAACCCAAATCTGCTGCCAGGCCACAAGTAGTCCTCATCCTAGTCCTCCTATAACCCACAAGGCTACTTCTAGGCTGTTGCTGCTACTCTCCACAGCTAGTCCTATTTTGTGGACCTCTAAGCCAAACTATGCTTTCTAGACCTGCTACCAAGATCACCACTAAAAACTACCCTCAAAAGACCTAACTAAAATCGCAAGGACACAAAAGCCTAATATGCCAATAATAATAATATTTTTTAAAAAAAAATCCTCAAAGGAAAATGGAAAATGGGTCTAAAGTGGTGATATACATGACAGTGTCCACACTGCAAAACAAAATGGCAACACCCACACAAACAACAAATTGATGTGCACTGACAAACTATTGGTCATAAAAAAAAAACAAAAAAACCCAAGGAGGTTTAAATGCTCCATGGCCCACAGTGTTTGCCACTGAGAGGACCAGTGAGGCCTCCAACCACACTGCTAACCACAGCAAGCAATAGGAGAGTGAACTATCTAAAGCACATATGTCAAACAGAAGGCCCACAGGCTGAATCTGACCTGCAAGGCCATTTCATGTGGCCTTCGCAGCTCTCCTGCAGCTGCAACACTCTCCCCACCTGGTAAGCTTGATCCTCACATTGCAAGCCCCGTATATAAACCACAATTAAATAGCCCCAAAATGTCGAAGAAAAGAAAAGTTGATGCATAGAGGAGGATATTTAAAAACCAGCAATAATTGCATGCAGAGGCAATTATTGAATATGATGAAAGATTAGATACATTTATACAGTCTCACAGATACAACTAGCCCTTTGAGGGCAACCACAATGCTGATGCAGCCCAAGATGAAATTGAGTTTGACACCCCTGATTAAAGCAACTTATAGGCCTCTAAGGCTTCACATGGTGGTATCACAAAGTGTTCACTTTAGCCATATGGCCACACTGGAACTACAATTAGTATAAAAATGGTCACACTGAAGTGCCAATCACTCTTACCAAAAATGGCCACTCCAATGCAATGCAAACAAACAAACAAAAAGGATGTGCTAGCCCAATTAAAAAATAACAACCCATACCACCTGAAAACCAAAATGGCTGCATCCTGCCAATCCACTCAAAATAATGATGCAGCTAACAAAATGGCCATTCAGGTTCTCAATGCCCTCAAAATACTGAATAACTGTATTCTCCCTTATGAACTAGCCCAGGCTTTGAAATCTGCTGGAAGGGCAGAAGAGAAACTAGGGTTGTATGCCACTGAAAATATTGGACAGTCCCTTATCTCTGGCCTATCACCTTCACAGGTGAATTTGTGGGGAGCGTGAGAAAGGACCTTTTCAGTGACTGCTTCCAGGCTCTGGAACTCTCTTTCCAGAAAAGTCAGACTGGAATTCTCCCTTCTTTCTTTTCATAGACAAGCAAAATAAATTTTAATTTCAGCAGACATTCAATATGTGATTGTTGCCTTGCTGATGAAAGGTGTGGATTATGCTTAATTTATGTAGCATTTGTGATTTGTTTGTGTTTTTAAATATATATTTTAACTCTCTTTTAAATATTATGTCTATGCCAAAAACTGATTGCTCCATGAACAACTGCCTGCTAAGTGCATATAATCAATCAAGCCAAAGCAGCCATCTGTCACAAATAAAATAAAGAGATCTGAGCATACAATATGAAATCAAATCCCAATATCAAAAACTATTCCTTTCACTCAGTCCTCCAAAATAACTACAAAAAAAGGCAGAAGGGGAATGGGAAGCAGAAAAGAAACAGTTTAAACAAAAGTGTTCTAGCCACAAGCCCTTTGGGGTTAAAGTCCAGGGAAAATGCAGCACATCCTTGGCCTGATGGAGCAGAAACCATCCAAACTCCCTCTCTCTACCACAGTTATATAAAGTGGGAAAGCAAACATCTTAGAAAGAAGGGGAAAAAAACAAACAAACTGCCCAATCACTAACTCTTAAACCCACAAAGAAATGAATAGCATATCCATCCAAAGACCACAGATTGCCATGAGTAGCACAGACAGTAAATCCTCTGTTCTGGCTTTCTCAATCCACAGCCTAAATTAATCTTGGAATCTCAGGACAGTGACTACACTCGCACATAGTGATGATACAAAGAGCACACATGAAGGGGCAATTAAACATAAATAGCCTATAGACCTGCCCCTGTCACATGCTGTGCTTTGGTGCCAAGTGGCAGTCACAAAACATCTTGGTCTCTTTCATGAAGATCATCAAATAGTTACCCCCACCCTGAAACTATTCACTGTATAGGACCAGGTAAGCACTCTAAAATACATGCCTGACAAGAGAATACTGATGTACCATGGATATAAGTTCTATTCTAGATTTCTCCCCAATATAGTTTCTTCCTATATATACATAATTTTTCTGCATGGGGGAGTATCTTAATACATCGTCCACTTTCCACTTTCCACTTTCTGTCTACAGTAGACAAGACCAGAAAAATGTAAGGATATAAAAATCTTTGTCAGTATTTTTGCAACTTTTTTTTTCTAATTGCAGGCCAAATTTGTGGCCTGTGTGACACTATTACCAAAAGTAAACATGTAACTTCACATCACTGATAGGAAACCACAAAATCAGATTCACTTCTTTCCAGATACACATATCCATTTTCAAATCATAAGCAATTAAATATGCATGGTGAAAAGTCTGATTCTAGGGGGAAAAAGTTTACATTCATGCATAGAGGGGTGTGTGTGTGTGTGTGTGACTCCAAGGCCAATTCCACACTACGCTGTTATAGCGTGATTATTTTGGGCCCCTCCCAAAACTGCAAACCCCAGAATTCCATAGGATATGGAAAGTGGAATCAAAATGCTGTAACAGTCTTGTGCGGAAATAGTGCAAGTCTTGTGTCAACTTATGGTAACCCCATGAATTTCCAAGGCCCTTTTTGCACCTTACCTGGTGTCACTGGCATGTGCAGAGATGAGGAAAAAAGCCTCCTTCAGGAGGGAATCACATCTCCTGTGCTTCCCTCTGCACCAGCTTTGTTCTGGATGGAAGGAAGCGTGACAGCTCTGCCCCTTCCTTCTGCATCACAGCCGGGTACTTTCCCAGGGGGAGGAAGTGCATCCATCATGCTTCCTGAGGTTCTGCACACCAGGTAAGTGCAGGAGGGATGTGAGAGGATTGTGCAACCATGCATCATTTTCAGGAAAAAAACCAAAAATGATATAATGTGTGATTGCCATGGGATTGCTATGGGAGTGATGTGCAATCATGAGAACGTCATGCAGAACCATCGTCACAATTCTACATCACTCCTGTGGATATTTTGCATTCAAAGGTGTGTTCAAAAAGGGCCACAGTGCTTTCTTAGGCAAGGAATACTGAGAGGCAGTTTTGCCAGTCTCTTCCTGTGAGATATAGGCCCTTTTCGCATGGCGTTTTTCATGCGAAAGAAGACCTGGAGCATAGCATAATTGTGAGGAGCTATCCACACAATGCAGTCACAATAACATGATGCTCCAGGGGCCGGTAGGCGCCGATCATGCACCTTTTCATTTTCGGCTAGAAGCTGAAAATGGTGTGTGATCACGCATTGCTCCCAGGCCCCACGCGCACTTACCTGGCGTGCGGAGCCTCCAGAGCCATGCCAGTCACGCTTCCTGCCCCAGCGCAGCCTGGTAAACTCCCAGGGTGCACTGTGGAAGGAAGAGGCAGGGCTCTCGCACGAGCACGCAGCTTGTGCGGTGCTGAAGAACCCCAGATGTGCGAGCCTCTCACTGGAGGCTGCTTGTGCGATCCCTGCACCCCAGCACCAGAAGATGGTAAGGTGCAGAAAGGGCTGTAGCCTATAGCACCTATTATTCTTTGGCAGTCTCCCATCCGAGTACTATCCAGAGCTGACCCTCTTCAGCTTTGCAGATCATACAAGATCTGTTGCTTTTAGGGTACTTAGGCCCTTTATAGACACGTATAGAAATCTACAGAAATCTGTATATTAAAAACAGTATTTAAACAAGTATGTACAAACAAACAAAAAGTTTAAAAAACTTGACACAGAACTTGACAGATTCTGAGATTTTTAACTCTAAGACCCTTTTTGCATGTTACCTGCTCCCGGAGGTGGGGGGTGCCATTCGCACAAGCAGCCTCTTGCGCGAGGCACTCACATCGCTCCTCCGTTCTCCTGGAGCTGGGTTGCTGGTTGCGCGGTCGTTGCACGAACGCCCCGCCCCTTCCTTCCGCAGTGCAGCCTGGGAGCTATAGGCTGCACTGAGGGAGGAAGCGCGACCAGCCTGGCTCACCCGACGCATCACAGGGCAGATAAATGTGTGAAGGCCTTGGGAGCATTGCATGACCGCGCAGCATTTTTGGCTGAGAGCCAAAAATAAAAAAAAAATCCGTGTGCAGCCCGCTTTAGGCTCTTGAGCGTTGCGTAAATGGGAGTGCATCGTACGGACCGCCGTTCCCATTTACACGATGCTCAAGGGGCCCTCTCGCAAAAGAAACTGCATGCGAAAATGGTCTAAGATTCTGAGCAATGCAACAAAATGAAACTAACAGATTTTTACATCCATATGTCAATTAAAACTGAAACAGAGGTGGAAAACTTGTGGTCTATAACTGCTTTTGGCCTCCAAATCCTATCACCCTTAATCACTGACCATTAGCCAAAACAATGGATGTCAGAACTCAATAGTATCTGACATTTCTTCATACATTCTATTACATATATTTTGTCCCCCTCTTTAAAATCTAGATATCTACTTATAGGATATTACAGGTTTTTAATATTTGTAGTGTCTTATATCCCTTTAGTTATACAGCCAGAGAAGTAATGTAATTTAAAATGATTTGTTCTTTGTGCATACCATAGCTGAAAAACCATAAAATATTATAATAAGAAAAAATGCCTTGTGTATGTTGGAATAATGCAACATAGTCTCCTCCAGATAGGTTATCTTTTAACAGTGTATCACCTATAACTTTCACAGCAAGAGGCTGCTGACTAGTTATATTTTTAGAGAGTATGTCATTTCTGAAAAATGATTTGTATTGGGTAGAATCAAAACATGGGCCCTCAAATGCAACACATTTTTTAAATTTTTTAAAAAGAAATTATCTATAATTCATAGGAGTGGGTAAGCTTGTGTCTTTTTGCATGTTTAGTAGGTTGATATATAATTAGATTTTTCTAGTGCCTTTTACATATATTGTTTACACCATAATAACATGTCAATATAACTTTTTACAATGTTGTTGTTTTACAAAACTTAGCAAACTATAATAACTGTAGATGTGGGAATATCTCTCCTGAGAGTCTGTGGACTCATGTCTTTTGTTTTATAAAATCAAATGTATGTGTAAATGTCTCCCACTCCATTTTGGGGGCATTAATACATGAAATTGTGAGATGGGAATTCACTAACTGACAACTGGCTTCTGTGTATTGAATAAAAACCATCATTGAATGTAGCTGCCTCAGTGGCCATATCTTCTGCTTTTATGGAGAGTGCTGGAATGGGCTTATAAATAGACAAGGATTCAAATCCTGGCCTTTCCAGGTGGAACTTTGAAAGATCTTCTCTAAGTCCATTGTATTGCTGCTGCCAATCAGTGCAGGTTATTCTGAGGTAGGGTCTGATTCAGTGTAAGGCCTAAGGCAACTACTGCTGGCTGCCTTATATTGCCATTGTGGATTTTATTTTTGGGGGGATAGTTATTTAGTGTCTTCCTAATAATCAATATGATTTACTGGCATCGGTGGGGCCACTGTAACTCAATGGCACCACTGATGTCAATGAATAATATGGAAGTTTGCCTATTTAAAACTGCTTATTTGCAGTGGTGCAGGAGAGTTGGTTCAGTTTTTGCCAGCATATAATAAACAGATGATTTGGATGCCCAGAGGAGGAAAATTTCCCAGACAAGGAAAATTGCAGCTATGAACAAGAATGTGGAGAGGCAAGATGGTAAAACCCAGGTTTGGGAAAGGAACTCCATTTGGGCTACCATGAGTGACGCTTCAAGAGCAGATGGGCAGACTTGGTCTAGTGGTTTCAGTGTTGCTGCAAAAGGAACCTCACAATTACTCTGGATTTTAGTTTAGATTAATGATTCTCAGACTGCACAAATCTATGAATTTCTTATTTCCCATTTTCTGGACTGCAGGTTCATTTTGTTCAGTGTTCACATCACTTTTTTAATGTGGCAAAAGCTGCCCCAAAAAAGTATATGCAAAAATTTATGTTTAATTTTTATCCAGACACTCCTAATATGGACAGTTTTCTATATAGTTCTCCCAATTTGTGAATTTTTACAAAGGATCTCTCCTTCAATATAACATTTTTTTTCTGTGTAACTTTCTCAAATGCATGCATTTTTGTACTCTCTTTTCCTTAGTCTATATCTTTTTTGTGCATTTCTGAATCACAAAACACATTCCAAGATTTTGGAAAGCATGGAGCTCAATATGTGTACTGTAGTGTATTATATTTTTGTTTTCTAATTTGGTTCGGCATTCCAAACATAGCAAATTCACAAATATGGACCTATAAATTTCTCATTCTCTTCCAAAAACAAATGACAACATAACTTTATGGGGAAGGTCAAGATCCTTCTTGTCCACCGTTCTTCTTTGAAAAGTGACTGGGGCCATTTCTGCACAGCGTTCCTGTCTCACGATGGGGACATGTTGCTGCTGGTCCATAAGTTGTGCTTTTGCACAATGTTTTCAGGTCCTACTGCCAATGCATCACCACTCGTGACAATTGTGGGATAGTCCATTACTGAAAAAAATTCTGGTAACAACCCCTGATTGTGTGATGCTCCCATCACTGGCAGTCATGCTTCCTTCCCCAGTGAAGCACTGGAAGTGGCCAGCTGGACTGCAGGAGGAAGGAGCATGTTTCTTGTGCTATCTTTCTGCAGGTAGCCAGCCAGGTGCAGAGGGGAGTTTTTGGGCCATGCTTCTATCCTGGCAGTGAGATTGTGACAGGATAATCATGGGAAGTGTCAAGGTGTGGAAAGGGCCTGGATATTGATAATCTTATCAATCAAAGTTGAAGTGGAGGTCCTTCCCATATTATCTGTATGTGCGAGATAGTGAATAAACACTTCTTGGAGATAACATTTATATTACATCTTTTAGGAGAGATTCTAGGAAGTCAACTTAAGTGGATGGAACCAGGGATCATGAGAAGGGGGAGCATAGTCAGGACCTTCTTTGTGAAAAGCAGCAGGTTCAGGCGACCTAAGAGACAAATATTGTTGAAGGTTGCCTGAGGACAGAATTTGAAAACTCAGTGAGATAGCATTAAAGTGATATCTTTCCTTACTACTCTCCTGTGTTAGGACCTTTCTTGACAAGGGAACAGAATTTGTAGATAAATGTATAGGATTCAGACCGTCACAATTTGACAAATACAAATATCCATGTAAACATTATCTTCCATATGAGTCTGTTTGATTTTCTCCTTTCCATTTGTATATTCGATTCCTGTCATCTGCTTGGAGAACAATAGCCTCTTCAATAACTTTGCTTGTTTTCATGACATTGCCTTGGACCAGTTTCTTGCTAGTTCTTGAATACATCCCCTATTCTTTTACGTGAAAGAAGCAAGCTCTTCTGGTGTCACCTTCTGTCCTTACCTTTCTTTAGCAGAATACTGGAAACATCGCTTTATAAAACACTTTATTCTGTAATGAATAATGCCATTGTAGTTACCCAGCTAGGAATATGAGGGCAGGATGGTGACAGCAGCTATTGAAAATAATAATAATAAAATCTGTCACAGTTTGGACTTTGGTGTCAGAAGTTTAAATAATTTCTTCTTAACAGTGTTTGCATTGGGTCTAATAGAATCTATGTCAGCTTAATTAGATGTTTGAAAAAAAATCTGAATTATTTTGTTAGGCAAAGGTTATTATTAGCAGTATTCTGTGAAAAAAAAAATTTCTTCTTTTACATGTTGTTTCCCCTGGTATATCTTTTATAGCAGAATTTATGTTTGGAGGTCACATTTTCCATTCCAATATGATTTCATTAGAATGTTTCTGTTTTGTTCTCTCTATCTACTAGAATAGTCTATCACAAAGGAGATGGATTTTTTTTTTAAAAAAATGAGTTTTTAAAGTATAAATGCAAAGGGGAAGAAACAAAAGAAAAGGGGAAAGGGGTTAAAATAGGATATGAATGTGTGCTGCACATATACATTAATATGAACTGACTATACCTTCTTTTCTTTTCTTTTCTTTCTTCCTTTACATTGAGCAGATATCTATAGACTGCAGGTTCATCCATGGCTAAAGCAGTAGGACCTTCTGTTTTCTTTCAAAATTTGGTATATGAGTTTGTTAGCTAAAGCACTCATGATCCTGACACACTGACAATGGACAAATTAAAAGTTGCAGGAATATTAGTTGAAAACAGCATTTGCATGTGGAAATATCATTTTTTTTAAAAAAAGTAATACAAAATTAATGCATCCTGCTAGAAAGAAATCAGCCCTGGAGATGGCTATATCATACACCAGATTACCAACATTTAGCTGAACCAATCTCTCTCTTTTTTAAAAACTACACAGTGGTGTCCAATACTCATGAAAGGACAATGTTTGCTGAGTCAGATATAATTTTAAAGCCACAGATATTTTTGATAATGAGGCTAGGGCAATTTTTGATATTTTTGATAATGAGGCTAGGGCAAAATTGCTAGGGCAATTTTCCATCAGTTGATTTGTTCATGGCAATCTAATTTTTTATTCCATTCAGTTCTAACTTCGCTGATTTCTAATTTACTGCTTCCCTACAAATATTTGTAAGCTATAATTTTGGTTTCAATTTTTCTTGCTAATTCAGCATAGAGAGTAGCTGAAGCACCCAGAGCAGACACCAAAAGGTGGTGCAATTGTAGATATGCATGAGAAGCTGTGCAACTATATAGACTCCAATATTGAAAAAGGGCAATCCTCCTCCTCCTCCTCCTCCTCCACTGTTTTCCCAGCCTGTGATTCAAAGCTTACAACAATTAAAATTAAAAAAAAAAAGAAAAGAAAAAGAACTGACCCTAGAAATTGATCTAACATATAAACCTCATAATCAGCACATTGCTTCCATAAAAGTCTTCCAATTTTCAGTTCAGGATTACTCCACAGAATTAGTTTAACATCAGCATACAAATAAAATTGCAGTGGATGAGAGATCATATGCCAGGCCATCTTGTCTCTGGATATTACAGGGGGCACTAATTCTTTTTTTTCCCCCTTGGACTGATAGGACTTAAAGCAGTCAGGCAAAAAGCTGAGTGAAATAGGCTAATTACCAAAGGGGAAATATTTCAGTCAGAATGTGACTGTCTGCTGTTTGTGCTAGTGAAAAGTTATGCCTTGTAATGCATACTCTAGTCTGAAGAAAAAATAAATCCATCTTCAGGTAACAACAATTTGATCTTGAAAAATAAGGGAAAATGCGGTGTTATTTTCTGAAAATATACAGTAAGATGCCTTGAAGAATAAGCAATATCCCTGATATACCCTTTACCTTAAGTATTAACCTTAAGTGAGGTTAACCTGAGTGATGACCACCTATCCAGATGAGGGGATATTTCACCCAACAGTGCAGACAACTTAGTCATTTGAGTAATATTCTGGGGAGGCATTCCGGAAAATTTCACAGTGTGTGGAAACCAATGAAATTGCCATTTGGAAAACAATCTAAGTAAGGCATGGTCTCAAGAGTCAGAGCCTAGGATTTAGTCAAATTAATAACTAGAAATGGCCAGAAAACAATTAATTTTATCTGCTCTGCGAGAGGATTCAGGTCCAGAGAGAGAGAGAAGAAAGAAAGAAAGAAAGGAAGGAAGAAAGAAAGCTCTCAGCATACAAAAACTGTTTTACATATATATTTTCCCATGTATAAATCCAGAGATTGCTGTATTTTGCCTGACTGTCCATGTCAAAGTCCCCAAGCATAAATCAAATATTAGTGTGGATCAGGGATCTAAATCTTTGCAATTTTCATTCTGCCAAGCAAGAATGGATAATTTTACCATTTTTTCCCTCACTTCCATAAAGTTACCAAAAACCATGCAGAGTTTGAAGACTATTGGCAGTTCAGGACTAAATCATGTGAAAAAGATACATATGGAATTGGAAAGAGAGAAAGAGTAAAAATAAGTGCAAATTTTGTGTAAAAATGCATGTGCAACTTTAATTAAGACAAAATGGCCCTTCATTAATGCTATCTCTATTGTCACTGTCATTGCTGGAAGTGAGACTTTATTCATCCATTAAAAATACATGACATAAAAATGCATGCACATTCATGCTGTATTTGCTGTTTATAAAATATTTCTGCACAGTAAATAAGTTTTCTCCACAGAATATAGAATTTTCTGCACATAAATGTTATTCTTTTTTTAAAAAAATTATCACCTTTTATTAAAGATAGAAAATAGCATAGCAAAACATGATAAAAGCAGAAATATCACTTCTAATTACAATATATCACTTTTGAAAAGGGAAAAAAACAAAAAAGAGAAGAAAAAAGAAGAAAAGAAGAAAAAAGGAGAAGAAAAGAAGAAGAAAAGATTTATAAGAATAAATAAGTAAATGAAGACTTCCTCTTTACTCCTAATTAGAGTTGTTCTCTCTCTCTCTCTTATTATTTCAAATCCCCATGATTCTTAAGATTTCTATTACTTTTATTGACCCTACTCTAAGATTCTTATCCTCTTAGTATCAAAGCATATATTATACACATAAATAATATTTGAAAAAGAAAGAAAGAAAGAAAGAAAGAAAGAAAGAAAGAAAGAAAAAAGGAAGAGAAAAAGAAAAAGAAAAAATCAGATCAAGTCCCAACTTGCAATGACTCTTGCCTATCTAGGATCCCCCTTGTCAGTGTTTCCTAACACTTGATAAAGCAGTTTTTCAACCATTCAACCACTTTCAAACATGCTTTCCATCCCTAGATGAGAGAGGATATTCTTGTCATGCACCTCTCTCTAGTTCATAGTGGTCTACCATCTGAGGTCTGGCACCTGTATCTACCTTTCACTTGATTATAGAAGGCTGCACACACGTTGACCACACCCTTGTTTATTTTTTTGTTTAAAAAATCTTTACTCAATTCCATTTCTCTTTAGGCCATTTAAGCTTGGGAGAGAACTCTTTAGAATCATGAAGCAAACTAAAGGTGATAACCGCATTGCTCAGCACTTCTACCTTTCAACACCAAACACCAAAAAGGGAGAGAATAAAGCACACCAACTGTCCCCCTAAATTCTAAGGAGGGTGAGGGACATTGAGGTTCATCTGCAATGCCAGCATCTCCTTAGAATTTGGGGGATTATAATTCAAAGGAGGCCTTCAAGGGGAGGATAATGGCAGCATCTTTTCATCTGTGTATACCTGTACTAACTGTTGAGAGGACTTCAGCTAATAGTTAAACAGGGCCTTTTATTTGGAATTAACAAACTCACAAGAAATGAGACACTCTTAAGAACCATATAAGAGTCTCAGAAAGTGAGGCAAGAAAGGTTGATAGTGAGAGATTGGGTGGAAAGGTCGATAGTTATCAGTCCCGAAGCAGAAGGTCGAAGCACAGTGGATCAGCATTTGTCTCAAGGTAGCACAGAGAAATTGAAATCTGGGATACCACATGCAGTGTAATACTCCCAACATACCATAATTTTCTGAGACCAAAGTTGGAGTTTATATACCCTATTTCCTACCCTGAAAGAGAATATATGACAAAGTGGTAATTGCTTTCTTATGGGGTTGACAAAGGAATCTGGAAAGGGCTGATTCTCTTAACTCTAGGTGACAAAACATTGACGGGAGTAATGACAATCTCTTAATGTCTGGTTGGGTAGGGTGAATAGGGATGGTCTCTGTAGGATAAGATCACAGTAGGGTTCCTGATTGCTTCATCTGTGTAGTTTCACCTTCTATTGTTCTTGGGAGTGCTCATAGTCTACGGTCTTAAAGGATTATCACAAATCTATTAGTATCCGGTTTTCCCACCTAATCATCTTTGAACTTATCCTGACCTGGCAACATGGTTCCAGCCAGTGTGCTTTCAAACATATTTTTCAGCCATAACTATATTAAATTTTGAAAGTAGCATATCCTGCAGAGTAGGGATGTATGGTGTGGTAACAGGTCTCAGCTGGGTGGGGGATCCAGGGATAAACTTTTGGGGTTTATTGTGTATAAGTTTCTTCAGAGTAATTTGCAGGACTGCTGTCCTCTTCTTGCCTAATCTGTACATTCTATAAGTGACTCCTCCTCTTCTTTTCCTGATCCTTCTTCAAACTTTCACTTTGTATCCGGCAAGGAGAAGAAAGATCAGAAGGGGAATGTGAAACTAGTAAGAAGGTATTATGGGAACAAGCATGGTAAAGACAAGGAGACAGGGACCTTTTCTGGCTTCCCTGATGAAAGATATGTAAACAATGGAAAGGGTCTGGGAAAGTCTGTTACTGATCATGTAATGTGACATTTATGACTTCACCAAACATTGTGATGCATGCCTCAATTTGTATGCCAAGATATAAAACCTGTAACCATCCAACACAGGTAGTCTCAGCAAGTTTTCAGGAAATTGTTTGCTCCAAATAAATGCTTCTCTTCTAACTCTGAATGCTGTTTGTAAGCACAAGTTATCCAGGACATGATATGTTGCTTACTGGTTTTAGATAGAATTCAATGGAAATAGATTAATGATACATGTTACCTGTTGTAGGATTGAAAAGCATTGGATTTGGATTAATGAGTGCTGCATCATGTCTTTTGTCCTGCATGTGTAGAACCTAACAGTCTGTAGTGCATAGCCTTTATACATGGATGGTCTACCCAGTTTAGATCCGTAATCTTCTCTGGATAGAGGATGTCACTCTCTGCAACTAGATATATTCTGATGTGAATAGTGAAGGAGGAGGCAGAGTAGAACTTAGTACCGATTCCCACTTATCATATCTAGAGGTTTCATGTGCTTCAAAGGGACTACAGGGTAAATCTATTAATAGCTTTTAGCTGTGATACCTGAACTTTGTCCAGACTTGAAAGCTGGAATCAGAATATATATAGTTGCTGAGCAACAACAGCTAGACTTTCCATAGGCAATGGGCTAACCTCTCTTGGAACAGAATGAGATATTCGACCTATCTTTGGTCAAACCAGGGAACTTTGAGTGTGTTGCTGCTATTATTATTATTATTATTATTATTATTATTATTATTATTATTATTATTATTATTTTACTATATTGGAAAATATAGAGCAATGCTGAAAAAAATAGAATCTTAGTTTGATAAATTATATAGATTTGCTGATCCTCCACATCTGTCAGTTCTGAAACCATCTGTCAGTTCTGAAACCCTCCATTCAACATGTGCAGATCAAGCTTCCCTGTCATCTGAGCTTATGCCTTTCAATTTAAGGCCATAGAATACAAATATACTAAACAGTGAGTAGCATTGTATTTTATACAATTAGCTTAAGACAGATTGATTCCTCCTCCCACTGTCAGAAGAGTTAAGATACTGATTATATGAAAAGGGGAAAATGACCTGTTTTTCCTGTAGCTTGCAATTTGATAACTACTAATGATTATATGTGGTGTTCAATGATATCAGAAATAACCTCATTGTCTGTTTCTGCTAACATTTCATTGTCATAAAAGATGAAAGACAGTGAAATGAAATCTGTTGTTAAAACCTGTAATATTCTTCCTCTGAATTTGCCATTTGTAGGAGCTATCTTCATGCTTCTTCCCCATAATAATATGATTAAATGGGCAACATGAATCTTGTTGTAAGTTGCAGTTTCCAGAAAACTGTGCAGCTTTCTGGGCAAGCTGTGCAGCTTTCTTGGCTTTGTAGGGAAAAAGAAAGAAAGAAAGAAAGAAAGAAAGAAAGAAAGAAAGAAAGAAAGAAAGAAAAAGATTTCGAGGGTTCTGAAGCTATAAGAGAAAAAGAGTTACTTTATTTTTTACATCCATCAGGAATTGGAAAACTCATGATTTGTTGTCCCCAAGAAACACTAGCACATATTTCATTGGATTTTCCCTACTTTTCAGTACTTTGAAGTCTTAACAAGTCTCTTGTGACATTGTAATGGTTCCATGACTGCAGAAATTTCATGAATGGATCACTTTTGTTTTTGTTTTTGATTTTTTGTGTAATTACCAGAACAGGCTTATGTCAAGTTCAGGCCAAGGTCAGGTATATATTTATGGAAAGCTAAAGGTAGATTATCTGCTGTCGTTAGCAGAATATGTCTTAATTCTTTAGGCTGGGAAGCAATTTTTCCCCACAGCCTTTTAATATAAGAGTGGGGAACTGTGGAGGAGCTGAGGAGCTTATTTTATTCCACTGGAGCTCACCAGCAAGCTACACCAGTACACTTGATGCAACGAGAAGTGAAGTCATATCATTCTTGTTTTCATTTTTTGGGGTGGCCAATTTTGGCTGGTGAGGGGTAGGTCTAATATATGTAGGAGGTTTGATACAAAACTGCTGCATTTTGCACCATTTTAAACCCATTTGTTCTGGGGAAGAAAAATCTTTTTAAATATGAAAATCTGGGAGCACTGGGAACTTCAGGGGGATTTGGAGGTGCAAACTGGGGCCAGAACAGGATACTTGGCCTAACACTTATTTTATAGGATCCAGGAATCTACAATAGACTATTTTTATAATGATTCTTCTTTGGCAGCATAGCAGGTTTCCCTGTAAGTTTGGTACCTTAGGCAGTGCAGGTTGATGATGTGCAGGTTGAGTCTTTCCCCAGTCAGTCTTGGCAGGTGGAAAAGTCCAGAATTCTTGGACTATCCCAAATGATTGTGATACTGGTTCAGCAGTAATAGATTGCTCCAATAGTTCCATTCTTTTAGAGCTGTGTATAAATGGATATCTAGGTTAATATTTGTAGAGCTATGTATTTTAATTTTTCACCCTTTAAAAATACACCTAGCCCCCACTTGTCAACGCAATGCAATGTGTGATAAAAAGAGTTCCAATTGATAACAAAAATAAAATAAAATGAAATATGTTGTGTGGATTTAGGCAAATCTTCCAGATGACAGGCATATTGTAAATGTTTGGAACAGGAGCAGTGAAAGTCTTCGGCAATTGTACGGAGACAATTAACTCATGCCTGAATGAATAATAGGAATATTGGTGTAATAATGTGCAATTTATTAGTCTGCATATGTAACATTCCTTTTCACCCATAAGATACCTTGTAATTGGGCAATTTATCTGTTTGTGTATTTCCTTGAGCCACCTTTGAAGGACCACTTCATATCTTACAATTTTTTTTCAGTGTAATTTTAAGACGCTTTAATTCACTATCTACGAATGTAAAAAAAAAAATGTCTATGTATCATAGAGAGCAGCTGGAGTTCCCTGTTTGGTAGAGACTCCATCCCCTTTTCATGTGCAGGCATTCTTGGATTCAGTTCTTCCTCTGACATATGTATGTTTGCAACAAGGATGGGTCTTATCTGACCCTTCCCATCCTTCTTCATGTTGCAAACTTCTGTGTCTCCCTTTTCTCTTACATCTTCTCACAGTTCCTCAGTCTTATTTCTCAGGGCCTCTGCCATATTTCTCTTGAAGCTTAAAAGTTTCACGCATAGTTCCTCCATCATCCATTGTAAAAAGTTATAAAAATATTCCTGGGAAGGTTTCACCTTTCATTCAAGCAATTTCAAAGTTAACAACTTGCTTCTCTCGTGTCTAGCCAGAAGCCCTCAGCAAAACTGTTTTATCAACATAAAATGGATAATATCTATACTTTCTCACTCTATACTTCCTGTCATGCTGTCAAAATCCAGTCCTGTCTTTCAAATAAAAATATAATTCAATTAATCCATCAAATATATGCAGTTAAATCCTTAATTATTCTCTTTTGAAGACATCAGTCCCCAATCTTGTGTAGTAAACACACTTACTTACCTCTAATTGCAGAAAGAAGGTAGCTGTATAGTCTCTGTTGTTCCATTTTATGAATTCTGCATTTTTGTAACTCTAAAGTTTTAATTAAGAGTTTCTTGTCTATTCGTTTGTTTTTAAGCTGGTTTGTGGAATAGGGCTGTGAGATCCTCAGATCCAAACAGCTGTGTTTCATAGCAAAGGCAAGATGTCAGTTCCTCAGTCTTTCCTATGCATAATACATTTACTCATGAGCAACATAAGTAATGGGCATTCTGTATCCTAACGGATCATCCTCTGCTTCCCCTTTAATGCAGGGAGAGTATTTCCAACCCGGTATCCCTTTGGCTGACGTTTTTACTGTGAAAGCTCTCCTTACTGCAGAGCTGCAGCCAAGAGCTTCTGCCTAGCCAGCCTGGTTGTAATTGAATCAGGCTATGTGCATCTTGCTAGACCTCCTGCTATCCTGCAGATCCTCTGTAGCAGGGAACTCCACCAAAATATTAAAATATTTTCAGTTGAAGAAAAGTTTTCCAGTTGCTTTTTTGACCCAAGGAAATCTGTGGTGGTCTGGAAGTATCTGGAAGTGATGAGAATTGGGCAGCAAAATGGTCGCAATGGTGCACTGAGGACTCCATGGGCACTGGAAGTAATGGAAATGGCGCAGCAATCCCATGCCTGTGTGGTTTATTAGAACATTCATAGAACAGCATTCTACATACCATTGCATGTAAAGATGGCTCTCCCCAAAAGCTCAGGAACCTGGGAAAATAGATGCTTCTATTTACTAGGACAGAAGTCTTGGAGTGTACAGTTTTATGGAAGAGTAGTTTATGAAAATGTTTTGATTAACACATACTGATTGGAGTCCAAGACATTCCCTCCCCAACCTTGAATGTGTTTGAATCTCAACAGTGGCAAAGTTCAGTTTGCCTATGAATAATGTGTGGATTAGCCTCTAATCAGGCAGACATCTCATGTGAATAAGTAGTCTCATGCTTACAAAGCAGGCTTCCTCAAATATTAAATTACTGGTCTTCCCACCCCTACACAAAGATAAAGTCTTCATAAGCAGATGTGTTGCTGTTCTGTCATCTATGAATGTGGTGTTTCTTTTGCTATGTATAAAGGATTTGGGAAACAGATCCATACATAAACTTCTCACCAAAAGTGCCTTTGTTTTCCTACAAATAACATTAATCTACATATATTGCTATAGAGCCAGTGTGGTATAGGGGTTTGAGCATTGGAGAAAGACTCTGGAGACCAGGATTCAATTCCCTGCTTGGCCATGGAAACCCACTGGGTGACCTTGGGCATATCACATACACTCAGCCCCAGAAAACCATGTGATAGGTTTACCGTAACATTGCCATAGGTCAGAAACAATTTGAAGACACACAGCAACACTTGTCGTTTTTACTCTCTTCCTTCAAAAGAAAGTCACTGTGTAAGGAAATAATTTTCTCAGACATTTTCCCTCCCAGAAAGATTATTTATTTTGAATGACACTACTTCAGTATTGCAAGGTCAGTACTGCAGGGCTCCACAACTGGACAGTTGTTGAAAGTGCTAGTTCATCAGGGGGCTACCTACCATGCCCAATGTCCTTAATCAGCCTATAGCATTCACAGTCCAACACTATCTCAGCTTTGTTTCACCCTAACCCATGCCATTAGTCTCATTTTCCCTTGCTTCTATTCTTTTATTTAAAACTGAGTGAGTAATGCAGGGGAAAAAATAGGAAAAAATATGGTGCCAAAATATATCTTGAAATAAAGTAAGAATGACACATGTTATAGGATAAAGAAGTTATGAATGGTTAGTAGAGTGGATAGGCCAATCTCCTAATTCTTGAATGTGGAATCATTCACTGAAACTGAATGAGCTTGAGTGGAACTAAAGACAGATAAAAGGAAATTGATCTTCGCAGATCACAGTCAAATTGTGGAATTTGCTACCATAAGGTTTAGTGCTGGCTGATATTTAGATGGGTCTGTTTGTTAGTTGTTAGAAAACATGAGCAGGAAGGTGCTTTTTTATACCTGCCATGTACAAAATGGCATGTGGGCTTGTGGGTTTCCCAAAGGCAAGTGGTTGGCCAATGGTTGGATCAGAGAAGTCTTTGGTCTGACCCAGAATGACTCTTCCTCATACTTTTACCTTCAGTTCTGATTTTTCTTTCTCTCAATACATATAAAGAACAGATAGGTCAGATCATGCCTGGCTTCCAAATTCTGAAAAGAATGGCACATTCAATGTGATATGGTCATAGCATAGGGTTGAGTGGATGACAGAACTAAAACAGGGTAGGATGAGAATGCCTTTAGGAAACTGAAAAATTCAATTAAGAATGATAGGTGTTGTTTTTGTTATATGCCTTCAAGTCGTTTCCATCTTATGGTAACCCTAATGCAAACCTATCATAGGGTTTTCTTGGCAAGATTTGTTCAGAGAGAGTTTGCCTTTGGCTTCCTCTGAGGCTGACAGAGTGTGACTTTTCCAAGGTCAGCCAGTAGGATTCCATGGCTGAGTTGTGATAAGAATCCTACTCTCCAGAGTCATAGTCAAATGTTCAAATAACTCCACTGCCATGGCTCAATACTTATATCCAACAAGATCACTGCTTCATCTGGTCAAATGCTATCTAAGGCCATTTCCACATGAGGTTGATACATCATAGGAGTATTGAATTCTTACCGTCCAGTCTGCATGTTGTATCCTTTTAGCATCACAGTTTTCCTCATGGTTCTGCATGTTTTCAGCTCCTAGAACAGTTCACTGTGGTTCACTGTGATGTGAAACCACTATATGTGAAAACCAGAAAAACTCAGACGTAAATCTTCCAAACTGGTTTTGCTTTGGTTTCTGCCTACATGCAGAAGCATAGCATTGATTTACATCACAGAAGTGGCTGGCTATGGGTGTTTCCAGGCTGTCCCTTCCGTCATTTCCATCCCTATCTCTCTCCACCCATCAAAGGACAAGCTGACGTCATTATTGTCTTCCTGTGTTGAATGGACAGCGGGAAGAGAATGGATCTGGTAATGGACTGTTAAAACATGTTTTTTCCCCATGTATCAATGGACATACATTCCTACGCACAAATGTAGCAACACAGAAATGTGTTAAAAATGTGTGTGTGTGTGTTTTTAAAAAACAGACCAATCAGCAATGGTGGGGTGAGATGAGAGAAGGGAATGGGAGTGGCCAGGGACTTGCTGTTGTAGCTGCAGCAACTGTTGTTCTCCTTAGTAGTATGGTATAAATGGGGGAGAGTGGTGCAGACAGCACAGTTTCTGAATTTTTGAATTCAGTTTCTAATCAGAGTATAAAAACATCACTCTTGACATGCAGTGAACCTCTCCTCCCTTCTCGTGCAGAAATGGCCTCAGACTAACAGGGTCTCCATGATTTCCTTTCATGTGGTTTCCCAGAGATGCCACAAATTGAACCATCTCTAAGCAAAATATGGTTTCTGTGACTGGACTGTGTCCTTGCTTTGTGTACTTGATTGTCTGTTATTGATGGCTTGCAGAGCTTATCATGAAGGAACTTTAGTTTAAGTTATAACATCTGACATTAAAATTCTCTCTGACCTGTTACACTTGTGTGATGATCCAGGTTCATTCACATATCTGAACTAATCATGTGATGAAGAAGTATGTGTGAACAAAAAATAGGCCCAAATATCTGGCAGCTGACATAAGTATACCAAGTTTTTTGAAAAGCAGTTGCATATGAAAAGTTGTGAACAAACATAAAACTTTAGTGTGTGGTCTGTCCTGGTCCTTTCAACAATCAGCAAAGAACCAATGATTCCACATTAGATGAGTCTGAATGGTGAGTTATTCTTTGTACCAGGTCTTATTAGCTCATTCTGTTCCTTCTATTGAAACAAGACAGTGTATTTAACTGCCATGACAAAAAGTTTCCCACTGCATTTGCTTCTGCAGATGAGTCATTCTGTGAATGTGTTCTTCTATGAAATATGAATTATGTGAAATATGAACTCTTCAATGGATAGTTCCTCTGAGTCTATTGACTGATTGAATGATAATCTACCTTTGTTCCAAAGATTGGCACTCAAGACAGTTAAAATCTAATGACTAAATAAAACAAATAAAACTAAAACATAAAACAGATTAAACAGCACACTAGCAACAATCAATAAATGAAAGAGCAGTCTATATCTGTTTAAAAACCCCTTCCACTGTCACTCACTGCCGAAAGTCCTTCTAAAATAACATGACCTACTAGCAGAAGAGCGAAGTCCAGTTCTCCTTGGAAGAGAGTTCCACAGCCTTGGAGTGGTCACTGAGAAAACCTTCCCTCACAACGCTACCAACCATGTCTCTGATTGTAATGACACCAAGATAAAGGCTTCTGCATAAGATATCAAAGCCAAGGTAGTTTCAAATGAGATAATACAGATGTTACCATTTTGTCTTTAAAACTTATATAATGGATTTGTGCTTCCAATTTTAATTCCAGAAAAGTGTTAATTCAGCTACTGGGAGGCTGGGAAATACTCATCTGTAATATTTTTTTATTGCCAAATGCCAGAATAGTAGAGTTTAGCACTGCCTTCCCCCACATCTGCTGCAGCATATTTGTCCTAGAGAGGTCAATCTCTGACACCAGTTCTGATCAAACATATTGTCATGTTGGTTGTGCTCTGTGCCATAATTGATAATGTGACTCATCCATGATAATGAATGCCTGTTGATTATGCTGGTATAAAACTATATGATGGTATAAAACGTTGTTGTAGAGAGTTATTATCTTAGTGTAGCGTAAGGTTTGGATTAACATCCTGTATTTCAGGCCATCATGTGTTATATGTTAAACCTCAGGTAAATCTGAATGATTGTTGTGTGTGTTCAGCCACGCTCTGAAGGCATGGCTCTGTTTACTTAGACATCATAGCAATTGACAAGTGATTTACTATGTGTAAGTCTTAGGGTACCAACGCTAGAACCATGTGTAACAATGTATTGTATATCAAAGGAAAGTGTCACTGCATCTCATCTCATCAAAGAGGGTAGGTTGAGAGATTTTGACCGCTTGGCATTTGGTCAGCATCTAGATGGATACTCAAAGGACTGAGATGGAGATAACATTGGAAATGCATTAAGAAACAACTTGGGTGTTGATAAGAAAACCAGAGAAAATTTGGGGGGATTTGCAGGAGTAACGTATGGGAACTGCTGGGAGTCTGGGAAAGGAGAAGACCCCTAGAATCCACCAATGGCATAAAAGTGCATAAAAGGATGTATTACTATTTAACCAAACGCATATTGTAGAATGTTAGCTTGAGCAACCATTATACTGTATGGCTTATATACCTCATTAAATGTCTTTGGAAAACCCTGTGTGTTTTCTTGAGAGTAAAAGAGTAGCCAGCACATGACACATATTCAGCCCAATTCATATGGCAAAATAAGTCCATGGTCATACAATTTATGCTTTATTTTGTGTGTGAGTAGTTTTAAATTAATTCCAAGTGAAGTTAAATGTAAACAGGGAAAACCTTTGCTAAATAAGCTTCTGGGTAACAAAACTATACACTAACAGCACCTTTTCAACTGTCTGCAACTGGATTTCCTAATAAACTGCTAGGACTCTCAAAGCACTTCTCAGATAATAGCTGGTCTCTTTATAAAGACTGAGTTAATTATTAATATCTATTGGGTCTGGGAACTCACTGGTTTCTTGCCATGGCACATTAGCCAAGCATCTTTGGCACAAAGGCAGATTAGCAATGCCTAATGTAAGTAAATAATCAAAATAACTGCTAGAGGATTCAGGGCTGATTTAAGCACATGTTCTTATATGTATGAACATGTGGCAGAGATCCCAGGCTAATCATAGCTTGTTTGGAAAGTCTGCAATGGCCCCTATTTTGAAACACATTATTGTCTTCATTACAAGTTGTATTTTTGGAATGTATACCCAAAACAGAGGCTTGTGTTACTGCGGTTCAGGCCTACCCGGTGATAGCACTAGATATCTCCTGTTGAAATCAAAATCATTCGGTCTTCCTCTGCCACCCCGCTCCACATGTTTGTGAGGCCTCCGGGCAAGCATGTACACAGGCGCGGCCAGTAAGTGTTGGAAATTTCATTCTCCACCTAGGCAGGCAGAACAAAGCCCCACTGTTGCTTCAGGGACCTCCCTGCAAACACCTCTTGCTTAAGCATGACTCTAAACAAAGATGCCCAGCCTCATGCCAAAAGTCTGACAATGCCAAGCAATTTGCATACTGGCTACACTGTTGTTAAACTTGCGCTAAGCTCATCATGTTAAACTTGACCTTTCCCACTTTGTCCCACTCCAAACTCGCATTGTTCTCACCGAGTATGGCATGGGCTGTAGGCACAATTCACTCTATAAAAACTCCCCGATTCCGAGACCACCTCAAATTGCTCGCTTGCCCCGTCCGGACCTCTCGTCCCGTTCGGATTGCTCCGGACTGCTATACCACCTTGCTGTTGCTCTGTCTGACGAGCTCCCCTGCGCTGAGCTTTCTTCCCTGCTATCTTCAAGTTCTTCAGGACTACGAGAAAAGGTGTCGTATCACCCATTTCCCCTGAAAACTCTTATTTTTCATTCCTAGTTAGCTGTGTGTTTGTGGTGTCTTTTCTGTTGTCCGTCCTTTAATAAAGATATCATTTTGCTATTTTAAAACTGTCTGACTGCTTGACTGACCTGATAGACATTGAGTTACAAGATCCCTGCTAAGTTACCCTGCCCTTAAGACAGTGCTCCAGTTAATTTCCCCAACTTTGTGTTTGTGCTTTGATTATTTGGGTGCCCCTCCCGGGACCCCCAGAGAACAGGGTAACACTTTTGGGGTAACTTTTGATCTGCCTAATGTTCCAGAGTCCCACTCGTATAATTTCTTGCCCTTGGCCTTGTTGGCTGGGAATCCCAGCTAAAATCCAGAGCACAAAAAGAATTAAAGCCACCCATTGCAATGAATACATAATGCCCAGCACAGGGCTGAGCATAATTATTGTAAAAAAAAATGTCCCTCCAAAAAAAGAAAAACATAAACAAAAAAAGGAAAGAAAAGAGAAATAAACTGATCTATTTGCTATCTTGTTGGTGTAATTTGTGGTTTGCCACTGACCTGTAAATTTAACTATGCATTTGTGACCTGGGTTCAAGTAGAGTACCATCTGTGAAAAGCTGAATGATCTCTTTCATCAATGTCATCAAAATGGCTTTTTTTCCGTTATGGAAAATTTACAAAGTATAGTTCAATAGCAGACATTTCTGAATGAGCTCCATTTGTACTGATCTGGGGATTAGCTTGTGAGCTGATAGATCTTGCTAGTATGATAACAAGATCCAGATATCATAGAAGAAGATTTAACATCATTTATTTGAAAGTCAGTTTTTAAAGGCTAGATCAAAGGGACAATCCAAACTTTTTGTACAATATTTTAAATTAGACAACTTTCTAAATTAGATGTTCATAACAGTAAAATGAACAAATGCATAACATATGAAAAATAAAGACTTTGGATGTGGCTTAACAAATAGCAGGTTATTTATTTCAGTTTATATCACTGATGAGCACATGAGAGGTATTTTTTTTAAGTATTCTTGCGAAACAGGGATGATCTTAATAGTTCATTGAAATCTCATTTGAGGGAGAGGGCAGTCAAGATATAGTGCGTCTTTTAAACATTCATCTTGGTGAGATAGAGGCTTCAACAGTTCTGTTCTTGTTAATATATTCTATAAAGAGGAAGCAATCCCCTTGAAAATGCTATTTCTTATGTGTCCATTACAAGCCTTTATATCATATGAGAGTTTTTCCATCAGCCAAGTGTTCCACACTGTTTTCCACCAGTCATTTAACTTGAGATACTTTGCATCCCAATACTTACCTATTTCAGCTTGGCCAGCTGTAATAAGAAATTTAGCAACTTTTCTGTGTTTTAGGGGACTGTTTTCTTTACTGTAAATAGAAAGAAATAAAAGCTCAGGACAAAACTGGATAGTTCTGTGTGTGATGTTTGAAATCTAATTCAGAACTGTGTACCAAAAGCATTTTATCTCGGGACAATCTAACTGTTACCACGGTTATGATATGTCTGGTGAGAGCACTAGATATCATTTGATATCAAATAATTTGGCCTTTACTTGACCTTTCTCTGCCTTTCTCTGCTTTCTCTTCACGTGTTTGCAGAGGTCCACTGGACAAGCACGTAATAGGTGCCGCCATTAATGGTTGTAAATTCCAAACCTCATTTAGGCAGGCAACTTAATGCCTCTTTGATGCTTAAGGGACCACTTCTTCTTGCAAACTAGCCTTTCTCAGTGTGACTTTACAAAGATGCACGGCCGAGTGTCGAGCCATTCCTTTATGTTGGGCCATTTGCATACTGGCCATACTATTGTCATCAAGCGCTAAACCCATCATGTAAAACCTGACCTTTTCCAATGCCTTTGTCCAGCTACAAATTTCCTTTGTTCTCACCGAGCGTGGCATGGCCTGTGGGTAAAATCCACCCTATAAAAACCTCCCAATTCCGAGCCTTCCTTGGATCACCCTGGACTTCCATCCAGCCTTGCTGCTGCTCTGTCCAGTGAAGTTTTCCCCTCAGCAAGCCATGCTGAGCTTTCTTCCTGGCAATCTCCATTTCTCTCCAGAACTATGAGACCAGGTGTCGTATTAACCATTCCCCCAAAACTCTCTATTTTTATTTCTCAGGTAGTTAGTGTATGTCGTGTCTTTCATGTTGTTTGTCCTCAATAAAAGTATTATTTGTTGCTTTAGAACTTGTCTGACTGCTCTCTGACCTGACACCGTAGACACAGGGTAAAAGATCCTAGCTAAAGTTACCCTGCCTCTCGTTAGCTTAAGAGAGTGCTCGAGTCTAATTTCCCCCATCTTGTGTTTTTATTTGGTAATTTGGGTGCCCCTCCTGGGACCTCCAACATACAGGGTAACATAACTACACATGAGTGTATGAGCCTGGGGCTTTACATTCCTTCCAGCATCTCAATGGTATGTTTTTCACCATTTTTGACAACTGGATAGG
Source organism: Ctenosaura bakeri (assembly GCA_948474755.1). Lineage (NCBI taxonomy): Eukaryota > Metazoa > Chordata > Lepidosauria > Squamata > Iguanidae > Ctenosaura > Ctenosaura bakeri. Next base: position 98,689 of record CAOLHI010001816.1, on the reverse strand, counting down.
TGTTAAATACCATTTATGTATAATTTTAAGAACACCTTATTTTGTATTTGCTGAGTGGGATATGTAAGGAGGGAAAGACCAAATGCAGGACCAGCTGGTTTCAGAAATCTCCGTCCGTAAATCTGTCTGACATGCCTATCTGATGAATAGACCTTTCCTATATGCACTTTCAAGAACTTGTTTGTATCACATGCAGCATCACTTGTTTCCTGGTATCATTTATCTGTGTAGAGCAATTCATAAAAAGTTATGGAGCATGAGGTTTCTCCCATTGATGTTAAATAGGGGGTGCTATTGTTTCTGATAGTGGGGAATTATTTGGTCTCTTCTTATTTGGATGATGGGATTTATCTCAATTGCAGTTTAGAACCTCAAGTCTATGTTCTCCTGTTATAATTTCTCATTCTGCAGTGTCTTTTAAAATTTGAATTGAAAACTGATTTAATTTCGATTTGATCAGTGTTTAGAAAATAAAAGGTGCCAAATGTGAGTGCCTTATTTATTAAATAGCCCTGGAAAATTAGGAATCATCCAGCAGGATCTCCCACTATCTTTTCAGGTTTGAAGGGGCAGGTGTTGTCAAATAATATTGTGAACTCTCTGATTTTTTTTAAAAAAATCTCTTGTTGTTTATTGAATACTAAATAATGGTTGAGAAAATGGAGGCTCTATTCCTTTCCCAAGGGTCTCTTGTAAAAATGCATTAGGATTTAATTGTTTTATATACCTAGTGATTCTTCTTTATTTAGGGCCAGAGCCTAATCCTTTAACATTAAGTGAGACAATTTTAATCTTATCTAAGGCTTAGACAAGAATACTATAAAGGAACCATTCCTAGTGACATTTTGAACCTATGGATCATATATTTTTGTAGCATAATTCCATCCTCTCTCATCTCATCATAACAAGAAAAGAAAGTGCTATTAGTGAAGAAAAAGCCACATCCGTAGCCCTTACAGTAAACAGCATCAATAAAGCAAGAACTGTGTTAAATAGCTCAAGACTAAGAGGGTGAGAATATGGGTTATAACCCAGATCTCTATTAGCTTGGTTATGGCTGACCTCCTCTGGAAAGGTAGAGAATGTATTAATTGTCAAAGCAGAATTTCAAAATACAAATCTCAAACAACATGACCAAAAGAAAATAGTAACATATTGGAGCATGCAAATTAGAACTCTATAGTCAACACAGCACTATAATCTAAAATAATCTAAACTAAGAAATTTTCCAGCGAAAGTTTCCTTGTTCCTCTTCTATGCAGATTGGGGCCTCGTCTTTTGCCTTTACTTCCTCTTCTAACTCTCTCGGAACTCACATGTCCTGAGCTTCAAATATGTTGATGATGTGCATTTTAGTTATCAAGGTTGTAATGTTGTCCTTATACATAATAATAAATTTAAAAGGAAAGCCCCACTTGTATTTCACTTATTGAAATAGCATTGTGAAGAATTTGCAGTTATACCATTTCTTCAAGGTCTCTGGTAAGATGTCTTGAATTACCAATATTTTATAATCCCTATGAGTTAAGTTTTGAATGATGGAAAGCTTATTCATAATTTGTACCTTCTTTGGATAGTGCACAAAATGAAGTATGATGTCCTTAAAGATTGTTTGATTTTGAATTCATGCTGAGGGATCTGTGTACTCACTCAGAGCTTGAGCTTTTGAAGTTCGGGTCTGGAGAAGTTTTATTAAGCAGGCAAGTATAAATGAGAATAACCTTGCTCCATTTTTTCCAGGATCACCCAAACAAATATTAAGCCAACATTCTCTATTTTCAAGGTCCTCCACCTTATTTTGAAAGTGCTCAGTGGTTTGTTTCAATTTCAGGTTCCTGTCATTACATAAGGAACTTTGCTCAAAATCTGCGTTTATGGTATCGCCTATATCATGGATGTGCTTTGTGAGGGCTGAAAGCTTAGAATCCACAGGTTCAAGGGTGAATGCCCGGTCTTTTTCAGGATGTTTCACCTGATTTTGCTTAGTAACTCTGAAAATGGTGAATCTGATGTTTGTTGTTCACCTCTTCCCTTGGTGTTCCTGTTCTTAGAGTTGCGTGCCATATTCTAGTAGCCCCATCTTCTAATAGCACCATCTCTTCCAAGGGGTTTTTGTCTCTTTTGTGGGTAGATACAAGTCAAAAACTGGCTGATCTGCAAGTTTCTTCACTTCTTGCATTGGGAGTTGTGGTTGTATAGGGTTTTGCCTCATAATTTTGCTCCAGATTTAATAAAGTCATTGGAGATCATGCTCTGATGTTTCCTCATACATCAGTCATCTCAACCACACATCTCCTAAATTAGAACCTTTTTCAGGGTTAACTACAAGAAAGCTTACTGCTTCTTTGAGAAAGACTAAGTCCTCTACCTCTTTGTTCAAGTAAGTTGCTTTAGTTTCCTTACTACATCTAGCTGCCTATCCATATACTTGTGTGAAGGTATAACTATGATCCATCTTTACAATTTTGCAGATAGCTCTTTGTCTAAAGCTATCTGTCTTGGTATATGATAAGGTTATCATTCATATTTGTAGTGAATATAGAAAGATGGCTTTCTCCAGAATTAGATAAAGGACTTATCACATTCACTGGAAGCAAAAGAAGGATGTGAGAGAAGGACATGAATTTATCACCTGGAAAACCACAGCTGTCAGGCAGAAGTCAAGAGAGAAGTGAAATAAGGTGGGGAAAGCGTGTATGGTTGTGAAATATTAAACATTCCATATTTTCTTTTATTTAAGAATGCATCAGTTTATCTTTTATTTTGTTTTATTTATTTTATTGTTGTTAAATTGGAGTATTTTAAGAGTCTGTTTAAAATATCCAGTATGTACATCTGTATTTGTGTGTAACACAAACTTTCCATCTGGGTGGTCTTGTAGATATGTTGGACTGCAGCTCCCAGAAGTAGAAACCACTATGGCCTTCTTCCAATTGAGTCTTGATTTACATGCACAAGGAAAAAATGGAATTCTGCATCCCAGACTTAGGTAGTTAAATTTGAAAAAGAAAGTAAAAAAATTAAGACTTTTCCTAAGAATAGAAAGCTGGACTTTCAGATGTCCAGATCTGTGGTTCTGTAGATGATCTTGAAATGTCATAACTAATTGGGGATATAGATTTACATTTTCTCATTCACACTAGAAAGTAACCTGGACTCTTTGGATTTCATATATAAACAAATTTAAACTTTCTAGATGGTGTAGATGGACTCTGAGAATTCCAACAGCCCACTGAGTGAACTACTAATCTCAAATCATTGCAGCAGCTTAGGCATATAGTTCATTAAAAGGATGGAAAAATAACTGTGGATTTTGGTTCAAAACTAGAGATGATTCTGGCATTCATGCCTGGATTTCTCTCCTAATAAAACATTTATTTCCAAAATGAAACTTTGTGTCACAAATTTCCCTTTGACCGTCAGCCCAAATTATTCTGAGGATGGCGCAAAAGATATGAGATACTTTTATGAAAGGAAACCATCTGGACTTGCAGTTGAATTTTTTACAACATTGCTGAAGATATAGTATCATCCACCACAATAGAGTATCAAGCTAGCTTTGGTGGTTCCAAAAATGCTATATGCACACACCACTCTATCATTCAAAATTTATGGTTTCCTCTCCTACATTAAAAATGAGAATATGCACTTTGACTCAAATAAAGAGAGAAGATGTTAGAAAATTACAGCCAAGAAGGGCTTACTGGATTCGTGCATTCCCCCCCCCCAAACTGCCACTTGAGACAATGAGGCTGAAATTCCTGATCCTTGGCTCCAAACTTTTGAAAGCTTCTCTTCTGTCTCCGATGTGCTGTATCTGCAGCAGAGGATTTGGGGGCCTGAAGCTCTCATGATCTCCATCTGGAAATGTCTGGCAGCTGTATGAGGTCCAAGAAAGCTTCTACACGTTATGAGGTGTTATAGGGACCTGACTTCCCATACTGCTGATCTTCACCACAAGTTCCGCCCCTCCTTGGACAATAGAGAAAGAACTGTTAGAAAGAATGCTGCATCCATGCATCCATGCAAGATCCAGGATGGCTTGCAGAAGCCTACATGGATGTGTTGAAAGCATCTTATCATATCTCATAGTTTTTGGAAGTTTTGGAATGTGCTGCTTGATTCTATGCAGAGGTAAAAGTATCTGTTGAAAGCTCTGACCTAAGGTCATCTCAGCCTGTAATCATTTTGAATAAAGTTTATGTTCAAGTCAGCAAAGTTCAGACCTTGGGCAAGTACGGCTCCCAAGGCTGTTTTTGGCCCTTGACTCCTCTAGAGTCCCGAGAGTGTCATTTTTCTGCCCCCTTCAAAAGTGAATTATCTCTACTGGAAGACTCCAAGAGTGGAATTTTTCTCTTTAAATAGTTTGTCATAAAGTCCAGAAATTGTATGTTTAAAACTAATGTGATTTTTAAAAACGTAGGTTCCCTCCCCTCCACATTTGCAAAGTGGAAGTATATGAATAGCCCTGGTTGTGACTCAAAGAATATTCTGAACTTCTCTCTAACCTTTTCTCTAAGGAGTTCAAGACTGTTTGTTTCTTCTCCCTCTTTCAGCCTTGCCCAAATCCACGGAAGACATGTAATGGGCTGATCAGTGTGTTTTGTGACTCAGTAGGGATCTGAATCCAGTTTTTCCTTGTCTTAGTTTAACCATGTCTGCACTGAAAAGGGGTAAACTTTGTTGTTGCTGTTTTTTCCTTTCCCCATAATAATTCATTAGTTGTCGATCCCTATCTGTAACAATGTACATTGTCTTCTTATGAATCAAAACTTATATTTTGTAATGTAAACTTTGCACGTAGTACGTTTATCTCCTTGGTTTTATGCATGCAGATGTTACCAAAGAGGCAAAATTACATATGAAGAGATGATGGTTGTTGAAAGGTTAATGATGATAATTATAGAAATATATTAAGGCAGATCAGAATTGCAGGAAATTCTGAACAGAAATTCAGTTAATGGTCCCACTCCAGTTAAATAGCAGCAGCAGCAACAGAAATAAACAAAAATGTGTCGATGCTGTTAGGTTTTCTACAGTGAAGTATCTCAGAAAAGAAAGAACAAAAAAAGTTTATGTTTTGTCAAATATCAAAATAGTGGCTCACATCAAACAAATTTTACAAAATCAGCTCACTGCACTAAAGAATTATACATACAATAACAGAATACTTTATTTTGCCTGAAAGTTGTTAACAAGGAGAAATAATAGAAGAGTGAACAGGTAGGGGTTTTCATTTTAAAGGGGTGCAAAGGCAAATGTTCTAAATTTGCCTAGCCACATTCTTGGACTGATTCAGGAAAAAGCTAATTCCAAAACACCACCCAATGGTACTATAAAAGTAATTCTTAAATGCTCTAAAAATAAATCAGAAAAATGGAATCTTTATTTGAGAGGGAAACAAACTTTTAAGAAAATTGAGGACAGGTATTTCTATATCTTTAAATGTCTGAATGAGAAAATAACTAATGGGGAAATGAGACAACATTCTTTTACCTGCTGCTACTCTTCTAGTAGGTATGACAGACACCCAAATCAAATTATAAAATTAATTTAAAAATAACTAAAAGTTAAACTAAAAATTAAAGCAAATCAGAACTATATTTATGCACAAATTGACACAAAAAGTATGCTTTGTCCCTGAAAGTACCTTGGCAGATCTCTCCCCAGCATGGAATTGAAGCCAGATTAAAATTGATCACAGCCCACAGAAATGGTTAGCAAAGAGAGTCATCATGTTACTGCTTTATACACCACAGTTAAAACAGATGAGGAACACGGTAAGGAAGGGAATGGTGGCATCTGGGGTTCTGTCCCTTGTCTTCGAATACATTTCATGTAGATGATGAATGGGCAGTCTATCTAATGCTTCAGATTGGATGGAAAATTCATCTTTACTCTTGTTGTTTACTCAGTGGGCACCTGGAAAAGAGGTCAGAACAAAGTCACTCTCTTATTCTCTTTCTGGGAGAAATGCTCTGCATCCTTTCTGATTCTGGAAGGTCTTAAATTGGTGTATTGAACATCCAGATGATCTTTTTCTTTATCTGTTTTGAGATGTATATATATTATAGGAAGTATTATTTACATTCAAATATTGCAATATTAATCAATTTAACTACTCATTAACTAGTTTAAAAGCTTATTAAATAACTAGACAATGAGTCTGGGAAAACTTCTTCTTTAGTGCTCATGTTGCATCCATGGTACCAGCTGGGAATGGTTGGGGATGAGTGTCTAAGCTATAAGCAGATCATATACATATACATCCTATGCATACCCTGAGATTTATTATTGTTGTTCTTATTCTGGAGACCTGGAGAAACACAGCAATTCCCTGACCCACAACTCTGAGAGCTGGCAACCCCACTCTACATGAGTACGATTTCACTATAAATGCACTAAGCATTTAACTCAGTTAGCTCATGTAAAGTCAGACAATGTAAAGGAAGCTTCAACTGCTTTGCTTAAATCAATATCTTAGAGTCAACTCAGAATGTTAAATTAGAACATTTCCCTTAATATAAATCCACCAGTGGGTTTAATTCTCTGTGTATGTAAATCCAGAAAAGTAAGGTGACAGGAAGACTTTCCATTTGGCCCTTTAGGTCTGAAACATGTTTGTTAAACCCAGTTAATTGCCACTGCCTTGAGATTTGCAAAACCTGTGTTAAGGTTAAGCCTCTTCATTACAAATTCTATACAGCTATCAAAACATGTCCATCACACATCAATGGCACATGATACATAGTTTTGAGCTAGTCAAATTGCTTCTTAGTATTCTTATGAATACATGACCACCATGCAAAATACAAAAGAAACTGCTATGCCTGAATCTGTGCTGAATTTTCCTAGATCAGGGAGCTGAACCCGTTGAAATTAGATAAATTAGTCATTACTCTGTAAGCATGCAAGATAATGTAGAGACACGCTTGAAGTCATACCATACATTGTAGGCCAGTAATTACATACATAGTCAGGAGAGTTTAAAGACCTCTGATTTTGTGAACTTTTATTTCTTGGAAGAATGTAGTGTGTGTAATATATCCTTGCATGTGTGTGTGTGTGTGTGTGTGTGTGCTTGCATGTGTGTGTTCATGGCACAAGCAAAGCATCTGAGTATTTAGCTTGTGGAAGGAAATTTAGCCATATATTGCTAAATGCCACAGAGTGTTGCCTAAAATTTCAGATTGAACCTGAAAGTTCTGGTTGATCGAATATACATATTTCTGAGGGGAGCAGAAAATATTAGTATACAAGAAGCAACATTTTTCAGGTATGTGCACGTGCACATCCTGTTTGAAATAAAAAAAAAATCACAGATGCTTTGGGAACTATCTGTAAGTCAAACCCAAGAGAAATCACCTATTTTACTCTCATGTGTACGGTTCCCATGTGAAGCTGCTTGTTGCTGAGATCTTCTGGGATGAACTAGTTTGCATCCTACCATCCTCACAGATACCTTTGGTGGGAACACAGGAGAGGATCTTTCAGTGGATTCTCCCAGGGTCTGGAGCTCTCTTCCCTGAAAGGCTATACTAGAACTCTCCATGCTATCTTTCTGCAAGCAAAACCCTTTTTATTCGAAAAGGACTTTGACAGTTTTTCTGCCTTTTTTTTTAAAGGAGAAATAGGCCTTGTATAATTTGTTGGACTTTTATTTATTTATTTAAAGATAATGTTTTAAGTGAATGCTAATTTTATAATAGTTTAACTGCTTTTTAATATCCTGTGAATTTTTAACTATGTCTGTATGAATTCTTGTAAGTTGACTTGGATCCCATTTTGTGAATAACAGGAAATAAATAAATACATACATACATACATACAATCTTTTAAATAAGCATATAGATTTGAAGTTAAATTCTCTCACAGTAAAACACCCCTGTTGAGTAAGTCATGAACTTTCTATCAGGCTAAACAGAAAGATGAAATAGAGAACAACATATCCTACACAATGCCTATTCAAGTGTGGAGTTTCTTTAATAATCCTTTACAATATTAATAAGTGGATTGTCATTGAATGGTGGCTTTTCTGAGTTATCTTATTATACTAGGAAGAGACATTTTAGCCCCTCAGAGTTAAATTTAATTGCAGAACCCAAATGGAACCAGACCTATAACATGTGTGTTCCATGATACTATCCTCTGCAAAATTGTAAACAATGTTCACAAATTTCAGCAATCTGTGCTATGGATTCCTCCTCCTCCCCCTGTGCCAACAAGCCTATTAATTTTTCCAGTTAAATATTTTTTTAAACAGACATAAAATGATGTTAGACATTTTTAACTGGGCCACAATGCATCATGGTGAAATTCAAAGATATAGCCACATTAGTCTGGATCAGTATGCAAAGAGATCTTGTAGCTCCTTTGAGAACTGAGAAAAAGAAGCTGGTAGCATAAGCTTTTGTAGACTCAAGTCTGCTTCATCAAATGAATGGAGTGAAGTGCCTAGAAGCAGAGCTTTATGAGTAGGCTGTATGTGAGCATAGTAACAGAAATGCAAAACTTGTGGGTATGGTGATGAGGTAACAAGTTCAGCTTTAATGATGGTCATTGGGGAACAAAGGCAGGAGGAAATATATTGGAATGTTGTGTGATGCTGACTGGAAATCAGAAAGGAGATGCAGCCAGTTTATTACATCTCCATTCTGGTTCCCGGTTAGCATCACACTATGTTCTAAAAACTCCCTCCACCATTCTTATGGTTATCTACTCATCTTGGCTTTAGGCAACATCTTTTGTTCTGCCTTTGTCCTTCTTTAAAACTGAATTTGACACTTCTTCCACAGAAAATTCCATAACAATATATAACAAAAATAACAACGGAACAGAAAATAACATTTTCTCCATAGTCAGTGCTGTTTTCCCTCCAGGAAACTTGTTTTCTGTACAAAAAGGGGGAAAAAAAACTTCTTTCTGCAAACACACACACACACACAAATGCCAACCACATGTGAATAGTCTTTGAAGACTGTGCAGTTTTTAACATTTTTTTCATAGTATGAACAAAAACATTTGTTCTGTCTGAGAGAAAAAATTGCAAAGATTTATATTTCTACATGGAAAGCACTAGCTGCCACTGATGCCACCACTCATGGCAATTAAAAAGGTTGTGGGGTCGGTGTTAGTGATGGTTTGTGGCTAACTAATGGTTTACAGGTTGCAAACTGCAGAAATTGCTATTATGGACCTGATATAATTAGCACTAGATCACTAGAATGTAATGTGGTTGCCACAAAAATCTTGTTTCCTATAACCAGTCACATAAACCTGGGGTTTTAATCACACAACCCTATACATGATGAATAAAGAAAAAGAAGGATTGGTTTACTCAGAACAAATCTCATCACATCTTCAGAACTGGGCTCATACATTGTTAAAAATAGGGGTCTGATTTGCAGTATTGGAAATATATAAAATTTGTAATTCATATAAGTATTCCCTTTTTGGGTCATAACATCCTGCAATATTGGATGAAAGCAAATAACCTACCTATAAGCCAGTCAAATGAGCAGTCATGTCAAAATTCTACTCCACATTGTTTAGGCTTAAATGACATTATAAAGTCATTAAAATCTATGTGACACTGCTTGTGAAGAGATTAATAGGAATAAAAATGAGCAAACACTATGACCAGATGGTGCTCACCCATGGGTTATAAAACAATGTCTTTGTGAAATTGTTCAGCTAGTGCACCTTAAATGAAGGATCTTTGCATGCCATGGTGTGGTATATGCAAGAAACTGTATAATCATCCACTGAACAGCTTAGCATAGTCATCTTTTGGCCATTCCATTTTAGACTCTGTGAGCAATGACTTGTAGGCATGAACGAGCTATCACAGAATAACTACCACAGATAAATACTATTTATTTTTCAATAAATAGTTATACATTCATCTAGGATTGCAAACAGAGGGACAGATTTACTATGTAACCCTATATGGACAATTAATTCTGCCACTTTGACTTTAACTAGGAGGGATCAATGTCTACAAATGTCCATAAATCTTACTCTTTTTTTGGTTACTCAAAGCAATGTTTATCCCTCCTCTCAACAATTTTCTTTGTACAAAAACAGCTTCTGGTGGGATTAATATTCCACAATTAAAAGTTTAAGAGATTTTGATATATTTCCAGAAAAATTACATAGTATGCCTCCATCAGATTTGGCAGTCTTTTTAACCCTTATTGGTATCATCTTTAGCACACAACATCTTTTGCATACAGAGCTAACGATGATCTGCCAAATTGCTCAAACCAAATTAAGATTTCCAGCCCCAGCGAATTCAGATTTCTATTTGTATGGGGAGGTGGGAGAGAGACCAAGACCAACTCGATCAGGAACAGATTTAACAAAATTGATAGAACTGTAGAGCATGGAACTGTAGAGCTGTAGTGAACTGTTAGAATTATTGCCTATTTCAGGAGCTTAGCCAGGCAAGAAATTTTGTGAGACTACAGTGATCCACTTAAGGATAACAACAGATGCTTTCCTTGGCAATTCTTGGTTGTACAAAACTACACCCCCTGTCTCCAATAGGTTCCCTTTCTTCAATCAGGCTGTCAAGCTTCAGGGTGACAGCTGGTAATTCGGAGAATTGCTGTGTCTCCCCAGGCTATAAAGTAAGTAGGCAAAATGCAGTGTGGGTGGCACTGGAATAGAGGTGTGTGTGTGTGTATGTTTTTCATTCTGAGGTGGCTTTAAAGCAGAAGTGGACAGGAATGAAGAGTCAGAGAGCTTTCCTTCCTGAATTCTTGCGTACTACAGGACACTTTTCCCCCCCAGACATGGTCCCAAACTGTTCATATCACTTCTGCTTTTATGTATGTATGCATGTATGTATGTATACATAGATATGTGTCTATATATATATATATATATATATATATATATATTTGGGGCTGTTTTAGGTTGGAGCAAAACAATTTTTTTTGAAATAGAGAGTAGGTGATATGCAGACATGCAGTTCAAATGGAAGTTTCCAAGGCTGTACATATCCCATGGGCAGCATGACTTCCATCCAGACTTAGAATACATGCACCCATATTTGCTCATCCCCAGCTAGTACCATAGCTGTAGAGTATAGTGCTTGTGCAATTTTGGTGCACCAAAAAGCTAGGAGTAAGGGGAGGGAACTGGATGGAGAGATGTGGTAAGTACATGCAATGGGCCCCATTTAGAGCAAGGAATGTTATCCCGAAATGTTGGTGACTCAATCGTCCACTCATTATACCAGAGAAAGGAATGTTATCCGAAAATGTCAGTGACTCATATGTCTACTCATGATATTAGCTCAAAATTAGGAGGCCTGCCAAATGAGATCTTCTATCTGAGTTTACAGGTACTCATACAAAGAAGAACCAGCCAGAGATCCAAAATAACCTAAAATGTGTTTTACTGGGGAATTGTCACACACAGGATTCAGGGGTAAAGGGAAGAAAGTTGGATAGTGAGGCTTAGGTAATGGGTAATATTCATTGATCCAGAATAGCAGCAAAGAAACGGTGGTGTGACTTAGAGAGAGGTCTAAGGACAGTACAATCAGAAATCAGAGTGACATTCAGCAACCAACATATTGCGAGTTGGCTAGAAGTCTTGGGTTTAAATAATAATAATAATAATAATAATAATAATAATAATAATAATAATAATTTTATTTCTACTCCATTTTTTTCCTTGACAGAACTCAAAGTGACTTACAAAATTTAAAAGAGAACATAGTTAAAACTGCAGTGTACAAAAGTTAAAACACACTGATAGTGATGATGATAAACAAAGATAGTGATTAAACCAATATTAAAATATTAAAATACATATCAAATACAATATTAAAGTACATGTTAGAAACAACATATAAATGACAGAATAACCAGCATTGTTCTATCGCCCTCATGCCCTCAGCTAAGCTGTAATTTCTTGGCCTCAGTTCCAAACTCTCAATACAGAAAATAACAATATGACTGCACCTTGCAAGTTTGTGGTAAAGATTGTAGTGTGGAAGTGCTTTGAACACTGTAAGGGCTATATTGATAGTAATGAAACTGTTGTTTTTGTTATTGCATTATTATCAGACCATTATCCTGGAATCAGTTAATATAGGCTCTCGATGGAAATTGTGGACACTGCAGACTATGGCCTGCTGATTTTTCTCCACAGTCACCATGAATGTAAAATAACATTTGTTGTTCAGTGAATCTTTATGGCTATATTCCTGACTTGTTTATACCAGTGGGCATTTGCTCTTGTATCCTACAATAGTCAAAGTGGTATACAGCACACATACTCTCTTACTCTACAGAATTTCTAATCACCTATTTGTTAAACCATCCATAGACTTTTCGGCATCCAGCTTCAACCAAGTCACTCACCTCTAACCTTCAGCTTTGGACAGATAGATAGTTGTACAATTTACATAGGTTGCCAGATGGTAGACAGTTGAGAAGACATATAATTGCAGTTAGTTCTGATTTCTGTTTCTGTGAGAGCAGCACATTTTGTCCTTTCTATTCTGTAAGTACCAATTCACTGCATCAATCCTTTTCCTACTTTTATTCTAATTTTCAATAAATGTATGCTCTGATGAATAAAAGATTGTGATAACATAATCACACCTTCTTCCCACAGAGATCTATTATTCCCCCTTTCCACTTCACTGTCTCATCATCATTTTAACCCCCCAAAGACTCTCAGAACTACTTAAATGAACATAAAACATGTTTTCTGTCTTTTAAACAATGTACTAAGATCTGAGGACAATTGATATCAGCATGTCAGCAGTGGTCAAAGCTGCAGATAAAGGAAGCAGATGGAAATGCATTTCATGTTAGCCTTTAGAGACAGTACAATTGATTTGGAAAGTGAGAGAAGAGGCAAAATAAACCTTGGGCTATGCTACTATTATATTAATAGGTAATAGGAGGAGATGCTTCATTTAGCTCAGCAATAACAACTTCCCCTCTTTGGATTAGCATACATTGTCTCGATCTGCACATCTTCATGGAGGCAAGATTATTGATGAGGGGAAAATGGAATGCTCCTTAGGTAGCTCTAAATCACACTGTGATACTCAAACATCATTGAAATGAGAGCAGTGTAGTATAAAGAGGACCTCATTGCCTGATCCTGAGTTAGTAGAGCTGCTTTCAGCTCAAGCCATTTTACACCCTTGCAAGAATACCAGCTGGAAGGCATAGAGTGTGTGTGTGTTTTTGTTTTTTTACAGGTGCCTGGCAATGAGCCAGGATCTTCTCTTGCAGAATTTTTCAACTATTTAAAATCTTCCAGGCAGATTAGAGAGTGTGCATGGAGTAAGTGGGTGTTCCCGATTAACATTAACAAAAACTCAGTTCTTTTTCAGTGCTTGGAAATTACTAGCTATAAAATCAATTTACTTGTAATTAATTAATTGAAAGTAACAGACAAAACCAGTATGTTCATAATATAGTGAAAGGCAGCTTCAGTCTTTTTGCATTATAACTGTCATAGCTTTTAGTTACTTTTATGTTTATGGCTGTGAGGCTCAGGATTGATTTGTTCCCATAGGATAGTGGCTTCAAGTATTCTGCTGTTCCCTCTTCCCACAAAGTAAAAGGAACTATTTATTAATTTCAAATTAAAAAAGCAATGGACTACTTTTTAACATTGTGAGTATAATAGTAATATATTTGTGGGGTTTGGAATTGTTACTATAATTAATTATTTTTAAGAAGTAACTTTACAAATTCTGGTCTTTGCCAGTAATATCATTCCATATTGTCCTTATATCATAAAGCTCCTATGGGAAGGGCTGATTTGCTTCTTTACAGACTGAGTGCTTGTGCATGTCCTGTTTGCCCTCAAGTTGTTTCTTGCTTATGGGGACCCTATAAATTTCACAGGGTGTTTGGTAGGGGGGCAGGAAATACTCAAAGGTGGTTTGACTAGTTCCTTCCTCTGCAATATAGCCTACAGAACTCGGTATTTGTTGGTGGCCTCCCATACAACTACTAACCAGGGCTGACTCTGCTTAGCTTCCAACATCAGACAGGATTTGGTGCCTTTAAGGTATTTAGCCCACTTTTTTTTCATGTAATACCCCTCAATATTATCACCTATCAAAATATGTGTGGCTATTTACATTATTTCCCTTCCTTTGCCCTCTCCTCAGAAAATGAAAAGATAACAAGATCTTTTTCACTCTGCTTCTTTGATCAGTGAGAACAGATTGATTGAACACATCGATTCTGGGATGGGATCCAGTATGATATGGTGGTTTGAACATTGGACTGGGGCTTAGGAGACCAGAGTTCAAATTCCCAGTCAGCTATGGAAACCTCCTGGGTGACCTTGGGCAGGTCACACACTTTCATTTTCAGAGGAAGGGAATGACACTCCCCTCTCTGAACAAATCTGGCCAAGAAAAGCCTGTGATAAACTCACCATAGTATTGCCATACATTGGAAATTACTTAAAGGCACAGAGCAACAACATTTTCCATATAGAACTCTAACAGTATGTATTTACCAAGGCTCTGCTGGTTTATTTTTGTGGTCTCTGCAAGATTGCATTTCCTGCTTTCTTCCTATTTTACTCCCTGTTGAAAAAAAAATACAAGCCGTTCTCCAGTCCCTCTGTCGCTCACCAGCAACAAGTAAGCCCATTGTGGTGGGGTCACTGATATTGGAGTATGCTTGCCAGAAAACAAAGACCAGCATGCCAAGATTTCCCTCAAATTTCTTGCAGAAATCTAACTATAATTTTAGTTCTATTATAAAATAGAAGTTTTCGGGGGCAGTGTTTGACCAGGGAAATGGCACTAGAAGTGGTAAATGGATGACTATCTCTTGATACTGTAACCTGAAGTGTAAACACACACAAATAGACACATGTATGCACTTGTTATCCCAAAAGATGGGGGACCTTGAGGCCCATAGCAGTGCCAACATTTCCTAAGAAATTGGGAGAATTACAGCTTAAAGGAAGCCTCTGAAAAGGGGATAATAGCAGGTATACCAGTACTTATTGTAGGACCCAATTAGAGATTTAAATGGAATGCACACACAAGAAATCAAGTAGTTTAATGAGCTATACAAGACTAATGAAGGGAGAAGTGAAAAAGATTGGATAGAGAGAGATTTGGGTGTATAGAATGATATTTACATGTCCAGAAAAAGAAAGGTGGAGAGGCTCAGACCTCAAGCCAAGGGGAGCACAGAGCATGGAAATCTGGGAGCCAAAAGGCAGAATAACACACCATTGTGTGTCCAAAGTACCACAAATTGCCAAAGTCGGAGCTAAGGTATTTAAACCCAATCTTTTCACTCTTTTCCTACCCTGAAGGGGTGAGTGTTACTGGCTATCTGGCAAAGTAAACAAAAGGGGTGTGGAATGGACTGGTTGTTTTACACCCTTTTCGCATGCCACTTCTAAAGCAAGAGGGCCCCTTGAGCATCGCGTAAATGGGAGGAGCGGTCTGCATGATGCACTCCCATTTATGCGACGCTCAAGAGCCTCACGCGGACCGCGCATGCACCTTTTCATTTTCAGCTTAAAACTGAAAATGATGCTTGGTTATGCAATGCTCCCGGGGCCCGCACACACTTACCTGCCCTGCGGAGCCTCAGGAGCTGACCCAGTCGCACTTCCTGCCTCAGCTCTAGCCTGCAATTCCCAGGTTGCACTGCGGTAGGAAGGGCGGGGCATTTGTGCGGCGCTCGTGAGGCGTTTGCGTAACCAGGAAGCGATGCAGAACTCAAGCAGTGGGGAAGCGGCAGTGTTCCCGCTGAGGCTTTTTGCATGAGACCCCCCCCCAGCTGCGCGAACAGGTAACGTGCGAAAAGGGCCTTACTATGGGTGACAAAGCATTGATGGGAATCCTTTCAGCCTCTTAATGTCATAGACTCTTTTCACATCCCAACTCCAACCCGCAAAGGCCACAGGATTGCCACAGGATGGCGATGACGGTTTTGCATGATGTTGTCACAATGCCATGGCAACCTGTCACAATTGTGGATTAAATCATTGTTGTGTTTCTCTTGACAATGACACACAATTGCAGAGTCCTGCTGCATCCCTCCTGCACTTACTTGTCATGCAGAGTGGCAGGAAGTAGAGTGACTGTGCTTCCTCCCCGAGCGCAGCCTGGGAAACTGCCGGGCTGCACTGCAGAAGGAAGAAGCAGAGCCATCACTCTTCTTCCCATCCAGCAAGCAGTCGGTGCAGAAGGGAGCACAGTAGAAGTGATTCCATCCTGGAAAAGGCTTTCCCTGGATCCCCACATGATGGCTTCAGAACCAGGTAACTTGTGGAAAGGACCTTAGTAAGGTGAATGGGGAAGGTCTTGGTAGGAAATGCACACGGCGGGGATGCTTGCCAGTTTCATTGATTATTGGATTCAGCTATTGGGTTGTTGATAGAATTACTGGAAGTCTATTCATTCTGGACACTCTTCTTAACCTCATGACCTGGCCATGCTGAGGCCATGCTGACCTAGCCCAGACATACAGCCAGTGTCCTGCTTATTTCATGTTTTCCAGCCATAAGTGTCTATGTTTTTATATAATGAAAATGTGATTTCATGACAATTTTACAACCCTCAGGACGGGGTATGTGAGGGGCAGTAATATATACAAACACCAGGACACTATGTCCCTTTCGCACCTTACCCTTTTGCAGAGCTGGAGTGCAGAGCTAGCACAAGAAGCCTGGGGAGGAAGGCTCTCGCGTCCCTGTTGCTTCGGCTCCACAGCTGCTTCCTGGTCATGCGAGCACCCCACCTCTTCCTTTCTCAGTGTAACCTGGGACCTTTCCCAGACTGCACTGCACAGGAAGCGTGACTGGCCCGGCTCTCAAGGCTCTGCATGCCAGGTAAGTGTGTGCAGGCCCCCGGGGTGATGCGTGACCATGCAGCATTTTCGGCTTTAAGCTGAAAATGAAAAAATGCATGTGCGGTCCGTGTTAGGCCCTTGAGCATTGCACAAATGTGAGTGCATCGTGTGGACTGCTGCTCACATTTACGCAATGTGCAAGGGGCCCTTTCACTTCCAAAATGCCATGTGAAAAGGGCCTGTATTTTTCATGGTCTGCTACTTTCTTCACACACTGTAGCTGCAGAAGTTAAATTTGAACTGCCTAGTACAGTAATGGTTTTCTGGTTTACTCAAGAAGATGTATAACTTATTTATTTAAAATGAGACCAGCACAGCCAATTGCAAAGTAAATGAATGCTGTATATTGGATCAGAGGTTCTTGCAATATTTAACAGTGAAGGAGGGATTTGCAATGATCGCTGCTGTCAAAACAAGGGTGTTTAATGTTATATGTGTGCACAACGATCCTTGTTTTCATCTGGAAAAAGCTGGAAGAGTTTATTGCAGTTAAAAATAACCCTAAACATTTTTCTCCTTCTGTATACAGAAGCTGACAGCTGACTTACTTTTAATCTTATGTAGTTTAATTTTACTTCAGTATAAAGCAAGGGTAGGCAAAATGTATGCTGTAATCCTTGGGGTACCATTTTGCAGTCCTCAAAACTCCAAAGCCCCCAGACCCACCAAAAATTCTGGTACAATGTGATTTTCTTTTTGAATCTCATACATGGTGATTTTGCCCCCACAAAACACATCCAGTCTTCCCGTAATGTTTGCAGTCCCCAAATCCCTCTTCCAATGATTGAAAATTATTTCTTAAAAAACATAACTACATGTTATGTGATGTCATTCCAGTTATGTTCAGTGTGGCCTCTGTAGGGGGTGAATAGCCACTACCAATGTTACAGCTGTTCATGCCACTGTAAGGATAGCATCAGCTATCAGTGGTGCCACTAGGACTGGTGTCACCCCAGGTGATAACTCACAGTGTCACCTCATGGACCTCCTCCTGTACCAGACCATACGACAATATGGTAGCTAAAATACCAGAAAACTTGATGAAATCAGTGACTATTAGAAAAAGCATGTGCTTGTAGTGTGTGCAGACAAAACCATGTGATTCAAAGCATCGTTGTAACTGGATAATAATGACAGCTCTGATCAGAGTGCATGTGTACTGGAAGGGTCAGAAAATTTAAGCCTTCTATGCTTCTAGTGATGCCACTGGTTTGAACATTGGACTATGACCCTGGAGATCAGTGATCATCTCCCTACTTGGCCATGGAAACCCACTGCATGACCAGTCATGCTCTCTTAGCCTCAGAGGGAGGCAAAGGCAAATCCTCTCTGAACCAAACTTACCATGAAGGGTTGCAATAAGTCAGAAATGACTTGAAGGCACAAACAGCAAACATGGAGAGCTTGTCATGTGATCACTTGGCTGACAATAAGTCCTGCTAAAATCAGTGGGACCAGTTTCTAGGCAAGTTGTGCATGTGCATCCTTGGAAAGAAGGCTTTCCAAGTTAGGGTGATGCGTTCAGTCAAGTTTGAGTGCATCATCCAGTCTTTCTTGCCATTAGAGGAGAAGGCTGCAGCAGGGAACCTGCTCATGCAAGGACTTATCCACATGATTTTCTCTGCAAGAGAAGTTGGGATAGATATTGGGGTAGTTCCTCCACATATGAGGCCACTCACTGTCTTTCAATTTCCTTGCTGAGAGATATGTTTGAGATTAGAGTTGGGATCTTGAATTCTGTTGGAATAGTAAAGTGCCATGCTTGGTAAGCTGGCACAGAGCAAGAGAAGGAAAGAAGTGTGTGGATGTCAGCTGAACTCTGAAAAGTGCAGTCCAGATTTCGGGAGATTTTCACCCTCCCTCATTTTCCATGTCAATGCTTTAAATCATTCACTCCGCAGGACTCTTAAACTCATTCTTGCCCTTCTTCCTTGGAAGTTCCAGTTCTCACTCAAGCTTCTAATTTCCTTTGACAGTGTACTACCCAAAAAACATAACTCCACACCCAGATGGAGGGAGAATGCAAGGAGAAGCAGTGTGAACCTTGGAAAGAACAAAGGCAGGTGCTCCTGCCTCTGTGTTGTGGTGGCTGCTTGTGTTGGTTGCTCAGGTTGTTCTTGTTGTTTGGTGGCGGCAGTGCTGTTGGTGCTTAGGCCCTCGAGCTGCACAAGCCAGCACTGCTGGCTGAAGAATACCCATTTCATTTGACACTGACAGTTCTCTTTCTCCTTTCTTGTGTTTGTTTTCCCTGCCAACCCCCCCTCCCACTCAGTAGCTCTTCTGGCACATGCTGGTGGCAGTACTTAGTCCTGCCAAACACATTTCTCCCCCAGCATGTTTGCATTCATGTGTGGGTGTACACAAGGCAAACAAGCGCCACTCTTCTGCATCTCTTTCTCACTTGTACTCTTTCCCTCATCAAATAATAAATTTCTTTATGATTTTACCTGGTGTGGTCCACACTTTTTGCATTTATCTAGTGACACCATGGTCATATAAAGACAGCACAATAATTTTAAGGGTGCAGGAGAGATGAAAACAAAGAAATATCTGGAGCTTGAAAGACCTGCTATTATTCCACTTTCAACATCCTGTGGAATCCTGGGTTTTGCAGTTTAGAGAGGGGCATTTAGAATTCTCATCCAGAGTGCTCTTTGGCCTCAGGAAACTACAAACCCCAAAATTCCAAAGGATGTTGAAAGTGGAATAATAGCACTATAACAGTGTAGTGCAGAAATGGCCATGTAAAGCTTCCTATGGCTTGGGCCCAGGTTATTGAAGGACTTTTCCACATGAACATGTTAATACGTTGACATATGCTGTTGGAGGACCTTCTTTCAGTCCAACCACTGTCACAGTTACACATGGAGGGAATACAAGACAGGGCTAATCTCAGGCTTTCAAATGCCCTTCGCAGATAGGTTAGAATGAAACCTTCCTTAATATATTTTTGCACCAGACCTTTTGATTTTGTTAGGCCTTTAAGAAATGTTTTTAATGGGAAAAGTATCATGAGTAATGTGCTAGAATTTTATGTGTTTTTTTTCCTCTCTAAAACTAGTTTTAATTTCTCTTCTTTTGATAATTTAATTTCTTTTTAACTTTTGTACACTGTGAATTTTTCACCAAGTTTGTTTTAATTGCTGTAAGTGGGCTTGAGTCCCAATCTGGGGAAAAGGTGAGATACAAATAAATAAAGCTGCTTCCTGAGACGATTACTTCACTATGGCCCTTTTTGCATGCAGTTTCTTTTGTGAGAGGGCCCCTTGAGTGTCGTGTAAATGGGAGCGGCGGTCCCTACAACACACTCCCATTTACGCAACGCTCAAGAACCGGATGCAGAGCGGACACATACCTTTTTATTTTCAGCTTTAAGCCGAAAATGGTGCGCAGTCACGCAACGCTCCCTGTGCCTGCGTGCACTTACCTGCTGTGCGGTGTGTCAGGAGCCGGGCCAGACGCGTTTCCTGCAGCAGCACTAGCCTACAATTCCCAGGTTGTGCTGCGGTAGGAAGGGGCGGGGCACTCGTGCGACGCTCGCGCAACCAGGAAGTGCTGCAGAACTCAAGCAGCAGGGGAGCAGCAGCGTTCCTGCTGAAGCTTTTCATGCGAGACACCCCCCCCCAGCCACGCAAGCAGGTAATGTGCGAAAAGGGCCTATGTTTTCCACCTTTTCCAGAACAATGCAGTTCTGTACTTCATCATTTATGCAAGCAGTATGGAATGCTATCACTTTTGTATTGCACTCTGCTGATTGCTACTACAAAGAGCGCAGGACTCGACCACACATAATCTGATCCATCAATAAAAATTTTCTACATTGATTGACAATACAGTATTAGAGTGTTGTGATCCATTTGTCACTGTTAGCTATGTTATGTGGAATTCCACATACATGCAGGACACTTTTTTCAGCTATTGCCTATCACAGGAGAATAGGAATTGAAAGAATATTCAAAATTATTTAAAAATGGTAAAAAAAACATGTGTCTGATGGGAAGAATCCTGGAATGATAAGAATGTTTGCAGTTCAGGATATATTCTGTGCAAAATTTAAGAAGAATCTTATTGAGGTATTACATCCCTACAGAAGATCCATGGTGCATAACTCTGCAGGCCTACAATAAGTCTCAAAACAAAACAACAACAACAAAAAGGTTTCTATCTTTCTTTAGGTCAGAATTCTAACAGCTAACAGTTTGTTCTCTTTCTAGCTACCACCTGGTTACAGCTAGATAGTGTTATCTGCTTCAGAGATGTGTCTTCACTTTCTCATGAAACAATTTCTCTTCATTAAAGTTTAACTCAATGATATAAGTAAAAGAAAACAAAACAATCCAAGGACCGAAATAGGTGTTCTTAATTCCTGTGATATTTCTCTTTAAATGCATCAACATCTAGCTTTTTTATTTAAGTCCTAGTCTTGTAAGGTAAACACACTTACTCAGTTCTCAGTTCTAAAAAGAAGGTGGCTTGACAAAACTCCATTCAACTGTTTTAGGGGCTTTCCACAGTACACTGTTATAGTACTGTTATTCCACTTTCAACGTCCTATGGAATCCTGGGTTTTGCAGTTTAGGGAGGGGCATTTAGAATTCTCAGCCAGAGAGTTCTTTGGCCTCAGTAAACTACAAACTCCAGAATTCCACAGGATGTTGCAAGTGGAATAATAGCACTATAACTATGGCCCTTTTCGCATGGCAGTTTCCATGCGAAAGAGGGCCTGGAGCATCGTGCGATTGTGAGGAGTGATCTGCACGACACATTCACAATTGCACGATGCTCCAGGGGCCGGCAAGCATCAATCATGCACCTTTTCATTTTTGACTAGGAGCTGAAAACGGTGCATGATTGTGCATTGCTTCTGGGCCCCATGCACACTTACCTGGCATGCGGAGCCTCCGGAGCCGCACCGGTCTCACTTTCTGCCCCAGTGCAGCCTTAGAAACTCCCAGGCTGCACTGCAGAAGGAAGAGGCAGGGCTCTCATGCGAGCAGGCAGCTCGTGCGGAGCCGAAGGATCCAGGACATGAGAGCCTCTCATTGGAGGCTGCTCATGCGATCCTCGCACCCCAGCGCCAGAAGATGATGAGGTGCAGAAAGGGCCTATGTAGTGCACACAGGCCAATCAGAAGAATTCTTCACTTCATGATACCAAACTTTTATTTAGGAATTTTAAGAAAATAGGTGCTGACATTGGCCCTTTTCACATCTTACCTCGTCGCGGCAGTGGGGAGCGGCGCTCTCGTGAACAGCCACTCAGGCGAGCTACTCACGACAGCCCTTTTTGCCTCCCGCATCACCTTCCTTGTAGCGTGACTGTGGCACTCACGCCCTGCTCCTTCCTTCTGCAGCACAGTCTGGGAACTGTGGGCTGCGCGGGGGGAAGGAAGTGCGACTGCCCCTGCTCACTGAAGCACCGCACACAGGTAAGTGTGCAAGGGTGCCGTGAGCATTGCATGAGCGCACAGTATTTTCGGCTTAAAGTCGAAAATCAAAACATGCCTGCATGCCCCGCTTTAGCCTTGTGAGTGTCGCGCAAGTGGAAGTGTGTCATACGGAGCGACACTCCCATTCGCGCGATGCTCAGGGGGCACTCGCGCAAAAAAAAAAGCATGCGAAAAGGGCCTTAGTGTCTTTCAGATCTCTCAGAAGAGAACAGCTATGTTTCAGGACTAGGGCGAAGATGTAACTCCCTTGATTCCTCCTTGTTCATTCCATGTTTATTCATGAGTAGATACAAGTAATGAGAATTTGGGACCCTGATGAGCAATCCCGCACTTCTCCTTTAATCCAGGGCAAGTTTCATCTTTCATCGTAAAAGCTCTCCTTGCTGCAGAGAGTCAGCAAGAAATGTCAGTTCACCATCCTGTCCCAATATCATTGAGACAGAAAAGCTTCTAATGTCCAGAAGTAGGAGAAGAGATAGGAAAGAATCTGAGAGTTCATCTCGGGACACAATTTAAGAATTGAGAGGAAGAGAAACAAGTCCTGGCAAAGAATGAAATGTGTGCTGGGCCATTGATTTGTTTATTTGGAAGAAGGCCCTTGCTCAGGCAGTACCCTTTCAGAGTGTGATGCTTTCTGGTCTGGTCCCTCTTCCCATCATTCTTTATTTCTCATACATTATACAAAGTCCATCATTCTTTATGGAGATTGTAAGAATCTTTCTGAGAGGGGTAGGTGCACTGTGACTCTCTTTAAGTTTCCTTCTCTGTTGAGTTTCTTCTGTTTTCTATGTGAAGGCATTTGAAGCACAAAAGAACAGTCTACAGGTTGGCAGGGGTGGAAGGGTTAAAGAAAAGATACAAATCGTTAAGAAAACTTAACTGAGCATATTGTAAGATGACACCTCATGCTTTAGCAAAGCTTTTCCAAACCTAGAAGTTTCTGGACATGTTAGACTTCTGTCATTCCCAGGCAAAAATAGCATTATAAGCTTAGTAGCCCATTGGGTTGAGAAAACAAACATTTTGGAAGAAAGCAAGTTTAGAACAACAAAAAAGAGAACTCTTGAATGTTCCAATAAATAAATGTGACCTCAAGGACCAATAATGCTATTCTCTGTAAATTTTACAGCCACTCTTGAAAACTAATGACTTAAAAACTACTTCCTTAGTGACCAATTAATTAAACCATTACAATCATTGGTGTTAATAGCAATGAATTTCTCTCCCAACTTCTAATGTTTACCTTTATCAAATTAAATTTTTAATCCTAAGTCTCTATTTTCTGGTGTTTCCCTTGGTGCTGTATAGGGCTGGGGCTTCTGTCTCTACCAGTAGGTATTGGATGTTATGAATGTGCACCTAATTGTTAATCTGATACTTCATGCTTAGTGTGTTTTTACTGTCAAGCATGGGAATACTGGCTCCTGGGATTTTCTGCTTCAAGTGCCAAAATTGCCTGTTTAGCTTTGGGTATTATCTGCCTTGATCTTTGGAAATGGTAGAGTTCTCATTTGCTGTTCTACCTCTGCTTGAAAAATATATTGGCCCAACCCTAGTGGTATAATATGTTCAAGTTTAGTGAATTAATTGTGCATTTTTCTTCTTTTAAGTATAACACAGCTTCCAACCTTTCCCACATCCCTTAAACTTGGGGAAACCTTGCTGCAGGCCCTTGTTTAGAACCCTGCCGAGGAACTGTATATAAGCCTACCCAATTAACAGTACCTGTGTTGAGCCAGCTTATATATATATATTCTATAAATGAAAGAAAATGCGTGTGCACCCACACATTCCTTTAGAACTTACATTGGACTGTATTGAGAGTATTGGTCAGTTAATCTTTCCTTCAGTTTTTCTTTCCTCCTCCTTTATCTTTTCTTGTGACTACCATTCTGTCTCCTTTCTCAGTTCAATTAATCCCCCTCCTATATCTGCTTCTAATCCTATGCTCCTGCTCCCTAACCTGTGTAGACCTCAACCACACACCCTATTTTATGAACCTTACTTTCTTTTCCAGGTACTTTCCAGTTGTTTAGTTAAGTTGTAAAGGTTGTTGTAGATGCTTAGGAACTTTTTTAAAGGAAGGAAAAGAAATAAACCTCCAATATAGAGTGGTAAATTTGTGAACATGAAGCTTCCTTTGTTCTCTACTTCACTCTAGAAATTGCTTTCAACCATTTTCTACTGAAAGAAAGTCCCTTCCCTCCCCCTGCTTCCCAGCTTCTATCTAGGAAATGACAGCCTCTCTGATTAAGTCTCCCAAAGCAGCAAGGTTATTTTCTTCTTTAATTCAGTTGCTTCCATGTGTGGTGGTGACATTCTTCCTCTAGAGCATCAGCAGGATTTAGATAGTAATAAATTGTCTAGCTATACAAGAAAATTTGGGTTCACATCCTACTAGTTGATAATTCACTGCTTTCACAGTATTGCAGTTGGTAAAGGTGGGAAATCAGAGCCAGTGTAATATAGCGGCTTAATCATGGGACTAGATTATGGAAATCAGGGTTCAAATCCTTTCTTGGCTATGAAAACCCTGGGTAACTTTTGGCAAGTCACACTCTCAGGGAGGGAGAAATTGGCAAACCTCGTCTGAACAATTCTTGACAAGAAAATTCTGTGATAGCACTAGGGTCATTGTAAGTTGAAATGACCTCAAGGAACACAACAACAATGAAAGGTTAGAAAGAAACCTCTCCATGTGATTTCACTCAAAAAAGTCTTTCTTAGTTGCTCTTAGAGACAAGTCTTACACAGCTAAGTAACAAAAATATATAGAACAGTAAATTAGAATGTCACACTATGAGCTAGAATTATTTATCTCTAATATTACCTTCATATTGTGGTCAAAGCACCCTGCATAAGTGGTCTTTCAACTTAAATCCAGGTACTACCTGCTTAGTAAGTTGACAATGTCATGTGCCTTCAGGCTAGACTCTGAAAATTATAAATGAAATTTTAAATTTTATTCATGAATCCCAAACAGATGATTAGGTCTTAAGCTAGACTCTGAGCCAGTATCTCCTTCTTTGGTCAACTGCTGAGTAAAATAGAAACTCTCTTGGAACCTTCATGTACCAATATGACAGACAATCACAATAAAACAGAAGAATCTGATCTGTAATAGATTAATAACAACAATTCTGAAAAGTAAAATGACCAATATTAGCATTGCAAGAAGCAAAATACCCCTCATACTTGATCGACAATTTTGAAATGTAAAAACTTTCGGAGTGATATTATTAGAAACCTGATCGTAAATATAGTTAATTATACCAATTTATTTGATCTTATCATTATCTTTCCCTTGGTACTTTAAATGATATCTTTTAGTGCTTCCTCAAAAGGTTGGTTAAGAAAACTAACACAAAGAGTTTATTGCTAGCATGCTCATTTCTGTAAAGATTTTAATTGCTGGTAGTGCTGTAGTAGTATATTTAATGAACTCTGAATCTAGGGTCATGCATTCCTTGCTGACAGTAAAATGAGAGTTGTTTCTAATGATCTCAGGGTCAGCATCTGTATCAAGCATCTTTGATGTGATAATATCTATAGTCCTCAGAAGAAAAACTGCAGTAGATAGTAGGTGGAGTTTCAAGGAAATTTAGGGAGAGCAGAAGTAAAGCCATTTATCACATGTATGGGTTAGGAAAGGAGAGAACAGCATACCTGATAGCTCATCTCTAGGAAGTTATGGTCAATAAAGTACACAATTTGTGTTAAGGTGAAAGTTTTCCTTAATTATGCAAACAGTATCACATGAAATATGACAGCAGAAAATATGTGAGAAAGCCTCAGAAGTAAGCCTGAAGGCCTCATCAATGATGAAACAAAAAAATAGGTTGTGCAGTGGAGAGCCTAAGGCCTCCAGGTTAACTCAATTCTAAGAATCTGGCACAGGCCTGGGAAGAATAGGAAAAAGAATTCAGACTGTATACAGAATTGGCCATAGCAAACAAAAAGGAAAGGAATGAAGATAAAGGCATTTAATTACCTAGTGGGGGATAAAGGCTGAGAAGTAAGTGCAACATGAATTCCAAAGGAACACCAAAACAGTTAACTAAAACAGTTAATAGAAGCCTTCTATGCCTACTGTGAGCCCAGGAGAAATAAGACTACAGAGATATCAGTTTTTCATCTAAAACTGGAAGAAATGAGAAGAAATAGATGCCCACATCAGAATTCTAAATGCTCCGGCATTTTACTTTGGGAGATAAAAGACTTCCTAATTAAGGGTAGAATTGTGTGTGGCAAATAGGACTCTGGCTTGAGGGACAGCTTTCTAAGAGAAACAGATTTCAACCTGGAAAAATGTCATCCATTTGCAAGAGCAGCAGAATGGTCCAAACAAATGTTCAAAACTTTAAGACACAAGAACAGAATAGGTATATAAGCTTTGGTTAGGGGACATTGAGAAACAGGAATTGCACAGATCACTTGCTTCTACAAACAGTAGAATTTAGCACATGCATTGTGGAAAGTTATATCAAAGGTGAAAAAAAGACAAAAGCCCATCTTATAGGAAAGAATATAAAGGCTGTCTGGAAAAAAAATGCACTACAAAGGTCAGTGTCATAGTCCTCTCTGTCAATGGAGCCCATCCATCTTGGTAGAGCTCTTTGTGTTGGGATTGGCTTCTTTTAGTCATTCACTCCACACTCATGTATCTAGAAGTTCTAAAGTAATTTTTTTTAAAAAAAGTTCTCTTTGGCCCTTTTTGCATGCCAGTCCTGTTGCAAAATGGCCTTGGGAGCATCACACGATTGCGAGGACCGTTCCACATGATGTCCTCGCAATCGTGTGATGCTCCAGAGGCCATTAGGGGGCAATTGTGCATTATATCATTTTCGGCTCATTGCCGAAAATGATGTATGATTACATGCCCCACACGCACTTACCTTGTGTGCAGAGGCTCCAGACGCATGGCCATTGTGCTTTCTTCCCCAGCACAGCCTGGGAAAGTACCCAGCTGCACTGCAGTAGGAAAGGGTGGCACGCTCACACTTCCTTCTGGTCAGCACGGAGCTGGTGTGGAGGGGAGGTGGAGCCAACATGAGTGCCTCCTGGATGAGGCTTTTTGCACCATCCCCGTACAATGCCAGCAGCATCAGGCAAGGTGCGAAAATGGCCTTTATCTTCAATTGAGTTCCTCTTTGAAAACTTACTAGAATGGCTCCATGTTTTGTCTTTAGGGGTATAATTCTTTGATAATGTTGTTCTTGAAGGAATAACTGAGTAAGTTTAAAAATTACACTTTTTTTTAAAAAAATGAAATATTGGTCAGTTTTTGAATATTTGCAGTTTTGGGGCTTATTCTGTACAAAATTTGCACATGGCATTTTTTTTTAATGGAACATTGCATTTTGTACACAGGAAACAGCTTAACAGCTGAGCTGAATCTCTGAGCCTACTGACTGTGGTTATTTTCTGTGCAAAAAAAAAAAAAGTTATTTCCTGTGTAGAAAATGCTGCTTTATGTAAAAAAGTCAAATGGAAATTTTGTATAGAATAAGTCCTCAACTACAGCATTTTCTATATGGAACTTATTGCAATGTTGGACTTATCCTGAAAAAAAAGTGTGCACTTCCCCCCCCCTTTTTTTTTTGCATGGAAAACAACATTTTCTATGAAGGAAACAGCTTGTCCTGTAGCTATTATTTATAGCTAGTTTCTGTGAAGGAAATGCTCTTTACAGTATGGAAAATGTTCTCTGTTCCAAAAAAAAAAAAAAAAGTATGTAAATTTTATTCAGGATAAATTTCAAACTGCAAAGATTCACATCAGATTTCTTGGTTTTTAAAGCCACTTTTCTGATTATTTTTTTTTAAAAAATATTATTTCCATCTCTATTTGTCCCTACTGAACAGAGTAGAAAAATAAAGGTGTGTTTCAGACCATAACCAATAGGTTCATGATACCACAACTCCAGAACTTTGTAAAGTTATTTTTTGGACAAAAATTCATTAATTTCATGACTCAGTGTCCATACTGGCTGAGAAGATTCTGGGAGCTCTTCAAAAAGTAACTTTTCCAGGCTCTGAAATAAGGTCTGGGTTTTGTAAGAGCCTATATGGGAGAGCACTAAGAAATTCAATGTATGCTGCCTAAAATTTAACATGTCAGAATATTCAGATATTTACATTGCTGCAACATATATCACAGGGCACTACCTCTAAAAATATATACAGGTTCATCTAGTCAGTTAATAATACCTTCATGAAGAGATAATTTTCTGTCAGAAGCTTGCTATGATATGGAACACTAGAGTACCAGTAAATTCACAGAGACAAACACAACAATAAGATATTAATTACTTCACCCTGTAAATCTAAATTATGCTTTGAGAACTGTGCTGTATTCAACATTTTTGAATAAACAAACTTCAATCAATCTGGAGCTTTCAGAAGCATTAAAGTTGATGGCAACAAAAAAGCAAGAAAAAATTTGAATTTCTTCAAAAGGCACATTGACCTTGAAATCCTTCCAACTTTTATAGAATCAGCATAACTAATTAGTGTTTTAAAAGAGCAACACATTTGAATTGGTATGTAGCAATGTTATCTTCATATAAATATTCATAGCTAAGTATTTCATATTCACCAGTGTCCTGCTCCTAAAATCTGATAGCCTCATCAACAGCAATCATAGTGTGGGCAGTTATAACAGAGCTGGAAAGACTGCAATTGACTTATTCACAATAGACCAAAAAAAAAGAAAAGAAAAAAAAAAAAAAGACCTGCTTTCATTGTATTCTCCATCAACCCAAATAGTGCTCTGCTCCCCACATGATATGCCCTGGAAGCCAGGAATTCCAAAGGAGCCACTACCCCAGTATTTTAGAGAAAGTATCTGTTTTATGATTCAGAATGCCTACTTTCTAATGTAACCAAGAAATAATCACCACTGAGTTTTGTCTGTGTGGAAATGAGATTGACACTGTAGCAGTTTCATTGCAATTTAATTGGCATGGGTCTGCATCCAAGCATCAACCAACCTGCCTGTTGGCTGATGAACCCAACACCAGCCCAGGCTGAGACCAACTCGGTGGCAGGCCTGAGGACTGCCTGCCCAAGGCTTGGAAGTGCAGAAGATATGTGTCCAATGCCATTGCATACCTGGTTCTTCTGGCACTCACAATGTACTGAGACTCCCCATCCCGGCCTAGGCACCACTATCCTGAATCCCAGACCCATGCTGCCACTTAAAGTTATGGCGATGTAAATGCAATCTGGATAACTTCTAGAAACAATGTCCACAGGGGGAGGTGGGTGGGTGGGAAGATGTTTCTGTGTGACTGCTCCCTTCAGCCACTGCTAAACAAAGAGATACACAGTGGCCGGCAGAGAAGCCTAGTTCCAGAGGTAGGCACCTCAACCAGCCAATGAGCTGCCACCCTAGAGGCAGCCCATTGGCCACCTCCCAAAGAAAGGGCCCTCCCCTTCCTGAACAGGGGCTGCTGGGACTGCAGAAGCATCAGCCTCCACTTGCATGTGGCCAGCAGGGACAAATCTGCATTGCTGTCACAAGCAGCAACCTCCCAGCAAAGGTAAGTCTCTGTGGGTCTTTTGCATCTTCAGAGCCAATCTAGCTGCTCAGAATGACCACACAGACACCACTTATTGGGAAAATAAAGGCCACAACTTTATTGGCTACAGATGAGACAGGTTGACACATGAATGCTTCCACATCCAAGCATCAGCCAACCTGCTTGTTGGCTGATGAAGCTGACACCAGCTGAGGCCGAGACCAACTCAGTGGCAGGCCCGAGAACTGCCTTCCCCCCACTCGGAAGTGCAGAAGATGTGTGCCTGATGCCATTGCACACCTGGCTTTTGTGGCACTCACAATGTACCAGGACTTCTCATCTCAGACTAGGCAACACTATCCTGAATCCCAGACCCATCTGCCACCACAAGAGGTGAGGCAGTGGGTGTCCCCCACTCCCCAACTCTCACCAACCTTCACAGCTGTAGCCAACAAACCACCAGCCTTTTTGTGAACCGAACGTACATCAACACACAAAAAACAAAGACACATCTCCTTTTTATTATTTATTTATTTATTTATTTATTTATTAATTATTTATTTGTATCCCGCCTCTCCATATGGATCGAGGTGGCGAACAACTTACAAATAGCATGTATTTCGATACATTTCAATACATTTTTAGGTGCCCTCCAGTCCAAAGTCCATGGTGTATTTGCATATCGTGCACCACCAACTTGTCTGTCTTGCAGAACCCAGAGTCCCCTATTGCTACAATGTCTGATCACTCCATTTTCTCCACCTTCTGCCTCAAGCCCTTGCCTTCTGTCTGGCTGCCATGGCTCTCTTTGACTCTTGTTGGCTCCTTCTTACATCTCCTGGTCCTTGCTGGTCCACCCTCTCATTCCGCCTGTACCTAGGGCTCTAAACAGAGTATCACCACCTCCAACATGCAATCCAAGGAGGATGCAACCCTTGAAGGCACCTGATCTCCACTGCCCAATGCGCGTAATGGTGTCTGGGGGGAGCCCATACAAAGCAGCAGCCATAGCCACCCATATGCAGAAGGAGTGGCTCCCTAATTCCTCAGCTGGGAGTTGAAGACACCTGAGTGAAGCCCTTAGGACTGCCACAAACTGGAACCTGAACAGCAGGAAACTCTGCATGTACAAAGAGGTAACCTGGCCCCATAGGCCTCTCTGCCATATATCTGCAAAGCATCCAGACTGGGCAATGGCCAGGGCCATGAGAAGCCCCTAATCTGATGATGAACCCTCTGCCTATTTGATACCCTCTTGATTTCCTGACCTGGATGTTGGCAGGCCACTCTTCAAATGACATTTCATCCACCTGCAACACTCTGCAATCAGAGGTGGACTCAGTAACCTACTCTCCCACCCTGAATGCCCCCCAAAAGGCGACTGTGAACACCATCCTGAATAACCTTACTTCATCCCAGGAATGACAGCCAGCCAGTAGAACCTTTAAAATCTTCCGAAGGAGGAGGAAGGAAATAGGTCTCCTGCTGTCTTTCCTGCGGGGGGTGCTGACCGCCTCAGCCACCCATCACCTGTTTTACTAAGAAGGTGGAACACGAGTCCCCAAAACCCTTTACCTTGCTGAAGAAGGACAGGCCTACCATGTACAGTGCCACAGATTGGCCCAGTTCCTTCAAGTATGCCAGAAACCTGGGGATGTGCCACTCTATGATTGGCCAACCTGGGGAGGATCCATCCAAATTGTCATATGCCCCAACCTGGCCAGTGCACTGGAGTAAGCCCGCAGAGTGGCAGGTGCCACTGAATCGATCACAGCCTGCATTATAGAATCATAGAATCATAGAAATGTAGAGTTGGAAGAGACCACAGGGGCCATCCAGTCCAACCCCCTGCCATGCAGGAACACCTTCAAAGCACTCCCGACAGATGACCATCAAGCCTCTGCTTAAAAACCTCCAAGGAAGGAGACTCCACTACATTCCAAGGCAGCATATTCCACTGCCGGACAGCCCTGACTGTCAGGAAGTTCTTCCTGAGGTTCAGGTAGAATCTTCTTTCCTGCAGCTTGAATCCATTGCTCCTTGTCCTGGTCTCTGGAGCAGCAGAAAACAAGTCCCCTCCTTCCTCTACGTGGCATCCCTTCAAATATTTAAACATGGGTATCATGTCCTCTCTTAACCTCCTCTTCTGCAGACTAAACATAGCCAGCTCTCTAAGTCTATCCTCATAGGGCATGGCTTCCAGGCCTCTCACCATTTTGGTCGCCCTCCTCTGGACTTGCTCCAGCTTGTCAATATCCTTTTTGAATTGGGGTGCCCAGAACTGGACACAGTATTCAAGATGGGGTCTAACCAAAGCAGAGTAGAGTGGTACCAGTACCTCCCTCGATCTAGACACCATACTCCTATTGATGCAGCCGAGAATTGCATTGGCTTTCTTGGCTGCCGTTTCACACTGCTGACTCATGTTCAGCTTGTGGTCTATGAAGACTCCTAGATCCCTTTCACACGTACTGCTATCCAGCCACTTGTCCCCCATCCTATATTTCTGTATTCCATTATTTCTGCCTAAGTGTAGGACCTTACATTTCTCTCTGTTGAATTTCATTTTGTTCGCCCTGGCCCAGCTCTCCAATCTATCTAGGTCATTTTGAATTTTGATCCTGTCCTCTGGCGTATTAGCAACCCCTCCCAATTTGGTATCATACGCTCCCAAGGCTCTACAATTCATCCAGGAAGGGGGCTACATCTTCGTCCACTGTTGGCATGAGCATTCAAAATCTGTCCACCTGAAAACAAGGCAGTGAATCTGCTATCCTGTCATCTAGACCTAGAACATAATGATCAATGAAATTAATGTAAGCTGATAAACATGTTAGCAACATCCAGCAAAACAGCCTCATAACCCATTCAGACTTGGAGGATTGCTGGTTGAGGGCCACAACCACCACCTGGTGTCACACCAGACATGGACCTTCCTGTTTGTCGGCGACTGGGCGGGGCCGGGCAGGCTCGGGTCTGGCTCAGGCTGAGGCTGGCGTCCCGGAAGCTTCAGCCAGCAGAGTCACTGCAAAACTAAAGCAGGCCTTACTTCAGGCGGTACACAGGAACGGAAAGAAAGGGTTTTCCTCACCCGGGCAACGAAGAGTTAAGCTGGCTGGCAAGGCTTCCGAGCAGAGTCTCGGCAGGAACAAAGCGGGACCGCGGCAGGGGCAAGGCAGGCAGGAACAAAGCAGGAACAAGGCAGGAGCACTGACGGGCAACTCACGGAGAGTCGTTGGTTGTTGCTCCGTGCTGAACTTGGTTCCCTCTGGCTCTAAAGTAGGGACCTGGCGCCGGCGCCAGCCAATCCTGAAGCTGCTGCGCAGCTGGGAGCCCTCAGCCGGGCTCACAGCTGTGCGTCCTTAGCCAGCTGGGAGCCCTCAGCCTGCCACTGACGCTCCAGCAACCAGTGGGAGCGGAGGGCAGCCTCCTTGGCCTGCCGCCGCTGCGAGAACGTGGGAGGGAGGCCGTCAGGCTCCTCCGGATCGGGCCCGTGGGTGAGCGGCGGCCCAGCGACCTCCGGGCGACTCTCTTCTGTAGCGCCGGCTCCGTCGGTGTCTTCAGCGGCATCAGGGCAGGCAGGCTCGGGACGACCTCCCGTAGCGGCAGGTGGCTCTGTAGCCTCCTCTGCGGCGGTGGTGGCCTCGACGGCGTCCGGGCAGCTGTTCCCGGCTCCGGAGGCCTCTGCCGCTACTCGCGAGGAGACCGGATCCTCCGCCGCTACTCGCGAGGAGACCGGATCCTCCGCCGCTACTCGCGAGGAGACCGGATCCTCCGCCGCTACTCGCGAGGAGACCGGATCGTCCTCCTCCTCGGGTGCTGCGTCCGGGGCCGCGGAGGTCCCGACACTGTTCTGGAATTGGTCAAGCCAGATTATGACAGCCATAACTATGGGGAAAAGCTCCAGGAAAGTGAGATCATGGACTATCTGGCCCTGCAACCAAGTGTCCAGCTGTTGCTGGGCACACCAATGGCCATTGAAATATATCTCAAACCCACTTTGCTTATCTGCATCTGAGTGGACTTAGAGCTCAAGGCCTATCTCAAACACCTCCTGCCACAGAGAAATCCCATTGTACTTGGTTAAAAACTCTTGCCACACTGCTAAGTCCTCTTTGACACCCTTGGTGATTCTGATCCTGTGGTTCGGGGCCTTGACCCCAACTGTAATCTTAGCCAGGAATGCACAGAAGGCTCTCTCAGGTGCTACTACTTTACAGGCAAAGTTAAGATGACCAAGCAAGACTTGCATTTCCATGAGGGTGGCTTTTTTGCAGAGAAGCAGGACCTTCAGATGTTCCCTGAGTGCCTGCAATTTGACCTTTGGAAGGCAGGAAACCCTGTTGTATGGAATCCAGTGTGATCCCCAAATATACCAAGGAACTGGTGGGACAGTCAGCCTTATCCTGTGCAAAGGGGACCCCAAGCTCAGCTGCAAGCTCCTAGAAAACTCTGAACAGCCTGACACACTAACCTGAGTCAGCTCTTCCCATCATGAAGAAGTTGTCCAAGTACTGGGTGAAACTTGCCCTGAATTTGGCAGCCCATTCCAGGAAGGTGCTGAAGGTCTCAAAGGCCACACAAGTGACCGAGCACCCCATAGGCATGGCCATGTCATAGTACCAAGCCCTGTGGAACTTGAAACCCAGCAGGCAAAAATCCTCTGAGTGAACAGGGAGCAGGCGAAAAGTAGGTTGAATGTCACATTTTGCCATGAGTGCCCCTGGGCCCTCACTAAGTGGGGACCTGATCAAAGGAGGCATAGCAGATGGAACACAACTCGGAGAAAATGGCATCATTCACTGAAGCCCATTTGGGGTAGGAGAGGTGGTGAATGAGGTGGAATGAACCCAGGGCCTTTTTGGGGCCACACTCAGGGGTGAAACCTGCAGGTTGTCGAATGGGGTTTCTGTGATTTCCTTTACTATCTTGTCTGCCACTACCTCAGGGAACTGCTTGGCAGATTTGAGGTTGTCAGAATCCGAGGCCACTTGGGAACCTATGGGAGGTATCCTGAATCCAAATAAAAATCCTTTCTTGATGAAGTCAGCTGCCTTGAGGTCAGGATACTGCTGGAGGAGGGAGAGCAAGGCCGCCAACTGGACAGGGGTGTGGTCCAATGTGGACCATTCCTAATCCAATCATGAACTACACCTCCATCTTTCTTGGTGGGGGCAAGGCCGGTATCACAGCCATTGTGAGGGGACAGCTGGATGTTGCCAGGACAGGGGCAAGACAGCTTGGGATGGGGCCCAAGGCAGGACTCACATACATGTTCAAACTTGCAACATGTCCTCTGGCATTTCTCCAGGTTGAAATCCCAGCAGAGCCCCTTCCTCACATCTTTCCTACCAACCCAATGAAAATGCTTGAGCCCCTCTCTCCTCCCTTTGATGTGAAGGCCAACCAAAACCAATCAGAGCTTGTCATTTATCAAGTCCCAATGGGCTTGCTCGATCTGGGAGGCCGTCTTGCAAAAGGCCACATAATACTCAATGGTGGCCGCATCTCTTACCAGGGCTGTGGCCTTCAGTACATTGCTCAAATGGTTAGAGATGTGCCACCTACTGTCTGGGTATGCCGCCTGTACCATGCCCATGAAGACCATGTACCCAGCTAGCCAGTTCTTGAAAGTTTGCTTGACCCCTTCACCCTTACCTTCTTTTTTGTTCCATTTTGTTCCCCTTGGGAACATGGCCTTCCTTACCCCCTGGCTTGAGGAATTAAAAATATGTCCACATAGTAACCCTTGAGGATCTGCTTCCTAACCCACTTGTGAAGGAGGATCCCTGGCAGATCTTTGTGATCCCTGATTGCTCAAAGTTGGGTCCATGATGAAGGGCTGTCCCTGGCATCCCACACTGCCCTGGGTCCTTCCCACAGCCTGTTCCCCCTGGACCCGTATCTTGATGGCCCAAGATGGCAGGCAAGGCACATGGGCTGCTTCCCTTCAGTAGTTCAGCCTGCCCTGCCCCCATCTGATGAGGAAAACTCACCTGATGTGCCAGCAGTGTCCGATCCATCTCTGAAGCTGTGCCTACACCTCCTCTTCCTCCTACCTTTTTTCTTCCACCTGCAACCCTGTTCTACTGGCTTAGACTCCTCCTCAGATGTGGATGTGGTGAAGGTGCTTCTACTGCTACCCAAACTGCTGTCCTGTTGGTTTCTGTCCTCGGCTCATGCATGCTGCTGATCCACCATTTCCTCCGCACACCACTGGTTCATTGCCTGGTCCTCCACCACTCCTCTGGACTCCAGCCCCTCCACTTTTTCCTTAAGCACCTCCAGCATGTGTGACAAGCCTTCAGTGACTGTCAAGCTGCCCTGGGCCACCCACATATTGAAGTATGGAAGGGCTCAGCAGCAGTGGTTGTCTGCCTGACACCTGGGGCCAGCTCTGCCCATGACCTCCTAGGGTTCCCAGCTTGCCCTTGAGTCCTGGAGCCCTGTGTTTCAGCCACCTGAGCCCTAGCTTTTGGTGGGATCGATGACCTGCAATCACAGGTGTGACAGAAGAAAACCAGGTTAATTATCACGCTGTGATCTAAGTATTAGCCACCCAAGCTTGGCTGATTGTGTTATGTATATCTATGTGTATACATTGTATTCAGTTAGGACTTTTTTTTTTTTTGGATGATGTATAAGTCAAGTTGTGAGGCAGCTGTTAGGGTGGTGAAAGTGTGTACTCAGCCAGGCGAGGGGACACCCAAGGCTCATCAATTTTCCCTTGATCACAGCACCTGCCCCCATAGGAAGGGCAGAGGGTGGAGCTGCTTGGTGCCCAATGGAGAAATATTTAGAGGTTGCGATGCCTGTTTTGTCCTTGGAAATGCAGCCTGCAGTCCTTAGTATTCCTTGGCAGTCCCCCACCAGACTGCTGACCAAGGCCAACCCTGCTTAACTTCCAAGAGCAGACGGGATGATGAACCTATAGGCTATGTGCCTGTATGTGTTTATACACACACATACACACACACACACACACACATGCAGATATATGTATATCTATATATACTCACAAGTTGTGGTGTGTGTGTGTGTGTGTGTGAAATGGCTCCCCACTGCAGGCCTGAGGTGAGAACAGGGCGAGGGGAGGTTGCTAACAAGCCCAGTCCCAAATGCCCCTTTTTCTGGCCCGCAACGTGAGAGGAGAGGTGACATGAAGGAGGCACAAGGGAACAGGAACACAATGAAGTGGCTGAGAAGGGAAGGAGGGGGAGAGAGGTGGCAAGAGAAGCAAGAGGTGCCCCCCCCCGAAAGGCAGCCCTATGTGAGGGGTGACACCCTGGACGCCAGGTGGTAGAGGATCGCCATAGTGATCGACCCCTCCCCAGGCCTGGCTGCTGAGATCTCTGCTGCCCTTCCGCTTCTCTCAGTTCATCCGCTGCTCCTCCTCAGTCCTCACCTCTGCTTGAGCAATCACCATGCCCAACCAGAGGGAAACACCACCTCAGCTCTGAGGTAAGACACCTCTGTGTGACTGCTCCCTCCAGCTGCTGCTAAACAAAGAGACACGTAGTGGCTGGAAGAGAAACCTAGTCCCAGAGGCAGGCACCTTAACCAACCAGTCAGTTGCCACCCCACAAGCAGCCCATTGGCCACCTCCCAAAGGGCACTCCTCTGCCCCAAAAGGGGCTGCTGGGACTGTGGAAGCAGCAGCCTCCACTCACATGTGGCCAGCAGGGACAAGTCTGCATCTCCACCCCAAGCAGCAACTTCCAAGCAGAGGTAAGTCTCTGCAGGTCTTTTCTTGCACAAAGAAAATTTTCACTGAAAAAGTGCAAAATGCACACACACACACACACAACCATCCAAAATGCACAGCATTTGTAGTAATTTCATTCTCTGCCATCAGGAAACAAGTATAAACTAATATATAGATCAGAACTCGGCTTTAATACTTTTTACATAGCTTTAGTTTAATATCAAAAATACATTTAGAGAGAAAATGTAGTTAAGCATGCTTATTTAAACACAATTTTTATTTACTTTTTTTTTTTTAAAAAATGCAGGTTTGCGTGAAAGTGAAATCATCCTTTTGTAGATTAGATTTGATTAGATGGGTCTGATCTGGTAAGCTGTTTCTTAGATTTTTAAAATAAAATGTTGCATAGTCAAAATGCTTATATGATAAACTCTAGAAAAATACTTTTTTTGTACCACTGAAGAGGTCCAGACTTAAATATGCTCATGGTAGACTCACTGAACTATGAAGAGCATGTGATTCATATTTAAAAATCATTGAGGCTAGTGACTCTTCTCTAAGCCTGATTAGGTACGGATCTGACCCATCATTTTTTAAAATCTATTCATCTGAAATGTAGGTTCCATATAACACCTGTCACGAAAAGTCTCCTTTACGAAAACAATGAAAATTTGTGGGCTAAGTATGAAGCAATTCTATGTTACTACTATGTCTACAGATAACGGGGTTTGAAAGGTGTGTGTTTCTTAATACTGTTAATTTCTTTCTCATTAGATTGCTCATAGTATTCATCTCAGAAGCAGAACATTTTATCAGGAGAATACCCTTTCCTTGTTCTATATCCCCTTAAAAGGTATTTTGCATTATCTCTGATGCAAAGCTTCCACAATTCATGAATATTTAAAATGACAGGTTACCCTTGAACATCAAATAAATGTCTAGTGAGAGTCTGGAATTAGAAACAGAGGAATGATTAAAGGCATGCCCAAATAATTAATAAATATATATTTATATGGTGTTTTCCCTTGGAAAGATGCTAAAATATTTGCAGAATATCTTTTAATGTGATTTTAGTGTGGAAAATATAAACAGAAAGTCTGCTGCTCATTGGAATCAACCAAGAAGTTTTAGAAAGGATCTATTTTAAAGTACCTTCAAACAGTGCAAGTTTGTGTCTAATCTGATAATATGTTATATATTATACCTACATTTTAAGATTTCTGAAGAAAGTGAAAAAACCATTGGATTATGTACATGGCCCAAAGATCTTCGTTAATGATCTAGAGTTAGGCTTTTAAAGGAATAGGCTATTCCTGCAATCCTGCCTAGGGCTTGCGTGCCAAAGATATCAGCAATTTTTTATAGAATGCATCATTTCCTCAGGGTGGATAGGGACTGGGTTTACTATTCTCCCTACCCTGAATAGGTGAGCAGTGGCATCAAATCTGACAGTGCTAATATCTGGCTGACTATTTAGCTCCTGTTTGATTTTGGTATAACTTAATGAGAATTATCACAGCATAGAAATAAACTGAGATCTCTCTTGTTTTGTTCTTTTAATGAAAGTGGAGGGAATTCAAATTGACTGATTCATCAGTTCTGGTTCAGGATCTTAGATCTTATTTTTAAAACAAAGGCTTGAAAACTGCTTACTCAACTGATGAATGTTAGTGCTGGATTAGGGTTGCTCCTACTTTGTTTTCCATGATACTTACCA
The DNA here is from genome assembly GCA_948474755.1 of Ctenosaura bakeri. Classification (NCBI taxonomy): domain Eukaryota; kingdom Metazoa; phylum Chordata; class Lepidosauria; order Squamata; family Iguanidae; genus Ctenosaura; species Ctenosaura bakeri. The sequence goes on along the minus strand of CAOLHI010001816.1, from coordinate 59,422 downwards.
TTTTTCACATCTACCTGGAAGACAGGTATAGCATACTGTCCCCCCATCTTGGAAAAGTTGTATCTATTGAATATGGTGCAGATTAGGAAGAATTTAATTTCAGTTAATTTATAAAAATCTTGGCAAATTTCTTCAAGACTTGGATTTAAAAATCCAAAATGCAGAAGAAAGTAAAAGGAAAAGATCAGTTCATCCATGATTTAGGATAAGAGGTTCTGTGATATGTGAGGTTTTTTTTTAGTTTGTTTTTCCACAATCTGTGCAAAACATAGGTTGTGAAATACTCATGTTTCTTTGCAAAGTTAGCTTGTTTCCCTTTCTTTATGAAGCTAAGTGCACAGATACAGCAAGCACAAAGGACAGGCTGATCACAAATACATACCTAATTTATCCAAAGCTATTGTTTTTTCCTAGCCCATGCAATGAGACAACAGTTATCACATTTTCTGCTTTACAGAAATGTGTGAAATCTATTCTTGAAAATGTGAAGATTTCTCATTACTATTGTGAAAAAAGGAGGGGACAGTGTTTTGTGGCAGCTTTTACTGAGTACACATACACACACACATTTTAAAAAGTTCTCCTGCTTGTTACAAAAGGACAAAGCAAATGAAGATTGGCCTGCCTTATGTGTATAGGAGCAAGGTGTGTGCGGGCAGCTGTGACAGTGGTATGCTTATCTAAAAGTGGCTCCTAATATATTATTTGTAACTAGTCACTTTCCTATATCACAATTTGACATTAAAAACACCAAAAGTTACAGCACAGTGACGTTTTGCATAGTAAGATACTGAGTTGATGAAAGGTCTTAAAAAGCAAGAGAAAAATCTAGATGCTAATTTATCCACGATTTTTCAGCTGTGCTGATTTCTCAGATAAACAAACCAGGCAGTTGACTTAATTAGGAAACACTCTGAAGAGAACAACTTGATGACTATTAGTTTTTGAACAACAAACTGTGTCACAAAGACCTACATCTCTTCTTTAATGCAATTATGAACCTGGGAGAAAAAGAGAGGAATGGTGACTTACTCGAGCAGGAACTGTTCATGTCATTTTAACTTGCTTAATACTTCTCATTTCAGAAGAGACTTGAAAAGGGCTTTGAGTACTGAGGGGGGAAAAAATCTAATGGAGAAAAATCTATTACATTATGAGATTAGAGGCTGTAATGCTACATGCTATCATAAAGCACCTACAACCTCAATTTGCACATCATCTAATTTCTGTGCTTTATTTGGATGTTTAGCAAATTGTTTTACCATTAAAGCAGCTGCTAAAATGCAACATTAGAATATTTTCTCTGAAAAAGATGTAGGTGTTCTGCCTTCACTGGGTAGTTTCCTTGTCCTTATCCAGATTTTTATTTCTTCAGAATTAATCTCCTGCCTTCAAATTCATCACTACTGCCTGCAGCCTTGCTAAGGGAATACTTTTTCTTACAGCAATACATGAGTAAAAAATGTTTACAGTACAGGTCTCCAAAAGGAAAACTCATAGGCTACATCTGCTTCTCAAATGGATGCTTCCAGAACTGTCACTGGTTCATTCAAAGTGAAAGATTACAAAAAGAGTATCCAAAATGACTCATAGTTACTGCAGTCCAACACTGGGTTTCTCCACCATTATGATGACATCACACAGAAGGAAAACAAGAAAGCACTTTACTGTCTGCTTGAGACACAGTACTTGGAGCCAGAGGTGGCTACTGGCTCTCATGCAAGTAGATACACTCCAGTCATTAATGTGAATTGAAAAATGTTGAACTGATTTTGGGGTCAGGATTCAGTATCTTCCATATTCCTTTCAAGTCTGGATTAAAGCTCACAAAGAAAGTCACTGACCAATTGCATTGGAGCCACTAGTTCCTTGTGAGTTTTATTCAATTACTTATCTCATAGCATCTCTTTTTCTCTAGAAGCTTGTCTTACTGGCAGCTTTCTATGAAGCTATGGAATTTAACCTGATGCTACTGCACTGCTGAAGCTAAGTCTGGAGTCCTGCCTGGATGGGAAGCCTCCAGAAGCTAAAGCAGAATAGAGCAACCAGAAGAACTGAAAACTGAGATTTAAAAGTTTTGGTTTGGTGTGGTTGTACTATTTTATTTTTTTTATATGAAACTTATACAGACCAAAAATAGACTAACTTGTTTAACCAAGTGAAGCATTCTGGGCACATGAAGACTGAGAATACAGCTGATTACAATGAGCATTATTGATCAGTTATCAATTAATGGTTGTGATTTTCTATTTATTTGTGTATTATACATGGTTTTTATGAACACAAGTTGTGAACATTTTAAAAAATAATTAAGAAAAAATAGCCACAGATTATTTTAAGGCACATAAAAGCAGAAAAGACAGCTGATCTAGGTTCAGATATATTTTTTTTAAACAGATCCAATGAAACCTAGAGATCTTAGCAAGTGATGTCATTGTTCTGTGTTTGGCTATATGGACGTAGTCAGATGCTTCCGCATTTAGGAATGAAATTTTTCACTAAGTTACTTCTTTAAGTTAGCAGTGAGCAATTTCAGCCATTTCTTCATGCTGTGAGAAAGTCTTCAAAGACTGTGCAGTTTTTTAGAGGCTATTCACACTTTTGGACACTTCTGCAAAAAATTCACACATGGTTATTTTGTGCAGATACGGCATTTTCCACATAGAAAATGTCATTTCAATGCATAAATCTTAATTCTTGTGCAGAAAACAGCATTTTTTCATGGAAAATGCCATTTTCTATACATATTGATCATGTGAAAATTTTATACAGACTAAATCCCCAATCACAGCATTTTCTGTGCTGAAAACAGCATATTTTGCACAGGAATGGTTATTTCTGCATTTTTAAACTATTGTTTTCTGTGAGGATGACACTGTTTTCTGCACAAAAGGAAAACATGTTGTGGTCATGCTGTGCACCTCCACTCCATGATATGATTGGTAATGAACATTTTTTAATTGGCATGAAATATAAATCTTACACTGAATAGGCTGAAAAGCCATACTGGCAAAGAAGACTAGCTGCACATTTGCAAAAGTAGGTCAGATGGGATCTCAGGGCACAACCAGGTCATAAGTTCAAGGGATCAGTCAGGAAGCTCCAGTGCTGATGAGCTTGGGATAATCCCCTCAACAACTCAACCTTTAGACACAATAGCACATGAGATTGTCTCAATAGAGCAACTGATGGTCATTGACCTGTTCCCTATTCCTGCCAAAATTCTCCTTTGTTTCCTCACCTGCTCAGACATTAAGAAGCTTTCATAATTCCCATCAATGCTTTGTCACCTAACATATAGGGAGAAGGAGAAGGGTAAGGGTGAGAAGCTATCTTATTTTCATCATTTTTGTCAGATAATTGCTTGCTTGTTTGTGGGGAGAGTCTAACAGAAGTGTGTGCTCTCCAAAGGAAATGGGGAGAGAGACAGAGAGAAGACGAGAGAGGAAGAAAAGGGCATTCAACATATTGCATATATATATAGTGAAAATATTGTTCCAAGAATTAGAATTGAAAAAGAAGGCACATTATACAATTATACAAATACAACAATATTCAAATAAGCACTGTTGCATCCATTGAAGTCCTATGCGGGTGAACCATGGCATGATTCAGGTGGCTCCAAGTTGAAAGAGTCCCTGCTCAAGTCCAGAAGAGTTCATAGATAGCAGTCCTTTGCATTTTAGAAAGGTGAGGGAAGTGTTCCATCTCCGTGTCCAAAATCATTGGGGTACAGTGACCTGGGTAAAGTGGTGGTCTTTTGGCCCTTCAGGGCTTTCTGAGATCAGTGATCTCTTCACATGTCAAAGCAGCATACCTCAGTGGCAGGCTGTCCTTGGGTTGATAGTAGACTGGGCCAATATCTTTTGGGTAGTTATGGGCTGGCAGTTCTGAAGTGAAGTCGTTGGGGTTCCTGTACTGTAGGGGAGGAAGCCTGGAGAGAGATTAGCCATGGAGCCTCTCCAGTTGAAGGGGGAGGAGGTTGTACCATGTAGAAACACTTAAGTTTATGGGGATTAGGGTTGTTGTGCCTTAAGAGTACGCAACCCCTTGGCAATATGAGGTGATGGTGGACAATTCCAATGTAATGAAGCTTCTGGAAAGGTAGACGGTACTTCCTATATCAGCCCATCAGTGTCCTGGGTGCTGGGTCTACACGAGTCGCTTGTGATTGGTAGTGTGTATGAAAAAGTTGGGGAGTTCAAGAAAAAATTGAGAGTGCTAATCAGGGTGGGCCAGCTCTCCAGAGTTGGGAATGACTGCTTACCTAAGCCTGCAATCGTTGTTTCAACCACGCCTTTATCCCAATGTCCCAGGGCTGGAATGACTGGCCAGGGGCCAATCCCCTTTCCTTTTTGGGAGAACTCCATGTTAAAGAAGACACTGGCCTTTTCCGCATTTTGTTTTTACAACAGGGCAGCGCGTCCTCCAGTGAGGACATTTGCACTTGGGGGCGAACTGGGTCCGGACTACTTTCTGTAGTTTCGGACTTCATCCTGCTCCAGAATGACCAGAACTGGTGGTTCGCTGTGCTATTGAAAGACCGCTTAAAACAGGTCTTTCAATAGCCCGGCATGCCCCACTCCGTCGCTACGCTCCTGTGTAGATCAGCTGGCTCGCACCCGTGTGAGGCTGCAGATCTTCCGGGGGCGGGCTTCCAGCTGGCGAGCTTCTCCAGTTGGTAGAGAGCCTCCACCAACCGGAAGCTGCCATTTTCGTCCCAGAAGCAGTGTGTAGTGCGGCCATGCACTGCTCCAGATCAGCGTGGATCGTTGGATGGAGCATGCCAGTCCGGTGAGTAACAGAATGCCCTGTTTTCTTCCTAAAGTGCGAAAAAGCCCACTGGCTAGGCTTATCAACAGCTACAGTGTTCCCAGGGGAATTTGTGGATGATGGCTATTCTTGACTCTAGTGATACCAACTCAACCTGACTAAGGGAAGTTCTGGGGCCTTCAGGCTTCTGAAAAACACAGTTAAAGCAGAGATTGGACCTCGGATGACTTGGCCAATTCATCAAGGACCCTTAATTTGCACAGCTGGAGGCAAACCTAATATGCCACATCAGCTAAGCTAATCACTAATAGAATTTGAAATGCCAAAATTATAACAATTGCATTGCATTGAAAATCCTGTTTCAGTAGGGGACCATCCAAGGAAGGACTCCCACCTTGACTGGTACCCAGTGAAGATGATGGAGAGATTCACTACAGCTTGGCTATTGTGAGACACAACTAAAGTGGCTTTGTTTCTGGCTGCCTTTACATGTAACAATTGTTCCTTGATACTGGGGTGAGTGAGAATTTCTAACTTCAGGCAAAAGAACAAAGGCATCACAGAGCTATATAGGGATGGGAAAGCAAACATTTCCTCTTGAGTCCAAATAGGGACTGAGTAGTCAATGTCACAACCATGGATGGTTGAAACATTACAAAAGCAATAGTTGATGGTGGGCACCATGGGCTGAATTTGGTAATCATGGTGGTGTGGCAGGCTGTCATTATATGCACACATTCTTTTCTTATATAAACAATGGCTGAACCGGTTTTCTGATTAGCTTTTTATGAGCTCTGACTATCTGCACCCTTAAGGAGCATCAAGCAAGGATGATGGGTTTGCAGGGCTTGGCCCTCATAAATGAAGCCCAGGTTTTCTTGGTGTCAGCAACCTTCAGTATTTACTGTTGGCAATATGGGGCCAGACACTATTGCCCAATAGTTACAGTCTTTATAATTTAGTATGTCTCCTGGGACTGTCTGTATTCTGAGGGGGATGACTAGCTGCATGGAAAGTATGGTCTTTGCTGGGATGGTAGCAATGAAAACTTGAAGCTAATTCCACTGGGGAATGAAAATGGCATTCACAAGATTCCACCAAGCCCCCAATTTACCTCGTGTTTTGTCAATTTTGCCCTCATTATTTCTCTAATTTCTTTTGGAATGTGTCCACTGTGGGCATGCTGAATTAAAGCCTCGATTGTCATTAAACTGATTATGTGAATTTGGGTGCATGCAAGAACTATTGCAATGTTCCATTCTGCAAAATGTGTCTTGCACACTAGTACTAGAGGACTTCTTTCCATTGTCAGTTCCTAGTCCACGAGTAAATTGGTGATGGAGTGCTGAATGTCAGACCTACTCTAGGTGGACTAGCTTATGGGCTCATCCATATTTGACATTTCTGTGGTCACGTAGGCTAGCTTATAGGCTAAAATCCCCATGTTGGCTGCACCTAACAACAACATGTTTGTCCCTACAGGCGCTATCCAGTCTGACCATGCCTGTTTCACTCTGGAGGGCCTTGCTGGTCTGGACCACAATTTTAACCATTCTGCCAAGCACATTCCGGCCATTGTGCTAAGGTATTTAGCAATTGCAGTCCTATCCAGATCTCTTTCAAGGAGATTGTGGGCAGGATCAACATTAGTTCTTACACATCTGTTTATAATACATGAGAGCCAACAATGAGGGATTCTGCCTGGATTAACTTTGCAGATCCAAATTTGATCAGTGGGGTCAAATTTAGCCACAACTTGATGTTGACGACCAAATTGGAGTGCGTACTTAACTTTCTCATGGCTGAGGTTCAGGACTAGCATACTTCATGATTTAAACCAGAATGTTTCCCAGCTTGTATTGCAATCAATTTGGTTCAGAAGGAAGAACCAACTTGGTGGATTTTGTTTTAAAAGGCTTGATTGCCATATTGTCCAGGGCTGTGCTTTCTAATCGGCAAACCAGATGTTTTAACTTTCGCCTGATTGATTTTGCTGACACAGTCATATATGAAAGGGACCTTTCAGGGCAGAAAAAGAGTGTTTAAACCCTAGCTTTGAGGCTGGCAATTCATAGTAAATTGGACATAGACTGTCACTCTGGTTCTCCAATTCCTGTTCTTGTACTACCCTCAGACCCCTAGTCTAAGCCACATCACTTCATCTCTTCTTTTCAGGATAGGTAAATATCACCCATTTCATCCCAACTTCTCACTATTAATTTTTTCCTTTCTTTCCTTTGCTTCATTTTGTGTGGTTGTGAGACCACTTGAATCTTGCATTTGTTTGTGATTTCCCCCCAATAAAACACTCTTTTAAATGTCCAACTGGCATTCATACTGGTACACAAAGGTGGAAAGATCCTTTAAGGTTACCCCTCTCTTGCAGGCCTCCCTTTTCTTGTGCTATAATTCCCCACCATTTCTATGGAGGCACTGGGACTGTGGGTGGATCTCTGAGTCACTCACCTTTTGAGGTAAAAATGTGAATTTTGTGTAGAATAAGTCCTGAACTGTGAATATTCTCATCAAGCCAAGATTCTTTTTGTCTGGGTTTCTCAACCTTGAAAAAAAAATTCCTACCAATTTTTGAATATTTTGAATATTCTTTCCATCTCTTATCGCCGATGTCCATGCCCACTAATTACTTAACAGCCATAAAGAGCAGTTCCTGCAGCTAAAATGTGGGTTGGGAGGATTTTGGTTATTGTATAGGGTCAATAGAGAATTCTGGCCTCAACCATGAGTAAAAAATGCAGCTTCAACAATGATGCCTATCAACCAAGTTAGACTTAGACCATCATAAGTTATTAAAATGATGCCAGGAATTTGATTACATATTTCAGGATAACTGTCAGATGAATGTATGAAGTAACTGACTTGAGCATTATTGAATCTGATGTTGGATGAACACTAATATTTTACTCATTACATGATAAGCTTCACGCAATATACATGGTTACATGATGATATGCATTTGTAATCAGCTCCATATATGCTTCAATAAATTTTTTGATGTGATTCAACAGATAATTTTTTACCAGATTCAGCTGGCATGGCTTGTACATTATCTTCTATTAGCTTTCTCATCAGAAGTCCTTTCTCCACGTTACCTGCTCACGGAGGTGGGGGGTGCCGTTCGTGCAAGCAGCCTCTTGTGCGAGGCACTCGCATTGCTCCTCCGTTCTCCTGCAGTTGGCTTCCTGGTTGCATGCCCGTCGCGCGAGCGCCCCACCCCTTCCTTCCGCAGTGCAGCCTGGGAGCTGTAGGCTGCGCTGGGGGGAGGAAGTGCTACCGGCCTGCTCGTCTGACGAACCACAGGGCAGGTAAGTGTGCGAGGGCCCTGGGAGCCTTGCGCCACCGTGCAGCATTTTCGGCTTGAAGCCGAAAATAAAAAAAATTGTGCACGGTCCGCATTAGGCTCTTGAGCGTCACATAAATGGGAGTGTGTCATACAGACCGCTCCTCCCGTTTATGTGATGCTCAAGGTGCCCTCTCGCATAAGAAACTGTATGTGAAAAGGGCCAGAGATATATTGAACAGCAATTGATACATATGTTGTCCCATGTGCCATGATATACTCTGTGTGTGTCCCTTCACCTACAAAGAAGAGCTTTGGGGGGCAGGGAATGCCTTTATTCAGACTATAGCTCTCAAATTCCCCAGCCAGCCAAGCTCTGAATCATAAAGCTTGAACAGAGAGAAATCAAAGTTCTTCTCTTTAGTTTTTCACCAACTTTGGAAATCCTGCACATGGTAGTTTTCCTGCCTGGTTCAATTATCAGGTGAATAAGTCTTGTGAAGCCTTTCCTAGTAAGGAAGTCCTGTTTAGGAAGGATTTTGAAATTTTGCTCCTCTGGGAAATAAATAGATATAATAAACTTGGGGCACTTTGTTAACTATTTACAAACAAAATTTCAAGCGGGACCTTCCGTAGTGTGGAGTATGGATGAGGTTTTTCATTTGTTTGTTTGTTTGTTTGTTTCATTTTTGAAAAACCTAATGAGAAGACAACAGTCACAAATTTCTACCTGGTTCTTAAGCAAGCAGCCAAAGACTGAACCAAACCTAAAATGTGGACTGGGCAGGTCAAAACAGCCAAAGACTCCTATATTGAAATAGAACATGATGTTATGCCTTCACAGTTCCTGCCCCCATTGCAATCAAGACTGGAATATCTGTTGTTTTGACTCTTGAATGTCTCCTCTCTTTCTGCAATACAGCCCCGCTCCCAAAACTGTTTGTGACAATATGGGGCTGGAGTGAACATTATACTGGTTTTAATTGATTCTTAATGATTTTGGCAGTGTGCCTGTATGTCTGTTGAGTAGGTTATTAGATTGTTTTCCATTACTTTATCTTGCCTTGTATACAAAAATTATGCTTTCAGCAGCCTATGAGCTAGGTAAAAGGAGTATATGATTTCTTAGGCCATTTCTGCACTACACTGTTATAGTGCTTTCAATATCCTGTGGAATTCCGGGGTTTGAAGTTTACTGAGGCCCAAGAGCTCTCTGGCTGAGAACTCTAAATGGCCTTCTGTAAACTGCAAACCCCAGGATTCCACAGGATGTTAAAAGTGATATAATAGCACTATCACAGTGTAGTGTGGAAATGGCCTTAGACACCTTAGCTTTGTTGTTATTCTTTTTTACTTCACTCCATTCCATGTAGCCAAAGGAGAGAGAGAAAAGTATTAAATTTGATCTTCACAGTCATTGTGAAACAAGACAAACCAGTATTAAACTGATACTCCGGTGAAAGAACAAAGGCTTCGGGTAGAGTGAGGGGAGGAAATCCACTTGCATTCCCTCACAGTGTGGACACTGAAATGCAGAAAGAAATCTGACTTGACATGTGGGATAACTACAGCTGGCATATGATTGATTGATTACACCCTGTTACGGAAAAGGGTCCCGAGAGCAGAGAAATTAATTTAGATAAATTCAAGGTAATAATACACTTAGGGAAATATGATACTGAGCTGGAGTACAAAATTGGCTAATGCTGGTTTGAAAGCAGGAATATGCAGGATGGTTAACAGGAAAGCATGCATCACAGCATGATGCTGTTATAAAAATGTAGTTGCTATATTGGTAGCTATAAAAATAGGGATAGTGTGCGTAAGGACCAAAATTATTCAGAGAGGGTTGCTGTTGTGTTTCGAAGGCCAAACAGAGAGGCATAATTATCTGTTTTGATTGACTGAATATGGCCTTGATAAGGCCAAGTGTAGAACAGTCTGTGCAATCAGTTTAATTTTTTCCTCCATTATAGAGCCACAGAGAATGTGATAAAAGAACAGTTCAGGGATGCAAAGGAACTGAATGGGCAATTTATCAGATTTGGTAAAGGGTCATCTTGGGGAGGCATGTGGGTGGGGTCAGGAACTGGAATTGCCTGGTGGACTTGCTGTCAAAAGGATGGCATATCTACTGTTAATTTTTACAGCAGTTCGTCCTGGAGCTGCTCAAGTTGTACAGAAGCGTTTCTGGGGATGAATCTCTGCTGTGCTCCAGGTCCCATAAAACACCTGTGACAGAACTCATAGGCCCTTTCTGCACGAGGTGAGGGAATCACTCCATGCCATTTCCTATCGCTTCTTCTGGGTTCCGAAGCAACACAGACTGTCCCTGAAGCCCTTCTGCAGGGCTCCTCCTTGGTCCAGGGCGAATTGGAGCAGTGCGAGGTCTGTAGATCCACACTGCTCCAGCTTCAAAAATGGCAGCTTCCAGCTTCCAAAATGGCAGCTTCCAGTTTTCAAAATGGCGGCTTCTGGTTGGTTGTGGGTCCCGACCAACTGCTGAAGCTCACCACACCTAAAGCCTGCCCTCTGCAGATTGCAGGCTTGCATTGGTGCAAGCCTGTGAATCTGCACAAGAGAGCAGGAATGCAATGGCGCGTTCCAGGAAAATAAAGACCTGTTTTTTTCCGGTCTTTCAAAAACACCCTGGAGGACCACTTGGGGTCATCTTGGAGCGGGCTGAGGTGTGGATCTCCAGTAAGTAGTCCGCTCCTAGTTCACTCCAAGATGCAGACAACCTCCCTGTGTGGACTCACTGCCCCGTTCTAATTGCCTGGTGCGGAAAGGGCCATAGTCAGATCAAGAATGGATTTCTACCAAAGTTTTCTATTTTTGTCAGCTGAACAGCAGCTGAAGGGAATTGTCCATATAACTCCATGGAGTATTAGTGTAGATATCATGCCTTCTCTGATTAATTGATAGCTCAACACTGGTAATAGTTAAGTTGTCTTAGGCCATTTGGGCCATACACTGTTATAGTGCTATTATTCCACTTTCAGGACCCTATGGAATCCAGGAGTTTGCAGTTTGGGGAGGGACATTTGGAATTCTCAGCAACAAAGCTGTTTGGCCTCAATAAACTATAAACCCTGGAATTGCATGGGATGTTGAAAGGTGATAATAGCACTATAGCAGTGCAGTGCAGAAAGTCCCTTAAAGGGAAACTCCATGCAGAGCGCACTGCAGTAAACTAATTAAGAAGTTACAATTAAATGGACTGCAGTGGCTAAGGTATTCCTGTCTAGGAAAGGTCATAGCGAGTAGATAAGTTAAATCCATAGAATCCACTTAGGTCTCCACTGCAGAGATGGACCTGAGAGTAAGCCCAAGCTATGCCTCTGCTCCCTCAGAGGAAGTGCAACCACATCTGGGCAGGTAGTTTACTAATTTTCCATACCTGAGAACCACCAATCTACAGAGCCTCATTTTTATCAGGATTCATCTTCAGTTTACTAGCCCTCATCCAGCTCATTACAGCATCCAGGCACTAGTCCAGTGCCTGCATAGCTTGAGTCAGCTCCAAAGAGAAGGAGAAGTAGAGCTGAGTGTCATCAATATAGTGATTAATCAATATACTGATAACACCCCACATCAAATCTCAGATCTCATTAAAACCTCCTCCCAGCATCTTCATATAGATATTGAACACCGTGGGAGACAAGATGGAACCTTGTGCAACCCACAGTTTAATGACTATAGAGCTTAACAGGAATCTGCAGTGTGACTCTTTGGGACTGGATTTGCAGATAGGAGCAGAACTATTGTAACATAGTGTCTCCTACTGCAATCAGAAGTCAGTCTGATCATGATCAATGATATCAAAAGTTTCTGAGAGATCCAGGAAGATCAACAGTCTAGCACAGGGTAGCACTCCCCTGTCTTTCACCTAGAGTAGGCTGTCAGTCATAGTGACAGAAGCTATGTTCTGGATCGAAACCAGACTTAAATGGATCCAAACATTTTGCTCTCTCCAAGAACATTTGAAGTTGCTTGGCTACCACATTCCCAAGCACTTACCTCAAAAGGGGATATCAGGAATGTGGAAAGTAGTATACTATTCTGATTCCACGCACCTACACCTGGAGAAAGGTGGTTTGGTTCTCAGAAGGCTCTAGAAATGTACAAATATATGTGAACCAGGGCTGATTTTTCCCCCTAGATTGCCATTCTAGTTGTTACTCCTAGCTGGAGTACACACATAGAATCAATAGCTGAACAGTTATTGCTATAATGTGAATCCCATTGGTTCAAGGGATGTGCTCTAGCTCAGACTAGCAATTGAATTTAGGATCCCCAAATATAATTTTAGTCTTGTCTTGTTTCGGGATATGTGTTTAGAAAATCTATATTTTGTTCTGATAGTATCAAAACTGTGACAATAAATTCATTCTAGAGACATCAATAAAAACTTGACAGTTCCATCCATCTGGATTTTGTTTCATTCCTTTTCTTTTCTTTTTGTTCTTCTCAGATCTTGATATCTTTAAATAATAAGTGAAATTAATTCAAAGTTGCATTGCAAACTACAACTCCGGATGAAAAATCTACATAAACAGCAAAGCAGATTTCACCATACCCACACTATACACTTACAGCTTATTTTAAGCACAGTAATTGCATTTAGGGACCTGAAAGTGTTGTACACTTTTCATCTCTCTTTTGATGCTTAATAACTACATACAGGTACTTTCTCATTTTCTTTGTTTGGAATCTGACTCCAGTTTGACCTTGAACAACTGTGAAGAGGGAAAAGTTCCAGTTTTCTCTACTTGAAGAGTTCTGGGTCACCAGATAAAAGATGTGCTCTGCCTTACCTAGTGTTATTTGACCAGCTTCTGTTAATATTTTAACTGTAAGCTCAGTGGTTGGTAATATTTCTAAGTCCCTCATTGGAAACTGAGTTTCTCTCCTGCATCCATCAATCTGCTATTTCTTCAGTGTGAAATATTCCAAGATGTGGAAATACCCTTCTTTCCTGAAATGACTGGAAGCATGGAAAGTAGATAGCATCACTCTACTATGAAGAAACAGACTGCAGGGGGAACTGTTGGAGACATTTGAACTAAATGTGTGTTACACCACTGGAAAACCCTGTCCCGGGGTCTACAATTTTGATATTAAAATATGATTCAATGCCTGAGAGGTCACCCAGATGAGCACGTAGGCAGCAACGGTTGAACAATCGAAAACCAGATCAGGCCAGTAAAATCCCTCATCATGTAGCCCCAGGAAATCTCAAGCTGTGCAAACCCACAGAAGACAAAGGGTCCTCAGTCCCTGAGAAGTCGACTTGAGGGGATTAGCATGTTTGCCCCAACCTATAGCAATAAGATCCTATCAGGCAAGGACCATTTACATAAAGTCAAACCACAACCTAATGCAACTCAAGATCCTGAAACTTTGGCAACACCTTGTGATCTCATCATGCAAAAGGAGTTGCCATTGTGGAGTTTCTTTTCCGTTGCAACACCCATTGTTCTCCCTGGGAAAGGATTAGCCCTCCAGGTACCTTTTCCCCTACAAATAGTGCCAGTTTTGAGAATTTCTTTGGATCACTCCCCATCATCCCAGCAGACCATTTCTCTGTCCGTTGAGTAATCCCCTCAGACCCCTCCATGCTGAACTTTACTTCTTCGCTGTTTTCCCCAGACCAAGGACTTCAGGAAAAGGTGCAGTATTACCCCAGCTACAATCCTTACAATATTCCTCCTATCCCGTTTCATCTCTTTTGCTTCTTAATAGGTCTTGAGTGAGTGTGTGAGTGATTGTGTTGGTGTGTGAGACTTCCATTCAATAAAATCATTATGGTTTTTGGCTTGGCCTTATCCTGTAGAACAGTGGTTCTCAACCTGTGGGTCCCCAGATGTTTTTGGACTTCAGCTCCCAGAAGCCCCAGTCACTATGGTCAATGCTCAGGGCTTCTGGGAGCTGAAGTTTTTGAACATCTGGGGACCCACAGGTTGAGAACCACTGCTGTAGAAACTGGGTAAAAAGAGCCTGCTAGGTTACCCTGCTTCTCACATTGCTATTGCTCATGCCCTGGTTAGTTTCCATTCCTCATCACATGGAGCACATCGAGGTTTCCCCCAAGGGATCCCAGAAATCAGGGTAACGTGCTACGCAGAAGCAGTGCAGTTACCCCCCTACCCCCAAAGTGCCTGCTGAGTAGTAGTGGAAGGCAGTAAAATCTAATGAGAATCATGGCAGTTACTTTTTTTGGGGCTAACTACTCAGGGCTAACTACTCAGGAAATAAAGGAATAACTCCAGTGCATGAGACACAGCTGTGATAGAAAGAAGTCATATTACAGTCAAGGTTGCTAGACATTAAAAAATAAAAATAAAAAAGCTTAATCAGTTCCAAACGCCTAATCTAGAAATTGTGGATTTGTCTTCAATCTATTTAATTTTTTAATATGGATGTGCAAACCTGAGAAATATTTCTGCTGCTATTATTGTTATTATTACATCTCATATTTTTCTTATTTTATGTATTTGTATCTCTCTTGTTTTGCTAGCCCTGGAAACTTCTCCCATAGGGACACACTATCCCCCTGACTTTCCTTCTCTCCTCCTTGGTCTGTCTTGCTGCCCCAACAATTCCACTCCCTCCACCCCCTTTTTCCTGTTATGTCCTCTTTTAAACCTCCTACCTCTGTTCCACATTCATCTCCTTTCAAGCTACATTCATCTCCTTTCAAGCTATGACCAGAACCAGAGATATGTGATGTATAGATTTGATGCCGTCACCATACACGACTACCCCCCTCAGCCCATAGCTAGCTTTGCTGCTGCCGCCACTAAGATAGGTCCCATTTGTTACAGACTCCCTGCATTCTCACTTATCCTTCCACAGCAGTTTAGAAAAAATTAAAATGGATATGAATAAAAAAACTCACATTACTGAGAATGTAGAAAAGCTAATATATAATTAAACTACCAATAGAATGAAAAATAATTAAAAATATGTCTACTGAAAAAAAACAAACATGAACAACACAGCACATTAATAAAAGGTTTTTTCTTGTTAAAAAAAATCTCACAGACCTGTTAAAAAGATAAAATGTGTTTATCTCCTACCATAAGGACAAAAAGGAAGAAGCTAGTCTAGCCTCTATAAGACAAGTCTTCCAAAGCCTTGGAGAAGCCACTGAGATGGCACTTGTGCATTTGGAAGGTATCAAGAGAAGAGCCTTTCACCCCAAAGATCTCAAAGCCTGTGCAAGCTCATATGGGAAAATATAGGCCTTCACTTAACCTGGATCCGAGACAGAAAAGGCTTTATGGATTACATCCAGTACTTTGAATTGCATTTTTTTCCCAAGTAGCTCTCATATGTTCTGCATTAATAGAAATCTCCAAAGGTTTTCATTTCAGGTAATAACAAAACTGACTTCTTACTGTCATAGTTTAAATACACTATTCATCTTCTTCGTTGTTGTGACATCTTCAGCATCTTATCATGCAGAAGGTCTCATAGTCAGAACTAACCCATATGTGAATAAGGGCGTATTTCCCAAAATCCTGAGACTTGTTTATATTATGTATTTTATTCCTTTATATCCTATTTTCCCTCAAGGACTGACGGGAAGCTTTAAAAAAAGAGATAGAAGTAAAAACATGAAAAAAAAAATAGAAAATGTTATTATTTAACTAAAATTAAAATACCTGTAGAATTAAAAACAATTAAACATATTCATCCTAAAAGAAAAAAAAAACAGTATAACAACACATTATTATAATGTGCAAATTTGTGAAGTATTTCATATTTGTTGGTATATTCTTAAGAAAGGATAATAATGTATAGTAGCTATTTTAATCTACTTCTATTAGTTTAATTGGTTTTATGTGCATATATGTATGTGTTATATTGTATTTTAGTCTATTGTTACCCTGATCTCTGGGGGTCCCAGGAGGGGCACCCAAATAACCAAACAACAACAACAACTTGGGGAAAATTAGCTGGAGCACTCACTAAAGCTAGTGAGAGGCAGGATAACTTAGCAGGATCTTGCAACCCAGCATCTACGGGGTCAGGTCAGACAAGCAGTCAGATGGTTTAAAGTAGCAAAAATGATGTTTTATTAAATACAGACAAATATTAAAGACACAGCTAACTAAAGAATCGGAAATAGGGATTTTTAGAGGGAAATGGGTGATATGACACCTGTCTCGTAGTCCTGTAGTTTGAGAGTGATGTTGGGGTGCAGGGAAGAAGCTCAGTGTAGTTCGCTGAGGGGAGCTCGCCGAACAAAGCGGCAGCAAGGCGGTCTGGAAATCGGGAGCAATCCGAGGAAGGTCTCGGAATCAGAGGCTTTTGTAGGGTGAATTGTGACTGCAGGCCATATCTTATTTGGTGAGAACAATGCCATTTAGGAGAGGGACAAAGCTTTGGAAAAGTCAGAGTTTAGCATGATTGGCTTAGAGCCAAATTAACAATAGTGTAGCTAGTATGCAAATGCGGAGCGCTTAGTGCAGCTTTGTAGGCTACCTGCTCAGGGCAGGGAGCCTTTGTTAATATGGTGCATAAGCAATGTGGTGTTTGCCGGAGAGGTCCCTGAAGCGACGAATCGGTTGTATCTGGCCTGCTTGGGTGGAGAATGGAATGTCCAGCAATTATCGGTCGTGCCTATTTACATGATTGTCCAGAGGCCTCGCAAACATGTGGAGCAGGGTGGCAGATGAAAGCAGAATGGTTTGATATCAAAACGATATCAAGTGCTATCTCCGGGTAGGCCTGAACTGCAGTAACACTATGTTGTACCCCACCTTGAGCCTTGGGGAGAAGTGGGTAAGAAAATAATAATAATAATAATAATAATAATAATAATAATAATAATAATAAAAACTTCTTATACTTTCAAATCATCATTTCTGAATATCTTGCTGAAATGAAAGCCCTGCTAATGGGATGGCAACAAGTCTGAACCAATCTGGCCTTCCTTATGAAGAGTCTGGAGGAAACTATTGAGATGGCTGTTTCTGGTATTCCTAACAATAGTATTAATTCCCAGGAAAGATCATGACTCAGTAATGACAAAGAACAACAGACCCATTGAATAATAACTAGAATATTTTAATGGCTTTAGGAGAAAGATTGAAAGGGATCTGACAAGACTTTATCCATTCCCCATCTCAAGCCTTGGGATATTTAAATAATTATAGTGAGAAACAAGTGACACTTTTTTTTTTAGATGCTGAAAATGGTTTTGACAATTTGAACTGGGATTTCTTGCTTGGAGTGTTAGAGAAGATGGGCTTCTGAGACAATTTCATTGGATGGATTAAGGAAATTTCTGATATACAGATAGCATGGATTTTGATTAATGGTGAGCTGAGCAAGCAATGTGACATTCAAAAAGGAACAAGACAAGGATGTCCACTTGCCCTTTATTATTTATTTTAGTTCTTGAAGTGCTGAGTAAGACAATAAGATATGACAAAAGAATAAAAAGTATAAGAATAAAAATGAAATGTATAAGTTAGGAGCATTTGCAGATGATGTAGCGATTATTATAGAAAATCATATGGACTGTGTAGAAATCCAGATGAAGAAACTAAAAGAATGTGAAGATATGTGATCAAGATAAGTAAGCAAAACCTGCTGGTGTTAATGAAGAATATGAAAATCAAGAACAAGTTCAATTGATGGACGAGTTGTGATTTAAAATTCAGAAAAAAGTGAAAAACTTAGGTATTACTCTGAGAAACATGAATTATATGTTGTTGAAAAATAAGTATATTAAGATATGGACTGATATAAAAATGATTTGCAAAGATGCCAAAACTTAAACTATCATTGTTGGGTAGAATTTCTGAGATCAAAATGAATGTTTTAGCAAGAATGTTGTTTTTGTTTCAGACTATGTTGATCTTGACTGATGATGTCTTATTTAAAAAATAGCACAGTGACTTATTGAAGTTTAGATGTCAAAGGAAGTAACCTAGAGCCAAATATAAACTCTTACCAGATAGTAAACAAAGAAGGGTATTGAGATTACCAAATCTTAAACTGCTATGTTTACATATGCTATTTGGTTTGGTTGAAGGACTGAATTATTTAACAAATAAGAGATTGTTGAAATTAGAAGAGCAGGAACCAAGAGGGGGATGGCACAAATTTGTTGTGGTATGATAAAGCTAAAGTAAATGCATAGTTCAATAATCATTATATGATATGTGCTATGCTAAGAGTGTGGAACAAATACAAACTTAAAGCTATGTCCTAAGACACCCCCATTGATATCATGACAGAGTACGTTTTATAGGAAGGAGAAACAGAAAAGAAAATTGGATGACTGATGAAGATCTTCTCGAAATGAGCAAGAACACTATACAATCAAACCAACTGAAAAATAACGTAAAAAAACTGCAATTTTCAGTGATTCTTCTATGGAAAGATGTTAAATGGATGAAAAAAATGTATAATTTTGTCTTAGACAAATCAAATTTTGTGAAATACTTGTGCTTACATTATGAATATTTGATTGGTAAAATGCATAAACTTTTGTTAAAAATAGACTTGGAAGAAAAGTTGGTTAAGAACTGTATGACAAAGTGGGCACAAAATGTTGGTCATAATATACAGCTGGAACAATGGGGAAAATGTAATCAGAAGAAATTAAAATTACATTGTGTTATGATTTCAAAGAGAACTTCTGCAAAATGGTCTACTGTTTATATTTGATACCGGAAAAATTGGCCAAACTCCATAAAGTGATTTCTAATAGATGTCGAAAATGCAAGCAATAAGTGTGATATTTTTTATTGTATATAGTGGACTTTGGAAAAGGCTAAGGGGGAAAAAATTAGAATAAAATTCATTCTATAGTGTAAAAATTTCATAAAGCTAATGTTCAATTGAAACCTGAATATTTGTTGCAATTAATAGAAGATCAACTGGAGAAGACATTTTGCAAAGTATTACTATATGACCACTGCAGCATGACTACTATATGCACAGAAGCGGAAAAATACAGAGATGAAAGAGGACTGACTGATAAGATCGTTAAACTTAGCTAAAATAAATAAACTGATGACATTAATAAAAGAAAAATCAGTTGTGACTTATTTGAAAGACTGGGAACTTTCATTAGGCTTTGCAAGAAAAAAGAGTGCAATATGTTGATTGCAGGTTTTGACAGTTAGTATTTTTTCTACATTAGGAAAGCTGGAAGCAATGCATATTTCTTTTTTTCTAAGTATTCTTGTTCTCTGTAGTTATCTTCAAGTTTTTAATATTTTCCCCTCAATATTCTTCTCTTTTATTTGTTTTTCTTGTGTATTTGTTGTCTTATTTTTGTTTTGTTTTGTATGTATTTTGAAAACTTTTAATAAAACTTTAGAAATAGAATAGTGAATTGGTGTTGACCCAGATTCTTTTTCTTTTTCTAGGACAGAGAGAGTTTGCTTGGGCAATGGCAATTAAAATAGAAATTCTAGTTTGAGGATCAGAAATATTTTGATCTACATGTCATCATTGCTGTGCGCCTTCAAGATGTTTCTGACTTATGGTGACCCTCAGGTGAATCTATCATGGAGTTTTCTGGGGGTGAGAGTGTATAACATGCCCAAGGTCACTAAGTGGGTTTCCATGGCTGAGCAAGGAATCAAACCGTGGTCTCCAGGGTTATTGTCCAATACTCAGATCACTACAGCATACATACCCTTTAGCATTTCACAGATGAAAACTGGGATATGTGTGGCCAAGCATCATCAGAATGTGGTCAAGACGGTAGAAGTTATTAATGAGAAACATACACAACTTAGGTGAAGCTGCAGCAAATTGCTTTTCCCTGCATCTCCCAAGAAGGGCAAGATTCCACCACCACCTCTCCTCTTCCACCTGCTGAATTAATAGAATGCAAATTAGTTTTTGCACTTTGAACTCAGCAGCAATTAAGGTAAGCCAAAGCCAATGGGAGTGGGAGGAAAAAGTGGGAGGAAAAAGAAAATTGGACATTTCAAAAGCAGCTGGAAAAGTCAGACAAATGAGAATTTATTAGGACTATCTCTGACAAATGAGGATAGATGGAAACTATATATGAGGTCCTCTGTCAAGTGTCAGACCCATTATTCCTTGCGAAATTCCTAACAAGGATATTTCTCAGCTTTGGATCTTTGGCCACTTCTGCGCTATTCTTTTGCCAATTTTCCACTTTCGACATCCCGGGGGATTCTGGGGTTTGTAGTTTACTGAGGCCAAAGAGCTCTCTGGCCAAGAATTCTATATGCCCCTTGCTAAAATGCAAACCCTAGGATTCCATAGGATGTTGAAAGTGGTATAGTAGAACAGTAACAGTGTAGTGCAGAAATGGCCTTTATCTCCTGTGTCTGAAGGATGTCAATACATGATGTGGCTGGGCAAGATCATGTTACTATTTGGGATGGGCTCATGCTACCCTTGTGATTTCTCTGGGCAAGTAAGGCCCATCACATATAACAGTGGTGGGAAACATATGGCTTGCCAATTCTTGTTAGATTGTAACCCACATCACCTCTAACCTCGCATAGACAATATTCAAGAATGATAAGGATCTGTAGTCCAAAAGCATCCGAAGGGCAACATGCTTCTCATTTGTGGCCCAGAGGACCATGCTCTCATTTTGTTTCTGGAATGCAGTTATAGTTCATCAAAAGTGGTTCCTGCTTCCAGTGCATCTCCCCTAACCAAAATTCTATTACATCTTTATCAGAAATTAATTGCTGTAGAATACATATAAGAAACTAAATATACAATGTGCTAACTGGCAAATATGAAATATTGAAATCAAAATGGATATTAAATTCCACCAGCATTTAAGCACAGAGAGATTACTTGGAGAATATTTCACATCAATATTTGGTAGGGACAATTATTTTGAAAGAAATTTATTATCTCTGAATTGGATAGTGAAACAGAACAGCTTCCTAAAATCATCCTGAATTAGGGTTTTAAGGAATATTTACCTTTTTTTCTCATCCTTGAGAAACCAATAGGTTGAGACACATTGTTGGAAAAAATGTTAGTCAACACAAGATTTTTTTTCCCCATCTTTGTACTAGTGGAAAACAAAACAAAAGAAAACAGAGACACTTTTACTCTAGATAATTATAGTGCTGTGACTTGAACTGCCATGATTCCATCCTATGGAAGGCTGGGATTTGCAGTTTCAGGAAGGTATTCAAAATTCTCAATCAGAGAGTTGTAATCCCTCTGATCAAACTACATGTCCCAGGATTCCACAGGAATACAGTCATAACAGTTAAAATGGAATCCTAATGCTCTAAATGAAATGGGCCCAGCATTTTTTTCATTAGGGACAGTAACAGTACACCTCAGAAATCAAACTCTTTTCTTTGCAAATATCATGAGCTTTGTATAAATCATCAGTTCAGTACAGCGTCTTATGCAAAATAAATTCAAGAGATTTTCACTTCAAGTGTGAAATGTGAAAAATATAGAAAAAGTCCACCTTTTTTATAATCTCACCAAATGGAGGGAAATCTTTTAAAAATGTAAGAATGGAGTAAGCAACTATTTACATCTTTGTCCTGAATGCCCTGGCATAATGATTTAATACTGATTAGGCTATTTAAGAAATGGGTGAAAAGGAAAGAGGGAGTGTCACTTTTAGGATTAACTGGTTTATTTTCATAAAAACTTTTGTAGATCTCTAGCCATCTCTCAAGAAACATTCTTCTGTGCATGTGAGGACACAGATTCCTTCCCCTTCCATATATATATATATGTATGTATATATAAACTAACTTAGCTATCTCTTTAGCCCTTTCCGCATGTGGTTATTAAGGCAGGCCAATGCGTCTTGTCACGGAGGTCTTCTGCACCTTGGAGCAGACTAGGTTCAGTTTATTTGCTTTTGTTCCGCGAGTAATTCCAACTAAATGCGCCCTCATGTGGTGGTAAAGCATGCTATTTGAAAACTGGAGGAAATTGGTTTTCCAATTTTCCAGTTCTATCTGATTCATATTTTCACAGTGGTGCAGACACGTACATTCACACCAATGTGAATTGGTGGTCAGGGGAGGGTTCATGGGAGGGGCCAGGAGGTAGTATGGACTTTCGCACGTACACACGTATGCATGTACGCAATGATGTACTAAACCATGAAAAAAGAAAAGAAAAGAAAAAGGGCCAATCACAGTCAATGGTGCGGGGTGTGGGGAGTAGCAGGAGTGGCCACGGCAGAGGCAGTGTGGATTCATGAAGTCACACTCCTCCAGATCAGAATGGAACATATGCAGTAGCTGTGCAGAAGGAAATAAGGGAAAGTCCACCTTGTTTCAAGCCCAGAAAATCCAGTAAGAAACAGCATGAACCAATTCACCAGCCTCGTGTGGAAAGGGCCTTTGATAACTTAAGAAATGTGATCTTTTTGAATTCCGGTGAGAATTAGCCAGTTTCACACTTCCCAGTGCAAATCTGAACTGAGTTATCTATGAGTTTCTGCAGCTCTTGAATATTTCAGGATACTTCTCAACTCAAATAGCATATGACAATATTGTAAAAAATGTATAATATAAGAGGAAACATGGTTAGAAATTTGTAGTTTGAATTTTTTTAAAATTTTAAATATGTATTCCTGCACAAATTTTCATGTGGATTTGTAACACAAACAAACAAACAGAAAGTGGAGGGGACACAATAAATTAATCCTTTGCAATGGAAACAGTACATGTTACATTTATGGGCAAAGTTATAGAAAGAGAACCCTCTCACTTTCCAAGGATGATAGTGATTGTAAAAGCTGGCATTAGTATCTGCATCAAGTTGTAGGATATAGCTGAGATATAGCTGTTCAGGAAAATAGGACAAAAATTTCAAATTACTTTAACATCATGGAATTATAGCAAAATTTTGTTTCTGCCAATAATCTGTATGGCGTGGAGGTCCCTAGCTGCAATGGATTTTCACTCTGTCTTGTTTAATGCTGTACCATCAGCAATCTCAGAGGCAAAATACTCATTCCTTATTGCTAGTGTGTTTCCCTTTGTCAAATGAGCATGGTTGAAACAGTTGAACATTTACTTCTCCAATGCCTGTACTACAAGGACAGGCATTTTTAATATATTACCCTAATTTGAGGAGATATGACCATTTTTATTCTACTTTTTCTTTCTTTCAAACTCCATCAGTCAAATCACTTTTAAGGTAGCAAAATTTTATGTTTTAGAATCTTCCACGAGGAATCAACTGCCTAAACCTCCTTAGTAATTTCATCACTACTAGTAAGCTGTAATAAGTTCCTTATTGAAGGAGATGATGTTTCTGTTACTGTGTGACCATGCCTTGGAAATGGCCTGGATTTGCAGTTAGTACCTATTCATTTTGTACTTAGTTATTTTAACACTACAGAGGATGGTCTGTAACCATCATAAAGATATGTAGGTAAGCTGGTACTATGGAATCCATTACACATGACAACTGTGAGGGGAAGTAGATTCTACAGGATTGATTGGTGTCCTCTCCCTCAGATAATTGTGTAAGCAGTTCCTACAAGATCTGGTTCCTCATTATTCTGCTGGCAAGAGATCTAATATACTATGTTTCTTGAAGGAATGATATAAATACACACACATATGCACATACACATTGACATGGCCATCATTTTTAATGGTAATTGTGAGGCATTCAGTCTTCCTGTTCCCCTAATATCGATGTGATTTACAATGTACTCTTTGTTGCCAACTGTGTTTCCAGATGCCAGCAGTTTGCACATATTTGCCCTATTGGTCTTGTACCCACAAATCATTAGAAGGGAGGATAATAAAGTTGCATGTGAGATAATGAAGTTTTTAAGTGAGAGAAGAATGCGTAGAGACAGATTGGATCACAGTTATACAGGCGTGAATTTAGAGTGACACAGTTGGACTTAATATGAGCAAATACTGCCATTTTAATCAACAGTTGATGAATGATATTTTTTCCCTTCCCCCTAAAAAAAATTGCTTTCAGAATTAGATTGCCTCAAAGCCTTCCTCAATTGCTTCTATATTGTACCAGGCATTGAAAGGCTTTATTTAGCAACTGCAAGATGTGAAACTGAGGCTACGCTGGTCAAATACCATGAATGAATGGAACTGGTGGCTCCAGTGTTACTGGAAGAGTGAATATTGTTCAGATACCATCTGAGATTTAAAGAAGCTATCCAAGATGAAAATCTTTCTTGGGGATGGGAGGTTGAACTCTGCAACTTAGGCCCTTTCCTCACGGCATTTTCCATGTGAAAGGGCACCTGGAACATCACGTGATTGTGAGGAGTGATCTGCACGACACACTCACAATTGTGCAATGCTCCAGGGGCCAGCAGGTGCCAATCACACACCTTTTTGTACATTGCTTCAAGGCCCCACGGGCACTTACCTCATGTGCGGAGCCTCCAGAACCATGGCGGTTGTACTTCCTGCCCCAGTGCAGCCTGGGAAACTCCCAGGCTGCACTGAGGAAAGAAGAGGCAGGGCTCTCTCGTGAGCAGGCAGCTCGTGCAGAGCTGAAGCAGCAGGGATGCAAGAGCTTCTCACCAGAGGCTACTTGCGCAATCCCTGCACCCCAGTGCCGGAAGAAGGTAAGGTGCGGAAAGGGCCTTAGGCAGCTTTGCAAAGTTTGGACTAACAGCTAGAGTGGATCCAGCAGCCTACTGACATCAGAGCCACCAGCCTCCATTGACTGGGCCTCTGAGTTCAGTATCAAGAATGAACCAGTATCAGTAACTGTTACCCTGTATGTTGGTGGTCCTGGGAGGGGCGCCCGAATAACCAAATAAAAACACAAGTTGGGGGAATTTAACTCGAGCACTCTCTCGGCTAAACAAGAGGCAGGGTAACTTTAGCAAGGATTTTTTAACCCAATGTATACAGCGTCAGGTCAGAGAGCAGCTGGACAAGGTTTTCAAAGTAACAGACAATATTTTATTAAAGACAAGAAACACGCAAGACAAGACATAAACTAACTAACTGAGAAATAGAAACGGAGAGCTTTTTGGGAAAGGCAATACGACACCTGGTCTCATAGTCCTGGAGAGAAGCGGGGTTCCAGGGGAAGAAAGCTCAGCGTGGCTGGCTGAGGGGAGTTCCTTCAGACTACCGGCAGCAAGGCAGGATGGAAGTCCAAAGTAGTCTGAAGATGTCCCAAAAGTGGGGACCTTTTATAGGGTGGATTTTACCTACAGGCTATGTCATGCTCGGTGAGAACAAAGGAAATTTGGAGTTGGACAAAGGAGTTGGAAAAGGTCAAGTTTTGCATGATTGGTTTAGCTCTTGATGACAATAGTGTGGCTGGATCGTTAATAGCCCGATACAAAGGAATGGCTTGGCTCTTGGCTGTGTGGCTTTGTGTAAATCCAAGCCGAGCAAAGCTGGTTTGCAGGGAGGTTTTTCCCTAAAGCAAAGGAAAGGTTTAAGTTGCTTGCCTGAATGGGGTCTTGGAATGTACAACCATTAACGACTGCGCCCGTACGTGCTTGTCCAGGAGGCCTCTGCAAACACATGGAGCAGGGTGGCAGAGAAAAGGTCAAGGAAAGGCCAAATTATTTGATATCAAAAGGATATCTAGTGCTCTCACCCGACATATCATAACTGTGATAACAGAACGTTGTCCAGACACTGAAAAAAAGGAGAGTATGCAGCACCATTAATACATTACATATAACATTATATTTAACAAAATAGTTCATCATAGTTTGATTAATATCCTCAACACATATTGAGGCATAGACCAGTGGAATAGTATCTAAGCCAGGAACCCTTCCACACTACACAGTTATATCACTATTATTCCTCTTTAACTGCTATGGTTGTTTCACATGGAATACTAGAATTGATAGAGCAGGGAGAGGCATGTAAACTTCTTAAATGCAAAGCTCCTGTATTGCCTCATCAAACTATAGACCCTAGGATACTATAAGATGCAATCATGACAGTTAAAATGGAATCATAGGTGTGAAAGTCCGGAGTACTAGAGGCAATTTCTAAGGGGCTTCAGAAGCCTCTGTACTAACCCTGGTTAGTTCTAGCAATCACATTATGGGAGAAAGTTATAACACCTCACACCTCTGTTGCATAATGTTGAAATAGTTAGTGGCCACATTCCTGGGCTTTCAATGTGACCAGCTACCACGCTTTCAACATCTGAAAGTTTAAGACATGACAGAAAGCCCAGAGAGTCAGAGGAATGCCATGTTTAAATTGTTTTCTTTTGCATGAGCAGCCATACATAAAGAATCGTGAAGACATTTTAAAAAATGTACAAGATTCCTGTTTTCATCCTATCATACATTTATATTTTTAACCAATCCATTACTCCTTTCCATTCTCTTTCAAAGTTCTGGATAGACAAGGTGGATTTCAACTAGGGAATATAAATATGGAAGTGGTAGGGGGAGGTGGATATATCCATCAACAGATGTATATCCATTCTGTTTTTATGTGTGTGAAATATTAATAAAAATTTCTTTTAAAAAAATGAAAAAAAAAACAATAAAAAATGTACACGATGTTATGCAGGGAATGCCGCAGCTAGGAAGGGCTATCTCTGTGTGTGTGTGAAGTGGTATAACAGCATCATTTTTCTTAATTATTCTTGACATTTCACCTACTATTCTGTAAGCTGCCTCAGACCACAAACAGGGGTAGATGGAAATGCCAATGCATTTCAGAACAAAATATGAAATATGTTTTTGCAGCATGGACTCTTATGAGGAGATCTTGCCCTTTGATACATAACCCCACAGTGCCATCTAACCTGCCAAATTAGTAAAGACCCTTTGGAGATAACTATACAGAAGCAGGGTTTACAATATGAACAACAGGGCCAGACCAGTCCCTTCATTTTAAAGTAGGATAACTATATATTCTTAATATTAACTTTTTCCATATAGATTTTAAAATGTTTGTTTTCTATATTTCAAAGTTACGCATGAATACTGTGTGCTTTCACCCTCCCCTCAGAAATAATATCTTTAATTATATTACTGGCAGAGGGTTTATTTTTTATTGTTTTTGGAGGGGGGAGACAAATGCCTCCCTGAACTCATGAGGAATTCAACTTCTTGAATTCAAGAGAAAGAGCTTACATTAATTTCTGCAGATACTCCAGGGGTCTGCTCTAAAACAAAGTGTGAACAAGGATTAAGGGACTGTTCAAGTGAGGCAGTGAAAGGAGAAAATAGATGGGCGCGATAAGATTCCTAAGAAAAGAAAAAAAGCCCAGCAGTGATGTAGAAAAGTTATCTTCTTAATAAGGATGCCTTCACTCCACTGCTTTTTATATTTCTATACTTCAGTGACCCATGAATTATGTTCAGGAAGCAAGCTGCTAGCTAAGAAAGTTAAACAAGAATTGACAATTACTTGTTTTGATTAATAGAATACATTCTTCTATATACAGAGGATTTAACAATCTCCCTCACACATGGAGACAGACAGATACAGAGAGAGAGAGAGAAAGATGGAGGGGAGAGAGTCTTGTTGGCATTCTGTTGGTTAATTCCAGCTACAATAGATCTGTTCAACCAAATGTTGAATGGTGAGTCAACTTGTAGGTGAATCCTATTGATACAATGGGATTTATTCTAGTCAGGACTTGCAATAGAAATTAGCTCAGTTTGTTTACACTAAAGAATAAAACCTTGATTATTTCATCTTCACCAGCAAGGAAAAATATTTATTCTATTTTTTTCTCTCTCCACTCTGATAGAAAGTCAGATTTTCTCTGCAGTATTCTTCCCATATTCAAATGTTCCAAGTCTTGTGGGGAAGAACTTTTTTTGTGAAAAAGTCAAAGAAAGAAATCCACAACCATTTGGACTATAACTTGACTCCACTGTCCTCCCCACTTTCCTTCCCTCCCATTTTTCTCAAAGCTTCCTGAGCTCAGAAAACCTGCAATGTCCCCACTTGGCTGTCAGCTCAATTGCAAACTCAATTGAAAGGACAATATGGCTCTTAATGCTGGTGCTATAACGGGGGTGGTTGAGTCAGAGGCCCTTTTTGCCTTGAGGCTTCTCGCGCAAGCGGGGAGGGTGGCTCGCGTGAGAAGGCTCCTCCGGGAGGCTGCCATTTCCCCCCTCGTTCCTTCTGTAGGCGAAGGAACGAGGGGGAAGCGGCAGCCTCCCGGAGGAGCCTTCTCACGCAAGCCGCCCCCCCGCACGAAGCAGGAGGCTGTCGCGTCCGTCGCGCTAGCACCCCGCCCCACCCCTTCCTTCCGCAGGGGCGGAGGGAAGGAAGCGTGACCTGGCTGCCTCCCCGACACTCTGCACAGGAAGTAAGTGCGCTTGGGCGCCGGGAGCATTGTGCGATCGCGGGTGATTTTCGCTTTGAGGCGAAAATCAAAAAACCCACGATCATGCCGCTGCAGCCCCGTGAGCGCAGCGGAAGTGGGAGTGCATCGTGCACAGCGATGCTCCCACTCCTGCGAGGCTCACGGGGCTGTCGCGCGACAGAATGCCCATGCGAAAAGGGCCAGAGTTTCTTTACAGTGTGTTTTGGGATTGCAGAAGATGGAACAGATATTGCAATAACAACAGCAACAATATCATCAAGCCACACTCCTAATTTACAAAGATGCAGAAAAGGCCTCTCCAATTTCCAAAGCCACCTTGGAGCCCTCTACCCCAAAATGTATGTCCCCTTTTCTTATGTTTTTTGAAATGGTACTAGCAAGTGAGGTGGCATCACATCCAGTTCCAATTTTAAGGAGAAAAGAAGGTAAACAGCTATTTAGGTGCAATGGAGGGATGACATCCATGGGAGTGTGGGTGAAAAATTGAATCTTGCTTCCCATGCAGTTCCCCTTTCTGACATTGCAGGTAGGACTGGGCTTGCACTGAGGAGGACACATTTCAACTCTCTGCTATGCAATAAGATTGCCTGCTATGATGTAGATGATGGACAGATCTGACTGAAGACAGCCAATCACAGTCCAGAGAGTGCTGTGAAGGAGAACATGCTGTGATATGCCTGGGATTGACGTTTTAGAATCCAGATCAGGTTAAGTGATGTGAACTGTTTGGTTAACTGGAGGAAGGAGGATAATCTAACCAAAATAGTACCTGTAAACATGCTAAAACCTTAGTTTATTAAGGAAAGTATGATAATATATACCTGTATCACAAGGGAGGGTGTAGCAGTAACCACAGGGCCATTGCATCAATTTCACATGAAAGCAAAGTCATGCTCAAAATTTTACAGCAACCACTTCTATCATATATGGAGCAAGAAATGCCAGGTGTTCAAGCTGGGTTCAAGAAAAGAAGAGATACTAGAGATCATATTGCAAACATACAATGGATAATGGAGCACACCAAATAATTTCAAAGAAAATCAGCCTGTGCTTCTACAACAAAGTCTTTGGTTGTGTAGATCATGAAAAACCATGGATCACTCTTAAAGAAATGAGTATGCCACAATATTTGATTGTCCTAACACATAACCTGTACACTAGACATGAGGGTACAAAGACTTGGAATGGCAAAGATTGGGAATAACTACTGAAGAAACTCAAGGCAGAAATGTTACCACAGTTATGATATGTCTGGTGAGAGCACTAGATATCTCTTGATATCAAATAATTTGGCCTTTACTTGACCTTTCTCTGCCACCCTACTCCACATGTTTGCAGAGGTCCACCGGACAAGCACGTATTAGGCGCGGCCGTTAATGGTTTTGAATTCCAAACCTCATTTAGGCAGGCAACTTAAGCCTCTCTGATACTTCAGGGAAAACCTTCTTGCAAACTGGCCTTGCTCAGTGCGAATCTACACAAAGACGCATGGCCGAGGGCTGAGCCATTCCTTTATGTTGATCCATTTGCATACTGGCCATACTATTGTCATCAAGCGCTAAGCCCATCATGTAAACTTGACCTTTTCCAACACCTTTGTCCAGCTCCAAATTTCCTTTGTTCTCACCAAGCATGGCATGGCCTGTAGGTAAAATCCACCCTATAAAAGGTCCCCATTTTCTAGTCCTCCTCGGAGTAAAAGTCGACTGGATGGCAGTTAACAGCAATAACAATGCCTATTCTGAAAGATGGGTGGAAGAATCTTATTTACCTCACTGGATGAGAGTGCAAACCAAGGGAGCAGGATTAATGAGGTACATATTCATGTGACTCTTTCCAGGGAGCAAGTAAAAGAAGTGCAAAGTATGTTCAAAGAATATAAGGAGGTATTTTCTAACCTCCCAGGCTGAATACAAGGTAAATATAAGTACAGGAGATGCTACACTCATACCCACTTGGTGACAAACGAATATGCAGTATGTGCCTGCCTAGACAGGCAGAATTATAAACTCATTGTTTAAAAACTGAAAAGAAAAGATCAACTGACTTATACTGTTGTTCTGTAAGGTATTCTGTTAATTTATTGTGAGATAAAAAGCCAGTGAAAAAGTATATGGTTAAGTACAGTGATCGGTTTAATGTTTTGGAATGATTTTATAACATTTTGTAAATGTCCAGATACTAATCTCAATGCTCTTAACTGAGGACTCAGTAAAGCAAAGACTTCTGAAGGCAGGGCATGTGAAGGAATTGCATGACAGTTCTGGCTAAGGACAGACAATCACAGCTCAGAGAGCACGATGAAGGGGTGTTGTGGGTTAAAAGAATGTAACAAAAACACAAAGCCTATCTCTTTGAGAGCAGATGGGGTTTTGGGTGTTGACAAAGGGTGTGGATTTTAGAGAGACAGGACAGTTAGCCAGGAGAACTGACTCTGGCATTGAGCGACCTGTGTAGGAACAGAATATTCAAGAGTTAATGTAGTGGATTACTGAGTTTTAACAAACCTACATTTGTTATTGTTTTTTAAAACCTGTTTCTGGCTGTCTCTTCCAAGCCTGATACAAAGTTAGGCCACACCTAGCATAAAGAACCCATACAAGAATATAACCACAGGTCCATGTTTAAGTGGTCACCCTGAGGCCCAAGAACCCAATCTAGGAAGAGATTCATTTGGGGGAATAAGGGCAGGCAAAGTAGTAGGATTCCAAGGGTCAGAACTGTGAGACCAGCCTGGCAAAGAGATCTGCCACACCCGGGTAGGCATGACCGTCTCATCCAAGACAGTTTACAGTGAATGCAAGAGTGTTCATTGCCTGATGACTCCCAACATTCCAGCCAACAGTGATTTCTGTGCATGAATGAATCACAGCCCAACTCATTCTGTGGACCAAAATTTTTAAATAATGCATTAAGTCCAAGTTTGTCAGGGCCAAGGTTCGCATAACAATAAAGACCTGTTACCCTGTATGTTGGGAGTCCCGGGAGGGGCGCCCAAATAACCAAGTAAAAACACAAGATGGGGAAATTAAGCTTGAGCACTCTCTTAAGCTAACGAGAGGCAGGGTAACTCTAGCTAGGATCTTTTACCCTATGTACAGCGTCAGGTCAGAGAGCGGCTAGACAAGGTTTTAAAATAACAAATAGGTAGTCCTGAAAATGGGGACCTTTTATAGGGTGGAGTTTACCTACAGGCCATGCCATGCTCGGTGAGAACAAAGGAAATTTGGAGCTGGACAAAGGAGTTAGAAAAGGTCAGGTTTTACATGATGAGATTAGTGCTTGATAACAATAGTATGGCCAGTATGCAAATGGCCCAATATAAAGGAATAGCTCGGCACTTGGCCGTGCGTCTTTGTAAAGTTGCACTGAGCAAGGCCAGTTTGCAAGGTTTTTCCCTGAAGCATTGGAGAGGTTTAAGTTGCCTGCCTAAATGAGGTTTGGAATGTACAACCATTAATGTCCACACGTAATATGTGCTTGTCCAGTGGACCTCTGCAAACACGTGGAGTAGGGTGGCCAAATTATTTGATATCAAAAGGATATCTAGTGCTCTCACCAGTCATATCATAGCCGTAGTAACAGACCTACCTGGGTGATCCATTTGGACTTTTGAGTTTGGCACAAATTTCTGTCAGGGTTTAACAGTGTCTTGTTTTGGAGGGAGGAACTTGAGTTAAGAGATGTATTAC
This sequence comes from Ctenosaura bakeri, assembly GCA_948474755.1. Taxonomy (NCBI): domain Eukaryota; kingdom Metazoa; phylum Chordata; class Lepidosauria; order Squamata; family Iguanidae; genus Ctenosaura; species Ctenosaura bakeri. The sequence goes on along the minus strand of CAOLHI010001816.1, from coordinate 27,379 downwards.
AGGTCTTCTCTGATACTATGGGTTCCCTAGGTTTTATTTTGGTGGGCAGTGGTGAGTGCAGAGGTGACTCATCAATTGAGCTGAGTCAGGCATTGCCACAGACTTGACTTTTTAAAGAAGTTTCCCCTGTCCCCATTCTTATAGCTGTCAAGAGTTTGGTGGAAGAATTACGTAACTCCAATGGGGCAAGTGGTCCATTTCTGGTGTGACTATATGGCCACAGTGCAGATGATTAATTCATTAGCCTCCAAATCAAGAAGAGTTATGACTTTTGTTTGAATATCACCCTGTGTTCTTTGTGCCATAATATATCACAACATTCCATGTGTCTGGGATCAGTAACAGCCTAGCTGACTCTCTCTCCCACATGCAGTTGGAATGCTACAGACAGCTCATGCTGAAGGCTGCAGCACTACCAGACCCATGCCAGAACATCTTTGAAATGGTATGTTTCATGCTCCTAGCACTAGGAAAAAAATATTGCAGGGCTATACAGAAATTTTCCACTTTCAGGAGAAGTTTCTCTCTGGTCAAGGAATAACCAGCCCTGGTACCCTGTCTTTTACAGTTTTGTGTTTGCTTGAAGGATAAAGGCGTGTCACCACTCTGCCTCAGGGCCAAGCTCTCTGATTTGGATTTTTGGTGCAGACAATACTTGGCAGACAGTACTTCAGACTTTTGTGTCAAAAAGATACTACTGAATGGAATAGGGAGACAAGCAAGGCTTGGGATGACAGGTGCCACTTTAACTCCTGTGGTTCTCAGGGGATTGCAGATGACCTGAGAAAGTACCTGTTCTCCCGCCTACGAAACTGTGCTTTTTGATGCTGCATCTGTCACGGTGATCTCTGGGGCCCTAATTATTAGTGAATCAGTAGTTTTGAGGAGGCACATCTGGCAAGGCTCTGCAGCATACAGATGTTTCCCTCAGAGGTCACTGGGTCACCATCCAATTATCAAAAACAGACCAATGGGGCAAGGGTGTTTATGCTATTGTACATACTTGCAGTAAGCCTGAATTGTGCCATGTCAAAACCTTGAAGGAATACACGTCATTAAGGATCCTATTGCCGGCCCATTATTTTGTCATGCTGTCTTGTTGCTTACAGAATAACAGTTCTGGACCATCACCTTCAAGGTCCTGCATTTTTTGAGTTTCCATGGGTCAGGTTTTGCACCCATTCATTTTGAATTGGAGTGGCATTGACTACTGCTGCCATGGGCATTAGCCTGAAAACATTCAAAGCATTGGTTGCTCGAGGTCTTTGGACTTTCATCATTACGTCAGACTGTTGAAATATTATGGTTGTTTGTTGTGATATCATATGGTTGTTTGTTGTCTTTCAGATCCTAGGTTATGGTAAATCTTCATTTATGATCATAGTTATGTTTGCTGGGCAGAGCACCAGGCACACGCCAGCTCACTTGGATCCTACCTGGGATTGGTAACCTGGCTACTATTGAGTGAGTGGGCAGGAGGGGTGTTTGGTGACATGACATCTTGAATTTGATTTTAGGGGAGTGTTGTGGGCTTCCATGTCATGTGATTACATTGGTGGTAATAACTTGGGACTTTGGAAGGGCAAAGCCTTTATTCTCCAAGCAATTCATGCCTTTAAGGTCATTCATGCTACATGGAGAGTCCATCTTGTTCTCTGCTATCTTACTGAGGCAGATTTGGCCTGGGGAGAGTGAGCCCAGGCATGTCAACACTGCACATCAAAACATTAATAGGAAGATCCACAATGCTTTATCAAAAGGGCCAATTTTTACCTCATTCCGATATAATTTATCCATGTCCTGTCCTCCACAGAGTGGATGGTGTTCATCTGTCATTTGAAGGGAACTAGATTTTCCTTTGAGATCTGCAACAGTGTGTGAGGGCCCTTTTGGCCAGCCTGGTGGGGGATAAGGACTAAACAGAGGCTTGTCTATCTATGGCAGGTGTGGGATGGGTTGCACAAGTCTAGTGAATACTTCAGGTACCCTTTTAGTGAAGGAAGGCTTTCTCAAGCTGCCTTTACATGGTGTAAGACATGAGGGTGGGTGATATGATATCAGACTAAACAGATGTAGCTTTAGAGAGATATAGATTATTTTACAATAATGTATGAATTAAGCCCAAGTTTATATCGTGGCACTTTGCGTTATTTTTGGACAAATTAGAATCTATGGACCACTAAACATTGTGGAGGTCATTTCAAATATACTCTGTGCAGTTTGTATGTTAAAGAAAACTATAAATATAAATGCACACAACATTTCATCTGTTGGTTGCCGTAGTTAAATTGTTTACTAATCAGTACTTCCAACTTTACTTCTAAATCCTCTTGAAAGGCAGTTCACCAGAAGAAAGTGAGAATCCACTAACAGATGGATGTATAGACAGACACACAGAGACAGAATGTTTGATTTTGTCTATACCACTGGTAGGCAGATACTGGACTTATAATTCATTCAAAATAAATGAGAAGTCACTTCACCTGGATTTCTTTGTCTAGTTTCAAATACTTTCTTTCTCTGCCCTTTCACTCTTTGGAACTGACCCATTTCATGCTGAGTTCTTTGTAATATGTAGGATTTTAAAAGAGCTTGATACAGAGAGGTTTGTAGCCATCGGTGGTGCTTATGTCTTATCCAAAAATCTTCATCACTATCATTACCATCATCACTACCACCTGCTGTTCTTGTACATGCATGGCTAGGTATCTCTATTTGAGATGAGGTTCAGGAACTAATTTGACAATTGCCTGCAAAATTTACCAAGCTGAGATAATTATGAAAGAGAGAAACTCATGTGGTTGAATTTAGATGTGCATCATTTGTAATCCATTGAAATGTGGCTTCATTTAGCAGTGTGTTCTTCCTGCCCTTCAAAAAAAAAAAAAAAAACAGGGGAGGGGGGAATCCTGACAATGATCATTTTAAAATGCAAGGCTGAAATGTGTGGACTTTATTCAGCACTTGATTTGTTTCCCTTCTGATTAATTTTTTTAAATTACCAGGTTTTCTTTTTTCCCTTTGTCAAGAACAAAGTCTTCTTACTTAAGGGGTATTTTGCCCTAGGCAAAGAGCTCCCAGTTTGATTTATCTTCTATTCCTGTCTTACTTTTAACAATATATACTTCTTTTCAGAGAAGTGCAAATCTGCATTTGACCCTACAGGGAAAAGTATTCTTTTTTGAGGAAGTGTGTACAAATGTGCTTAATAAGTTGTGTCACTCAGAGTTTCTACTGTAGATTATATTCTTGGCGACTGTGGTTAACTTTCCACTGTCCCCCAGATGCCAGCATTTTAATAAAAACAAGGCATTTTCAACAAAATGTCAGTTGCACGGTGATCAAAGTGCTAGGGGAGCCATTTGGCAACAGCCTGAGCTTTGAATTTCCTCTCCGCTTTCCAAAACATTCACTTAAAAAAGCATTTATTGAAGCTGAACTACCTTTATCAGCCTGATCAGAGCCCCATAAAGAACATGCATGATTCAACTACTTTCCCAAGCTTGGAAAAATATAACTTTGATATATGCTTCACAAGTGCGGCACAATAGTTTTCATGCTCACGTTTGTTAAGATTTAGTGCAGCCATTAAAGAACAGAAGGGCTCTTTGGTGGCAATCCTCAGACATACCAAATATCCCAAAGCACAACCTTCTACAAATCAGAGATTAAGGCACTGACAAAAATTTCCACTTGATTGCAGTTTTTCGCCTTCAACCTTATATCAGGAATGACTATCTTTTCGATCAAATCTCTCCGGGAGGTGAATAGCAAAGGTTTTGTTCCCTCTTGGAGCAAAATATCAACCAAAAGATAAAAAGTGACATTTTATGTGCCTTGTCTAGGAACCAGTCAATTTCACCCCCACAAATAATCTTAAAAAAAAAGAAAAAGAAAAACTGGACTATGTTGGACCAATACATGAGATTTGTGACATATCTCTTGTCAACTATCGATCATGTTAAGACTTTGCTGTTTGTCTGCTCCAATGTACCTAATAATCTTTTATTTGGGTTTGTGCCTTTGAATTCTTATCATAACCTGGCTTGATTTCTCTGGGACCTATTAGATCTCACTTTTGCTGTGTAAATGGGCTATGGAAATGAAACCTGCTGAAGCACTCAGCCTGGGCAAACAGTCTTTGTTTTCTATCAGTTCATGTGTCAAGTGTTTTGCATGCAGATGGAAAGAGTATGTGCTATCAATCTTCATGACTTTCTGATCTATGCTGTTTCACCTCTACCTGATTCCGTGGAAGACTGTAAGCTATGGCTGAACAATCAGGCTGTTCCTCTTGACTGGCATTCCACCTTCTCATCCTGCACTTTGGGGCACTGTTAGTACACAGTGAGGATAGACTTTCGACACTCCAGTGTTCAGTTACTTTAATCGGTTTTGCACCATAGCATCTATTCTTTCAGAGTCAATGAAACAATGTGCTGCAAGATACTGCAGTGAAACAACATGCTGTATTTCTTAACAAGACCTTTCTTAACAAGATATCATTTATGAATGCTGCACATAAATCTTTCTAAACTTCCTGAGCCATCCTGCCAAAGTAAACCTCTCTAGAATCAGAGTATAATATAGGGCTTCTTAAACACACTTATATGGAAATGGATGCATAGGGAACCAGAGCTTAGAACATGTTATATGGCCCTTGCCACAGCCTACTTTTTTTCAGTGCTGGAATGTGAGGATTGCGCGAGCAGCCTCCAGTGAGAGGCTCTCACATCCCTACTGCTTCAGCTCCACACAAGCTGCCTGCTCCTGAGCAGGTAATGCGAGAGCCCCGCCTTTTCCTTGCACAGCGCAGCCTGGGAGTTTCTCAGGCTGCACTGGGGCAGGAAGCACGATTGCCGTGGCTCCGGAGGCTCTGCACGCATGGCAAGTGTGTGTAAGGGCCTGGAGCAATGTGCAATTGTGCACCATTTTCATCTGAAAACCAAAAATGAAAAAGTGTGTGAGTGGCGCCTGCCCTACCCTGGAGCATCGTGCGATTGTGAGTGCTTTGTGCAGATCACTCCTCACAATTGTGTGACGCTCCAGGCATCCTTTTGCATGGCAAATGCTGTGTGAAAAGGGCCATAGTTAGGAACTAACTTAGCTGTGTGCAAAGATATGGAAATGATCTATTTTGATAGGCATGATTCAGGTCTGAATTGTATGAGCTTACCAAATTCACACCTATAAGCAAATTTGTACACTGGAGAATCCATTTTTTTCATAATTTTATGTTCTGATTCACCACTAGAAATGTGTATACACCAACTACATCTGTTGCAGGGAAATTGACACACAAGATATTATATTGGGGAAATGTTTGCAGAAAGTTAAAAGCCTATAAAATGTATCTAGGAAGGAAAAAATGCAAACAAATTCTTACATAATTTTTGTTTGTTTGTGTGTGGGGGTGTGTGAAGCTGGAAAATCCCCATGTGCTGCTGGGACGTATTCCAGCCTGTTATGAATTTTAGCTGTTAATTCATCTTCGCTGCCACCACCCACTGAATTATGAATTATCTGGACACTTGGACAGTACAGTGGGACCCTGTCCAACCATGTACATCCCTAAGCTTAAGGATCTTCCTTTTCCCCCAGTCTACCTAGCTTGGCACGGGAAGGAGAGAACAGGGTCTTTTACAGAAAGTATTTATTAAAGATATGCAAATAAACAAGGCAAATTACCACACATGGGAAGCCCCCTCCTCCCAGGCATGCTTAGTTACGAGTAGTTACAAAAGAACAGATATAAAAGCACAGATACATTCTTTAGATCAGCCAGCCTCCAAAATAACAGAAAAGTCCCTAACGCGACTAACTACTTTAGTCTAGTACTCACAGATGGTTCTCAGGCTTAGATGTTCTAAAGGAAGAGGCCAGGAGGTGAGGCCTATGGCCTGCAGCCTGCTACTGGCTCAGAGCCCCCCTCCAGAAGGTTCCTGGGTTGTTCTTCTTTGTTATCCCTTTATTCTCTCTCTCGGCCACATGGCCTTGCAAGAAGTTTTATAACTTCTCCTTGAAAGCATCTGGAAGCATCCTGAAGATGCTCACCTCTTTCCTTTTTGATTGGTCAAGTCTCACCCTGTGACCTATGATGCTGACCCAAATGACCTATGATGCTGACCCATACTAAAATGTAATCTAATCCCAACACCTTATTAACCCTTGGTTTACATGAAGAGGGAAGTGTCCCCCTTTTAGCTAAGTCTAGATAATGGGAAGCCCCATTATCACAGGGGGTGATTTTTAACTTTTTCACAAAGACTGAAACCATTTCCCATAAACTGTGTTTCTTTGCATGTAGTTCTGCAGATTCTTACGGGATTGGCATAGCCATGTGGTCAGAGAAGTGTCAATTCTGAACAGGTTTCTAAAAAATAATTTTAAATAAATATTTTTTTCTTAAAATATTAATATGCTTTTATTTAAATATAGGGATAGATGAGAATAAGTGCACAATTATTTGAATAACAAAATGGTTGGTTAAAAATGTTTTTCTATCAATTAAAAAAATTGGAAAAAAATGACAAAAATAGTATTGTATCAACAGCAAAGGGGCCTAAATACCCAAAAGACATTAGATCCCACCTTGGAAACTAAACAGTGACAGCTGTCTTTATTACTTGAATGGGACACACTCAATGAATACCCAGTGCTATAGGCTATGTTTCAGAGGAAGGAGCTGGAAAAACCACCTCTGAATATTTCCTGCGTAAGAAAACTATGAAATTCATGGAGTCATCATAAGTCGACAACTTTGAAGGCAGATAAGCAAACACACACCAGTAGAAAGGCAGCATAAACAAAGGTTTTAAATTTTTGCTAAAACACTTTTCACTTAATTTTCAAATATATTTCTAAAAAAAAAAAAAAAAATTAAAAAAAGAACCAAAATCAGAAACTCACCCCAAAGGCAATAGTGCAACAAGCATTCTTTATAATAAACACACTGATTGAATGGCACTGATTGGAGGGACTATTCAGAGTACAGCATAGGAAGCTGCCATCACACACAAGCTTATGTTGTAACAAATGTGCTGATTTTGTATAATAAGAGTACACAAGAGTAAAGATAATTTTGTTGTATGAAAAGTTTTCCTCCACCCCTCCTGCAAGAACTTTACTTCCTGACTAATATCTGGCATCTGCTTGTTGCTTAAAACTTAACTCCTAACTGTTGCTGTCTTCCCCTTAGCTTCTAAAACATTTTATTCCACTGTTGAGATCTGTCTTTAATCTTCTGACACTTTAACCCTGAGGATGAGTATTTTTCTCTCTACCAAAGGAGGGGTGGAGGGAGGAGGAGACTTTTTACCTCTTACAAAATGAAAATAATTCAGTAACACTACTGTCAAACTTAAGGAGTGTAGTGGACCTATGCAAATAGATTTTCTAAAGTAGGAAATAAGACCTTGAGGTTTCTCTGTATGATTTATAACTAATAGGTAGTGGGCTTTTGTAGAAGCAGAAAAGAATTGTAATGTGTGTGTTCCTGGAGAGCCCTCCTTTCACAAGATAAGAGTGTATGCTGTCAGCCAATCCAGTTCCTTTTTTAAAAAGTATTTCCCAATCCAACACTCTGCAGACCATCCCCAGCCAGCATGATCAACACTGAATATAGACAGAGATTGTAGCTCAACAACAGCTGAAGAACAGTAGATTTAGAAAGTGACAGGTGGGCAACTGTGAGGAGAAGGGGTCACATTTCTGCATTTTTCCCATGCCCTGGTTTCAGTTCCAGGAATTGGAGGGCTGCACATTAAACCATGAAGCATGAAACCATTAAGAATTATTGGAGTTACTGGAGTGGGGAAACCTAAAGAAAAAGAACCTAAAGAAAAGAAAATTAGTTCTCTCTGGAAAGTGTGTGAGAAGAGAGGGAGAGAGATGTATCTGTTTGTCAGACATAAGGATTTCTTGTTCTCTTGAATTAGGTAATGCAATTTAACTATGGATTTAGAAGGGTTCCTTATAGTGGACTTTATTTACAGCTTCCAGGCTGTGTGCAATAACTGCTACCCAGCAAGATTTCTGCAGACAAATCCAGGTGATTTGTGGGTTGAATGGAAATTTGGGAGACTGTGTCTGTATTGGATTCGATAGAAAATAAGCAGTGTTGTCGCTGGATTTGATAGTTTTAAGAAAGTGTGTGCTTGTGTGTGTGTGTGTGTGTATGTGTGTGTGTAGGAAAACTGTTTCAACTTTTGTAATTGTGTTTGCAATAATCATTAATAAGTGCCTATTTTGTATGTGGTATGCCACCAAAGGGCCAGCTCCTGCTCTGACCATTCATCCCCTATACATTAGGTAAATATGGTATAATGTTTTTTTAATACAATACAATGTCCTTATAAAATAGGAGGAAAAATGCTAAGACATTGCTGGACTAGAACTTTGATGATTCCTAGTCATTGGATATGATGTCTGAGACTGCTGACCAGAACCAATGGGAGGTGGAATCCTGTCCTGCAACATCTGGGGGATTGTAGGTTTCTCATTTTGGTTATAAACCAAAACTAATTAAACAGAAAAGCATGATATGTGCAGCAGTTATATTCATTATTTCAGAAGAACTTGGAAAATTTACTTTTGGACTGCTGCCCATGGAGTGTTGCAGCTGGCCTGTATAGTGGCTCTAGGATTCTGGGAACTATAGTCAAAAAAAGTAACTTTCTCAGACTTTTTTTTTCTTTTGATACAAGTTTCTGTTAATTGTTGATCCTCTCCAGCACTCTAACACCACATTAATTTGGACAGGAGTTGCTGATGCAACAGCTGTATTTTTTCTTTTAAAAAAAGAATGCTGATTTATTTCTGGATCTGGAACTCACTCTCTTTCTCTCTCTATCACACACATGAACACACGAACATGAGCCACAGATTTCCTGCTATCTTCTATAGTCATGTGCTGAGTGGAGTTGGATGCACCTTGATTCCATTTGGAAATAAATGGGCATTGTCTAATATAAATATGGTCTTCTTCCATGACATCCATCTCCCCTAACAGCCAATCCTAATGGTAAATATTGTTGGATGTCTTTGATTTGCAGATGTTCAATACAGCATTTGTTCTATACTGAATGTTTTATACCGAATGTTCTATACTGAATGATCCATGGTGAGAATAAACTTCATAAAAAAGATGTTTACATTCAGAAAAATGAAGGCTGCTGCTGTCACTTTATTGACATGCCCTGATTTGGAAACTGGGGACAGATTGGCAAATATAAATGGTTTGATTCAGGCACAATAGTTTCAAACCAAGAAATCAGAGGTGGTGAGGACCATGTGCCCTTAGAGGGGGGCGGGGAATGGTCAAACACCCCATAATGGTGGTTGTCAGGGCCACCATACCAGACATGAAATAAGTGGAATAATAAGTGGAAAGTGGAATAATAGCACTATAACAATGTTGTGTGGAAATGGCCTTATATATAGCAAGGACAAGAAGAAAATTGAGGTGGAGTTTTGAGAAACTAAGCAAAATTGAAACTGAGGCCATTTCTGCACTACCCTGTTATAGTGCTATTGTTCATTTTCAACATTCTATGGAATCCATGGGTTTGCTGTTTAGGGAGGGGCATTTAGAATTCTCAGCAGGAGAGCTCTTTGGCCTCAGTAAACTACAAACCTCAAAATTCCACAGGATGTTGAAAGTGGAATAATAGCACTATAACAGTGTAGTGCAGAAATGCCTGAGTCATTTTCATTGCCCCATTTTAAATGTAGTTTCCTGGTTCAGGTTTTGTAGTTTGTTAAACTCAATAGAATCATATTTGATGGGGGATGAATGAATATGACTATTTATCAATTTGCTTATGTAATAACCATTTGAAAGCCAGTCTGTAATCTTGTAAGTGGTGAATAGAAATCTTTGCTGTGGCAATTTTAATAGTGAAGAAATCCTTCTTCTCTGCCTCAGTTGCATCTGCACAATGTTGTCCAGTGGAGCTGTACTGAGTGGTCAGGAACTTTTACACAAGAGCAGAGCACTTGGCAGTCCATTGTAAAGAGTTTGCAGTGTACTTTGAAGATAAAATTGCCTGGATCACTCTGACTTGGGTGGTATAGTTGATACAGGTCCCATAGATGTAACCTGGGACAGTGCTTGTCCAGCACAGATACATTTCAGACTGAGTAAGGAGAGTAGTGAATGCTTCACTGCAGCAAGGCAAGTTTCCACTTTGCTTAAAAGAGATCCTAGTGAGACCATTATTGAAAAAGTCCTCCAGAGTTTTGGGGTTCAGTCTCATGCTGATGCAACACAAATCTATCTCTCCTTTCCATCCAATTCCAAGGAAGCTATTTCTTTACTAAACCAGTGTCTGCTATGAGTAATTGAGTGGAGGAGGGTGAACAAATAGAAACTTAATCCAGACAAGACAGAGGTGCTCCTGGTCAGTCAGAAGGCTGATCAGGAAATAGGGATTCAATCTGTGTTAGATGAGATTATAGTCCCCTTGAAATCTCAGGTTTGCAGATTGGGTGTGTTCCTGGACTATGAGCTGGGAACACAAGGTTTTGACTGTGGCCAGGAGTGCATTTGCACAGTTAAAACTAGTATAGCAGCTGTGCTCATACCTTGAGAGGTCAGATCTGGCTACAGCGACACATGCCTTTTGGACTACGGTAACACGCTGCCTCTAGAAACTGCTTGGAAATTTCAATTGGTTCAAAATGCTGTTGCCAGACTGGTGGTTGGGGCTGGCTAGAGGGATCATGTGAGTTGCCTGTTAAAACAACTGCATTATCAGTCTGTTTCCAGGCACAATTCAAAATGCTGGTTTTGACTTTTAAAATCATTAAAAGGCTTGGGTCTAGACTAGCTAAATACTGCTATATCTCCTTATATAAGCCAAGCAGAGTTTTAAGATCGGGGGGGGGGCTTTCCTTCTTTCTGCAACACATCTTTTCATGGAGCTGGGGTGTGGGGATCGCTCAAGCAGCCTCCAGTGAGAGGCTCTCATGTCCCGGTTCCTTCAACTCCACAGCTGCCGGCTGCTAGCGCGAGATCCTTGCCTCTTCCTTCTGCAATGCAGCCTGTGACCCAGGCTGTCCTGGGGAAGGAAGCATGAGCACCGCAGCCCTGGAGCTCCGCACGCATGGCAAGTGCGCACGGGGCCCTGGAGTGATGCGCAATTGTGTACCATTTTTGGCTCAAAGCTGAAAATGAAAAAATGCTCGAGTGGCACCTGCCAGAGTGTCACATTACTGTGAGTGTGTCATGTGGACCACTCCTCACATTTGCGCAACGCTCAAGGGGCTCTTTTGCATGGCAAATGCTGTGCGAAAAGGGCCTTTCTCTCAGTCCTACCACCTTTTGAAGAGTAGTTTGTGAAGACTCAGAACTGACAGTCTCCTCTGTGGCAGCTCCCAGGATACGGAACTCCCTTCCCTGGGAGATCTAGTTGGCCCCCTTCTCCCTCTCCTTCCACCTCCAAGTGAAGATGCTTTTATTGTGGCAAGCTTTTGGATCTTGAATTTTAACTATGGGGCTGTAGTGTGTGTGAAAAGTGGTGGACTGTATTTTTTTTTAATTTGTATTTCTAAGCCTTTTTAAATACTATGTTTTAAATACGTTTTAAGGGTTTTTAACTGTTTGAGCATGTTTTAATAACTGGGGCATTTAATTTCTCTTTAACTTTTGTAAATTACATGTTTTAGTAGTATCTTTGTAAAGTGTTGTAAGCCACCTTGGATTCCATTGGGGAAAAGGAAGGATATAATTTCAGTAAGTAAGTAAGTAAGTAAGTAAATATTTTTCCCCAAACTAGTACACCTGAGGACCTAGTGTGGTGCAGTGATTTAAGTATTAAACTAGGGCTCAGGAGACCAGAATTGAAATCCCCACTTGGCCATGGAAATCCACTAGGTAGCCTTAGGCAAGTTATACTCTCTCAGCCTCAGAGGACGGCAAAAGTAAACCTTCTCCGAACAAATCTTGCTGAGAAAACACTGTGATAAATTTGCTTTAGGGTTACCATAAGTTAGAAACAATTTGAAGGCACATACAAACAACTAGCATTAGATGAATGTGAGTCTAATAAATTGTTTATGTAAGATGCAAGCATAGCACAGTGCTTTCCTGTATAGGGTTCCATGTAGCCTGATGCTTCATTTAAGCTTTTGTATTAATGTGCATGTTACTTTGGTTAAGCTACACGTGTGTAATCCTATGTTTCTCTCTTGGCTATGACTTGCCGGTGTGAATCATTTTCCTGTCCCCCAACGTGGTCCACATAGAAGTGGAAATAGCTTGAAATCCACATCTCTTTTCAGTTTTAGGGCTTAGGATGCTTTATACAATTACATTTTTGTCCAAAAAATGATAGGAAGGATTGGAGAGGGAAGTTGAAGAAGAATCTGGAGAAGAAGATTTAGACAGTTGCCTCAAGCTAATTGGACACATTTTGTCCACTCCTGCTCTGTTGTTATATACATTTGGACTTAACGTATCAATGAAATCATCCATGCTTGGACAAAAGGGTCCATAAAAGCAGAAGTGCCCTTATAAAATGAGGATGGACATATGACATTATTGGATGAAAACTCCAATAAACCCTTGTCATTGGACATGAGGAGTGGGGATTTGGGGTGCAACTGCAGAGAGCTGGCATCCACCAATATCTGCTGGCTCTCTGTTCCCCACTGTGGTTATGAAACTTTAGCAAGACATGTGTAACAGTATATAGGTAAGTGTTGTTTTTTTTCTGTGGCCCATATCACATATTAATTTCCTCTTAGACCAAATTCATACCTACAGTGGTGTTGTTACCCTGTATTGTGAGAGTTCTGGGAGGGATGCCCAAATAACCAAGCAAAACACAAGATGGGGAAATTAACTCGAGCACTCTCTTAAGCTAACGAGAGGCAGGGTAACTTAGCTGGGATCTTTTAACCCTATGTATACAGCGTCAGGTCAGAAGAGCAGTCAGACAAGTTTAAAAGTAACCAAGATAATATCTTTATTAAAGGACAAACAATGAATAAGACACCACATGCACATGACTAACTAGAATAGAAATGGGAGTTCTCAGAGGGAAATGGGTGATACGACACCTTATCTCGTTTTCCTGGAGAAAAGTGGAGGATTGCAGTTCGCTGAGGGGGCGACTCGCTGGACAAACCGACAGCAAGGTGGGATAGCAGTCTGGAGTGTTCCAAGAAGAGAGGCAGACTCAGTTATTGGAAACTGAGGGGACAACTTCACTGGACAGAGCGGCAGCAAGACTAGATGGAAGTCCAGGGTGATCCGAGCAGTCTGAGCAAGTGATCTGAGGGGCACTCAGAATCGGGGGTTTTTATAGGGTAGATTGTGCCTACAGGCCATGCTCAGTGAGAACAAAGAGAATTTGGAGTGGGACAAAAGTGTTGGAAAAGGTCAGGTTTTACATGATGAGCTTAGCGCTAGACGACAATAGTATAGTCAGTATACAAATGGCTCAGCATAAAGAAAGTGCTCTCGGCCGAGCGTCTTTGTGTAAAGTCACGCTTAAGCAAGGTGTGTCTGCAAGAAAAATGGTCCCTGAAGCAATGGAGAGGCATTAATCTGCCCACCTAAATGGGGATTCGAATGTCCCACCATTAACGGCTGCGCCTGTTTACGTGCTTGTCCGGTGGCCCTTGCAAACACATGGAGCAGGGTGGCAGAGAAAGGTCAAGTGAAGGCCAAATAAGTTTGATATCAAGAGATATGTAGTGCTATCACCAGGCATGTCAGAACTGTGGTAACAGTGTAGGAGCTAATTCATTGTGGCATAATCTTATGCTGTTTTGGAAAATGATACAATGATTATCATGGATGTTTGTATAGTATATGGAGGGGGAGGCATCTCTCCAGAAGTTGTTTGACTGCAATTCTGAGAAGCTCTAACTAACTTAGCCAGTGGTGAGGAAGGATGGGAGCTGTAGTCCAAAAGCATCTGGAGGACCACGCTATAGTTTGGAAGAAACCATATGATTGGACTTGCCTATCTGCTTTCTCCATACTTCTGTTCCCAGAAGACATAGCAGAATACCAACTGCAAGCAGTTTATGCTTCTGAAGGCAAATGTGATTTGGTCCAGATAACTAGCTTACTAGGCACTTACATGTCCACTGTGATAAATGGTTGCTTCATGAATGATCATCTGTATTCACCCAGTGTCCTGTAAATATGTGGCTTTGAGAAATCTTTGTCAAAACACCAGTGCAGGGGTATGCTCTAAATCTGCAAACTGTCCACACATTTTCTTTATTCACCACTGATAGTGTCACTTTGATTACTTCATTCCTCTACACTGTTTCTTCCACTGTCTTTCACCACCATATCAAATTTATTTTATTTAAGCTTCTTCTACTTATCTTTGTCTTGAGTTTCCTTTGTTCTGTTCTACCTCTCTTTGTACATGCTTTCCCTATCTCCAGATTCTCTTATTGCGGTGACCCCAATTTTCTATGTAGGGAGCATTTTCTTGGCTTCCCAAATCAATATAACATAGAATGGCTGCTCCTTTGACATCAACCCCACTACAATCTTCAGCTTGCCAGTATATTAATCAGCCCTTGCAACCTGTGCATTTAGCAACACATTGGCAAGTGTGTAGCTACGGTTAGGGGTGAAATTAAGTCATTCCCATTCAAATGAGAATTCTTCACCCCAATGAAATTTTCTTTCAATTCTCAAATTTCTGCTGCTGTAGTACCTTAAAACTTCACTTTAACATTTAGAAATACATTGAAAGAAAAGGGGAAAATAAAGATACCTTGGTGTGTATAATTTTCTATGTCTTGCTTTCTGCAATGTTAGAAATTTGGGGAATTAATGAAAATTTCATTTAGGAAGGGCAGAATTCTTATTTGGGGTGACAATGTCCTCATTTTGCCCTCCCTCAGCTGCAAAACTGTGCTTTGGTTGGAAGGAATCAGCAAGGTAATCATATTTTGTTTGGTATCATGCAAATCAAGCTGGAGTTAAAGACACATGGACAGATCAGATTCGGTTTTGTTACTGTTGTTGTCCAGTTGGCAATCTTCAAAAGAAGTCCCCCCAGCCCAGCCCAGCCCAGCCCAGCCCAGCCCAACATCTTTCCACTTCTCTCCAGGTCACAAGATAAGTGTGTATTAGTGATGGAATGAGAATCCATCAATTTGCTGATTGAGATCATAGGTGGAGTTCCTGGCCTTCAAAAACTTTTGTGGGAATTAAAACAGCATGTTGAAAATTTTGGTCATGGCACAATGGAAACTACTCAGTTTTTGAAAATGGTTCAAGAGTTTGAGAAAGTGTTCATGTTTTCGGTAAAAAAACTATGTTCAAAGTCTTTCTTACTGTACCCCAAAACTTCAGCTGAGGGGAAAAAAAAGACTTTTTTTCTGGTTCGCAGTTGGGAAAAATGCAAAACCAGATTATATGGTGAACGGTTCAACATCATGGCTTCAACCTTTGCTGGTCTGAATGCTGTGCAATTGAAATGTTATATGTCAGGAAAAGGAACTCTGGCTGATAAAAACTACAGCCTTTGAAGATTTGAATGTTGTACAGTTTTCTTTTTTTGTTTCAAAATATGTGCAGTTTTCAGTTTCTGAGCTGAAAACTGCCCATATTCCTGAAAACAGTGCAGCTTTCTAGGCAAGCTAGTTTCCCAACATTGCATAGGGCAGGGGATGCATTTCCTGAGAGTGCCAACGCTATGGCCCTTTTTGCATGTTACTCGTTTGCGCAGCTGGGAGGGTGTCTCACGTGAAAAGCCTCAGCAGGAACGCTGCCGCTTCCCTGCTCCTTCGTCCCGCAGCTCGCTTCCTGGTTGCGCAGCTGTTGCACTAGCGCCCCACCCCTTCCTTCTGCAGTGCAGCCTGGGAGCTGTAGGCTGCGCTGGGGGAGGAAGCGTGACAGGCCTGGCTCGTCCGACGCACCGCAAGGCAGGTAAGTGTGCGAGGGCCCTGGGAGCATTGCGCGACCACGCAGTATTTTCGGCTCCCAGCCAAAAATAAAAAAAATTCACGTGCGGCCCACTTTAGGCTCATGAGCATTGCATGAATGGAAGTGCATCATATGGACCGACGCTCCCATTTATGCAACGCTCAAGGGGTCCTCTTGCAACAGAAACTGCATGCGAAAAGGCCCTATGACATGAAAAAACTGTTCCATTCCTTTCAACATCTGTTAGGAATCTGCAAAATCAAGATTTGCCACCGCTAGAAGTCAGTAGCATCTAGTAGTTTAAGCATTGGATTATGGCTCTGGGGATGAAGGTTCAAATTCCTGATTGGTCATGGAAATCCACTAGGTGACCTTGGGCAGGCCACACTCTCTCACCCTCAAAGGCAAACCTCCTCTGAACAAATCTTGCCAAGAAAACTCTGCCTTAGGGTCACCATAAGTTGGAAACAACTTGAAGGCGCACAACAAAAAAGTGTGCATGCATCCAGCTGATGGAGGTGGGTTGAGTGTGTCCAGGATCCCAAAACTGTGCTTAAGACCTGCAGACTGTGCATGAAGTTCTGGTGTCACAAGCTGTGAACCTCCTTGTGGTGGATGTAGTGTGTTGTAAGAATTCAGTCACATAACTGCTTGCAGGACCTTCTCCTGATTAAAAAGAGTTTTCTCTTGTTCCAAAGCAAGGGAATGATTTGCCAAGCAGAGTAAGAATAATAGATATATGACCTAGGAAAAAGAGAGATTTTTGTTTACTGAATGATGATTAGGCTCAGTGGGTGCTGAGCTGAAATCAAATTTCTGTTAAATAGGCCCCCAAGAAATCAATTGTAACCAGCAGCTAATGACGAGCTTGAAAACAGCTTGAGGCAAAGCCAAGGGCAGTTGAAACTCTGACAAATTAGTTGTTAACTGTGCTAATGACTGATTTTGGGGGGATTATTACTGTTATAAACAGTAATCAATCCAGGTTTGCCACTGTGTCTTGGAAGACTTTTGCAGCCAAAAATATGCAGCTTTGCACTTCAAATTCTAGTTAATATGATAATCTGAATATTACACACTGCTCAATTCCCCTCTTAACTTCCCCAAACACAGGTTGTATGGAAATTAGGCATAAAGAACTATCATTATTAATTCACAATATAATGTTGTGTTAACAGGTCCCAAAGCCCAGAGACTTGCCAATATGATGCTGTAATGTATAAGATGCTGTCTTCAGCCCATTTACTTCATAAAACAGACTTATTCAACTCATAAAGGTCTGCTTGGAATATGTGGATTGAAGATTATTGACACAGGAAAATAATATTAGTTATAAGGGACAGCTTTCTGGAGAAGATCCAGTGCCATATTCTAGTTTCATTTCATGCAGTTGTTTTGTTCTATCTGCTGTAAAGTCTGCATTATAAGTCAATTCATCCTTCTCACATTATCTTTGTAGCATGGCTGGAAAGAAGAGTCAATATTATTTTTAAAATGTTCAAAATGTGGGTTTCTCAAGTGTTAAGAAACACTGGCCATTTCTGCACTAGACTGTAACAATGCTGTTATTCCACTTTCATCATCCTATGGAATCGTGGAGTTTGCAGTTTAGGCAGGGGCCTTTGAGGCCATTTCTGCACTAGACTGTTATAGCAGTCTAGTGCAGAAATGGCTGCTGACACTGACTGTAGTAGGACAAGAACCTTCACAGTTTGGGATTTATTCTGTACCAAAAATACATGTTGTTATTTTTCTGCACAGAAAACCACATTTTCTGTGCAGAAAGTAACATTGTGAATAGTTTTTGAAAACTGCACATTTTGCAGCAACTTTCTTGTAGTGAATACAGAAAGGATGACATTATTTTTTCTTTCCTGTGGGAATGAAATTACTAAAGATTTACATCCCTACTTTGCACTGGATGTTACTGAAATGCACCTATAATCACAGAATCATAATGCTGGAAGAGACCACAAACACCAGCAAGACCAATTTCTTCTGAGGTAGAATTTGTAAGCTGCTAAATATTCCAGTTGGAGGGCTAGTTGGCAAAGCAGAGCTGAGAGGACCAGCTTTTTTAAAAACAAAACAAAAAACAAAACAAATTTATAGCACAGAGGGAACACCTCAGAGTCACTTTGAGTCCCATTTAGGAGAAAAGCAATAGATGAAATCCTTAAACAAACAACCAGACAGTACTGTAGACACAGAATATGAGACGCATGAAGCGAGACTTTGGCAGCATACTTAGCTAATGCAAGAACTAGATTTTACACAATTCTCAACTGCTTTTTTAGAGATTGTGACCGCTACCTGGGCTCAAGCAGTAGGGGAGGGTGAGGTACATTTTACCAGGTCCCAAAGATTGTTTCAGACTGCAATCCAATTATGAGGACAGGCTGAACAGAAGCTCTTGCTGGAAGATAGTTAAGAAAACTTATTGCCCTGTATTAATGGCCCTTTCCGCATGTGGCGAGGGAAACGCTCCCTGCTGCTACTCACCGGCTTTTTGGTGGGTCCGGGCAAGTCCATCAGGAGGAGCAGTGTGAGCTCGTCGCTCCACACTGCTCCGGCATCCAAAATGGTGGCTTCCAGTTGGGGGAGGCTCTCCACCAACCGGAGAAGCTCACCAGCCAAAAGCCCACCCTCGGCAGATCTGCAGGCATGCACTAGTGCGTGCCTGCAAATCTGCACTGGAGTGCAAGGATGGCGCGACACAGGGTCGTGCGCTCCGTACTGGGCAACCAGTTCCGTACTGGGCAACCAGTTCCGGTCTCTCCGGAGCGGACTGAGGTGCGGAACTACGAAAAGTAGTCCACTCCAGTCCACTCCACAGTGCAGAAGACCTCCGTTGGAGGTTGCTCTGCACCATTTTAATAGGCGCGTGCGGAAAGGGCCAATGTCCTATTGCTCAGGTTTTGTGGTATTTATCAGAGCCTCTAAGAGGTAAAAAAAAGAAAAAGAAAAACAGAATTAGAAAAAAACAAATGAGATTTTGTTTCTTCTTTGGATCCAGCTGTTTTTTCACTCAACTAAAATTTACGTTCGCCTCTTGATAATTTTGCCCTTTTATCAACTTGTACAGTCTCTTCCAGGAAATCTTAGCCTTGCTTTACTCCTTTTATTTGGTTTCTTTGTTCCTGCTCTCACACAGCTGAATATTTGTGGAGGAAGACTAGGGAATGAGCAGATGACATTCATTGTAAATTCATGCTTTCTTCTTTTCCTTACGCTGTCTCTTTGAAATACTATACTTCTCTGATTCATGCTAATGCATGATACCTGCAGCGTCTCTTTCATACCTTTAATTCTCTTTTTAAACCCTCCCCTCAACCTTCTCTTTAATCATTCTCTGCTGATGATTTTGCAACTTTCTTTAAAAATAAAATTGAAAATATCTATTTGGATCATGCTGCTCCTGAACTTTTCTCATTACCAGCATATCAAATGCCTATTTTCCTTCTACATCTTCTACTTTCCCTCTGTCTCATTAGAAGAATTATCCAAAATGGTGATGTCTTCAAATCCTTATACCTAGTCTCTTAATTCTGTACCTCCTTGCTTCTTAATTAACAGTGGCCCCCGCTATTCTCCCTTTTCTTCTCCATATTATTAATCTTCCCTTTTCTGCTGGTTCATTTCCTTCTATGGTTTTTCCAGTCCTAAAAAACCTTCACTTGATGCATGTTCTCTTTCTAATTACTGCTCTGTTTCATTGTTGCCTTTCCTCTGGAAAGTTTTGGAACGTGTTGTTTATGTATGTTGCCTTGACTTTCTTTCTTGTACCTTTGTAATGGATCCTTTTTAAAACAGATTTTATCCTTTGCACTCTACAAAGAGAGTTCTTACCAAAATCACAGATGATCTTTTTTAGGTGAAGTCAAAAGGCCTGTATTCAGTCCTTATTCTTCTTGACTTTGCTGCAGCTTTTGACATAGTTGATTTTTTAAAAAAAATTCTCTTCATGACCTAGGGATTACTGATTCAGTCCATAGCTGGTTCACATCTCATCTCTGGTCATTTAGTGTACTATCAGAAGATCATTTATCTTCTTCTTTTCCCCTTTTGGCTGGGGTCCTACAGAGTGCTGTTCTGAACCCTTTGTTGCTTTAGGTACTGTTATCAGTTCATATGATTTTCGATATCATCTTTAAGCTGATGATACTCAGCTATATTTTTCTATTTCAGAACTCTCTTTTGACATTGAATGTCATATTACAGCTTGTGTTTCTGCTATCTCATCATGTATGCTACATCGTCACTTAAAACTTATCATGGCAAAGAGAGAACTACTTGTTTTACCTCCAGAACTTTATTTACAACATACATTCTTTATCACTGATAATAAAGTTCCCATTTATCTTCTGAAGAAAGTATGTAGCCTTGGTGTTAGTTTTTGACTCTTCATCTTTTGTTCCTCACACTGAGGCCATAGCAAAGTTATGTTGATTTTTTTCTTTATAATTGTCAAAATCATACTTTTTCTTTCTGCTTCCTCTGCTAAGACCTTAATTCATGTGTTGGTCATTTCTCATCTTGATTATTGTAATCATCTTCTGACTGGATTTCCATTATCTCACCTTAGTCTTCTGGTTTTTGTTCAACATTCTACTGCTAAGATTTTCCTTTTGGTCCATCATTTTGATCATGTTATTCCATTTTTGATAGCTCTTCTTTGCTTATCCATCCCTTCTAATATTCAGTATACGGTCCTTGTTTTGACATTCAAAGCCCTACACAAGCTAGCTTCTCATTATCTTTCTGTCCTTATTTCTTTTAACTGGACTGCTCAAGATCTGTGTTCCATTAACTCTAGGCTCCTCATGCCAACCAATAGGTTCATTTTACCCTTCCTCACTCACTGCTCCTTGCTCTTGGAATTGCCTCCCTGAACATTTATGGACTGATCCTTCCCTTATATGTAGTTATAGTTATATCAGTCATAATATCGTTTAAAACACTTTTTCTTTTCAAAAGCTTTTGGAGTTTAGTTGAATTTTGTTTTTTAATTTTATATCGGTTGATTACATGCACTTGTCAATTTGTTTTATATTACATTGGAATTTTGGTATTTTACCTAGATAATTTGTTTTAGAATTGAATGGCAGGACCCACTGTTTCTGATTGTTTTACCTGTAAACTGTCGTGTACATAAATGATGCAAAATAAATAAATAAAGATGATGATAATTCTAAATCAGGGTAACAAATTTACCTTGAGAGCTGCCTACACTGGACCTCCAAGTTATACACATTCCCCACTCTCCTTGCTGCTTCCATTTTTATTTTATTTTAAAAACTTTAACATTCCCTTCACATACTTTGGAAAAATGACAGACAATATTGTTTTGATATGAGCAAGTCTACTTCAGATTCAAATTGGGGTGATTCAGTCTCATTCAAACTGGATCCAGATTGACCCAAACTATTTCAACTATTCCAACAACTTGATTTGGGATTTAGTTCAAGTGATTACACAGTCCTAATTTAAGTGCTTCCCGATGTAAAAAGGAAGTGCCTTGAATATATTTAATAAACTTTGTGAGCAGTGAGCATGAGGGAAGTATTATATTTTACACCAGGTATCAGAAATGGTGCCGCTCTAACCTCTGTCTCTGAAGTTTATTCTCTCTTTCTATGAGGAATATATGACTGTTAGTGTTTCTATAATTCTCCCCAATCAGATATTGGGGAGATTTTAGCAATACGGGAGAAGCAGATTTCTCATGCTGGCCTATATTCCTCAGAAAGGATCTGTATGCAAGATACTTTGACTACTACCAAGTATCTCAGTGTGCGCCACATGTTCTAAGCAGTGAAGATAATTCCATCTACCCAATCTACAGGATGTTGAATTTGCTGCTCAGGCCAAAGGCGCAGAGTTCCACATGGCTTCTCTGGTGATCCACAGCCACTTCTGCCTTCCCAGCTGCCCCAGCAGTGGTGTTGGAAATCCCCAGCTGCCAGTAGCCAGTTAGTTTAAACTGCAAAGTTTGAACTCATTGTCTGTCTCTGCCCAGGCCAGAACTGACTGCAGTCTTCCCTCTGGTTTAGGCAGGGGGTATTTAACAGAACTCCCTTTGACCGAAGCTCACTTTGCTTTGGAGTGTCTTCTCAATATTAGGTGGGGTCTGCCTAGTGTTGTGAGGCATTTTGTCACAACTTTGGACAGTTGGCATGGGTCTGAGATCCGGGATTGCTATGACTGAGGCCTCTCAGCCATGGTGACTTCAGGAGTTAGAAGTGTGCAGGGCAGGAAGTGGGTGTTAGGGCACCCCTTGGTGGTCTGGTGAATGCTATGCTGGACATCAATGGTTTTGGCAGAATGGGGTCATTCGTCAACAGATGGGTTGGCTGATGCCTGGATCCAGACCCTGCACTATGCCAACCCAGTAACATCTGGGTAAGCCAATAAAGTTGTAGCTTTTTTACCTTCTGTCATGGTGCCTATGTCATTTTTCTTCCCGCAGCTTCCTCAGCCCTGAGCATGCAGTGCATATGCAGGATATGACAAAATAATAATAATAATAATAATAATAATAATAATAATAATAAATAAAATAATAAAAAGCAAAAATTCATGTTGCAAAAATAGTAACACAGCAGAACAAAAAAGTTTCCCACCCAAAAAAGACGGGAAAAGAGGGAGAGAGAACCTGGCTGGCTTGGCAGCCTTCTTCACTCCCGCTCTCTACTGGCTTAAAAAAAAGGGTTACTATGATTCTCACACTTTAAGAGAATCTTATCTCAGGGACTACTAATGATATGTTTCAAAGCTATTGCAGCTCGATATCAGTTAAAATGTTGTTTATTCCTAAATTCCACTGTTCTTTTCCTATCTTACCATTTCTGTAGGATGGATATTTGTTGTTCTCTACACTCAAACTTTCCCCACCAATGCATGACAGGATAAAGTGGAGATTCAGCTTTCTTAGGATAATCATTCATGTACAACATTTTTTAGATAATTTTCTCTCTCCTTTCTTAGATGGTACAAACAGCATGACTGTATGGGCTAAAAGCCTATAATCTGCTTTCAGGCAGTGTTTCCTTAAAATCTGAGTAAAACTCTTCCTTCCTCAAATTGGAGGTATATTTCACTTCGTCACTGAAAAGATTTGCTTTAGGATCTGTATTTTTCAGTCATCTAAGTTACTTCACAATCCATCTGTTCTTGTCTCAGGCCATCATTTTCAGAGGATTTTGAAGGATATATATTCTGTTCAGGATGGAAGCCAGAGCATAATATTCTCTAGAGAATGTTATGACAAAGTTGCAAATAAGATTAGCCTATCTGTCCCAGAGTTGATAAGATCTTGTATGAAAAGCACATAGAACTGCTCCTCCATTTATTTCAGAATGTAATTCATAATTTGTTGTGCGTGTATGTGCGTTTGATTTGCGTGTCAACTTATGGAAACCCCATAATTTCATAGATTTTCCAAGGCAACAAGTACTCAATACTTCTTCAGTTCCTTCCTCTGAAATATAGCCTACAGCACTTGATGTTCATTGACGGTATTTTATATTGTATATTTGACGCCTAAAACTATTTCTATTGGGATGATATAAAGCATTGTCATTCTCATTATTTGAGGATAGTAGCTCTGCCTTTCTCCCAGTATAGGGCAATGCCATAGTTACCCAAGGGCACATGGCAGAGGCACTCTTCCTTACAAGAGCCATCACATACAAACTTGAAGAATTGAGAGAAAGTAAGGAAGTAGAAGGCAGAGAAAGACAACAATAGCAGTGAGAGTGGCTGAAATTCCAGGTACCTGAGGAAAGTGAGTATCCTCCAAACTACTAACTGATTGACTGCTTTACACATGGGTCATTTTTGCCCTGAACGGTTACAGTGCTATTATTCTACTTTCAACTTCCTTTGCAATTCTGGGGTTTGCAGTTTACTCTCTGTCTGAGAATTCTAAATGCCCCTCTCTAAAGTGCAACTTCGAGGATTCCATAGGATGTCGAAAGTGGAATAATAGCACTGTAACAATGTAGTGTGGAAATGGCAATGCTCTTTGCCTCTTATCTAGTTTGAAGTCAGTTACTCAGCTATCTCTTGTACAGGCCCCTTTAACTGCCCCTCTTCTCTTTCTTCATTACATCTGAGAGTGCAAGAGCAGGCATGCACATAATAGATTTTGAAGAGAGACAGATCACATATGTGTCAGATCAGTCTCACACGTGGCAATTTTACAGGATTGGGAGAAGAAGGTAAGAAGGACTGAGAACCAGCTCACCTTGGCCTGGAGGAAATATGGCTGGGCAGGGTTTGTGAGTGTGAACCTCATTGGCTTGCATCCCTAAGTCACTGCACTTACTGTTCAATGCAGCTATGCCCATGCCCCATCAGTTATTTTAAAAGGCTGTTCTTCAAGCTTTTTATCATTAATCATAAGGAGTTTGGTTCTATTTTTTAATAGTCTTTATTGAAAACATAAAATCCAAACAGTAAAGACAATTTAGATCTTACAGGACATTTAAACAAAATATAAAAACTGAAAGAAAAAGAAGAAAGAGGAAAACACAAGAAAAAAGAAAAATATATTAAAACATTTTTTTTATCAAAGTTGTATCACCAATACCTGTCAGAGATGGTGTCTCGACATAAACTAATTATGATTATCAAATTATCTATTTTTTTATATTACATATTATTTATGTTACATATATTCCATCTTACAATTGAAAGTGTAATAATTCTTATGACTCTTTAATTTTTTAATTCAAAAATCACGTTCTAAATTAGACTTATAACTTGTTACTTTGTTCCTTTTCCCCATATCATAATAACAACAGCTCAATATATTTCTCTTTACAGTCAGGAATATATGTTACTTGTGTTATTTCTCACAATTTTTTTCTTTCTTTTTCCTTAAAATCCAGAAACACATAAAAAAGAAGGATTGAAGTACACTGAAATTAGAAAAAGAAAAATAAAGAGAGGAAAATATATTTAGAAAAAGAAAAAAAATCAATTAAACATAACAAAATTAAGAAAAAAAAAGGTAAGGGAAAAGAAAATCAGACTTCTGACCCTAATTGTATCCTTTTTTCTGCTAATATCCTCTGTACATCAAATTATATTTTAAAAGATAGTACATAATCAAAAAAAAATTGCAGGCTTGCATAGATTCATGCATCTCTAACAGGTAACTTATCTAAATATTATTTAACATATTTTTATCAGTGTAGCTATATAAATTTATATATAATGATGAAAATTAAAGTAAATTTTTTTCTGTGTAATATATATCAGTACATTTAGAGTCACAAGTTGTTTAAAATAATGGCTACTTCTTTAACACAATTATCTTATTCCCTCGGTTGCTATATTACCCCAGTGCTCCTCCCATAAAGAAAAAAGTGCACTCCATTCATCTTTAAAATATTTACCAATTCTACCCTTGCTGCTTCCAGTACTTTATCTGTTTCCACAATATTGAATAGTTTTAACATCCATTCTTCTATTGTTGGTATGACTGATTGCTTCCTCCTCCGTGCAAATACGTCTCACCACTATGATCATGTATAAAAGGATCTTTTTCTGGATTTTGTATAGTTGGAAAGAGTCACTTACCATATTCAAGAGAAAGAACTCTAGCATCATTATAATGTTTTGTCTAAAGATTTTGCAAATCTTTCAATGAATTTCTCTCCAATACTCCTTAGCTGAGTTACAGTTCCACCATATATGGAAGAAGGTCCCTTTTGTTTGCATTTCCAACATGTTACTCTAGCTCTCCTTGTCATCTTTACCAATTGACTTGGTGTAAAGTACCAGTGATATAGCATTTTATAACAATCTTCCATCGTGTTCACTGCTTTTAGTAAGTCAGGTGTTTCCTTCCATGTCTTTTCCCAGTGATCTAGTAATAAGGGATGACCAATGTCCTGTGACCATTTTTGCATCAGTTACTCAGCTATCTCTTGTACAGGCCCCTTCAGCTGCCCCTCTTTTCTTTCTTCATTGCTTCTGAGAGTGAGAAAGCAGACATACGGATAATAGATTCTGAAAAGAGACAGAACATGTACGTATCAGATCTGCCTCACACCTGGCAGTTTTACAGAACTGGGAGAAGAAGGGAAGAAAGAGAGAGAATCAGCTCACCTTGGAGGAAATGTGGCTGGGCTAGGTTTGTGAATGTGAATCCCATTGGCTTGCATCCCTAAGTCATTGAGCTCACTGTTCAATGCAGCTACGTCCATGCCCCATCAGTTATTTAAAAAAGCTGTTCCTCAAGCTTTTTATCATTAATCATAAGGAGTTTGGTTCCATTTTTGACAAAGTTTTTCTCTGTCTCTATTTTTCTGTCTTTACCTGCCCAGCTTGTTCCAAAATATGACCTAACAAATTCAAAGCCTTATTCAGTTCCAGCACTGTCATCTTTGCAGTGAAACATTTTGAGCTTCATCTGTACTGCTTTTTCTGCATGTGAAGCTCTCAGAATTTCAGAGGAAGCTACTTTGGAAGTCTTTGATATCTACTTCATAGGATAATAGTTTCTTCCAGCTGGAAGGGACTGCAAGGACCATGTAGTTCAACCCTCTGCCATGTAGGAACACACAACGCACACCTGAAAGATGCTTATCCAGCATCTGTTTAACGACCTCCAAGACAGGGGAGCTTGCCATGCTTTAAAGCAGTATATTCCACTATCAAACAGCTCTGACAGAAAAGAAGGTCTTCTAATGTTTAGGTACAATCTCTTTTCTTGTGATTTGAATCCAGATTAGAAGAATTCTTACTTAGTAACCCACATTTTGCTTCCCAGACTGTTCAGCTACAGTTTCTTCTGTCATTGCTGGCACCAATGTGAAATGCAAATGCTCATTCCTGCTGCTGTCTTCATAACAGCCCGTTAAGTAATCAAGTGATCTATACATGAATCACAAAACCAACTGTCTGTATTTCCAGTGAACAAATCACCTGCTACTATGAATTCACCACCTCCAGGGACATTTCCTCCATGTGGGAGGATATTGTTTCAACACACAAAGAATGGATCCCCTATAAGGGATTATCTTTCTCTTTCTTGGAATTATAGCTTCCTTCCCTTACACATTCATTCTTCATAACACCAGAAGAACTGACATTGTTGGAAGGAAACATCACTATCATCTTCATCAGGTAGGTTTAACCTTGGCTGCAACAGCAAAAAAAGTGTCACCTAGCAGTACACAGAATACACTACTGATTTCAACTGGCAGTTAGTCAATTTGAAATATGCTGTGGAATACCCCATCACTGCTGGCATTCTACCAGGGATGATCCAATATCTGGTCCCCTACCCTGGTCAATCCCAGATTGCCTATGCTTTCTATCTCATTTTTTCCCCCAATCATTTACTGGGCTTTTTTCAGCTAGAAGACTGGGATTTATATTCTCTAAAGTGCAAGATATCTGTGATTGAGTAGCCTAACCTACTAATACCAGGGCTAAAGTGGCACAGCTATTTCATTTACC